>JAQOOD010000001.1:12953223-13468809 GCA_029633175.1 Citrus glauca
GTCATATATATTCAGTAAATTTAAATATTAAATTATTGTGAGAATATAGTGAATGAATTTAACATAATGTTGAATAAAATTTATTTACACACATATACATATAATGATTTTTTTATGACATATAATGGTTTTTATTGTGTATATATAATAATTAATAACTAAGATAAATATTTTATGTTGTTAAGTTTTTCATAATCGCAATATAATTTAGTAATAATAAAAATTTCTTTAAATTTAATGATTTTATTTTTTAATTAATAAGAACAATTTTAAATTTTTGTAAAACATGTGAGATAATTATTCTCACGTACAGATATTTTTATTTTATTATTTTTATACAGATGTACTATTAGATTATATAATTTAATAATTAATTAAAATAAGATTTAATAATAAATTAAATACTCCTGCACGGAAAGACTTTATCTAACAAAATACATAAAATTATATTTAATATAAAACTAATTTTCAAAATCAAATTTTAAAAACGTTTACTTTTCAAAATCATTTTTAGTTTTTTTAGTATTTTTTTAATAAAATTTTTAAGGAAAATCAATAAGAGAGTTCAGTCTCTAATTGATTTTGCTGATAAGTATTATTATTACGCAGGAAACAAAGTAAGTTCTCAAATTCTCTCTTTACTTCGTATCGGTGGTGGTTTATGCAGCGATCGACTCTGAGTCTGATATTTTCGATTCATAAGTGGCCTCCCAGCTTCCCTCTCAAAACTCAATGGCGTACATGAGCATGGGAGAAGCGCACCGAAGGATAACAGATTACCTAAACCGCTTCTCCGACGCCGTTTCATCACAAGACGTAGCTTCCCTGAAGCAACTCCTTTCTTTCTCCTCCAACTCGCCGTCTCTCCTCTCCCTCGCCGACTCCCTCAACGTCTTTCAAGACGCCAATAGGCTGATCAAGCAGTCCGACAACTACTCCCCCTTTGCAGATATCACAGTCCCTCTCTTTCGCTCTCTTCAGCACTATCGCACTGGAAACTTGGTCGATGCCTATCTCGCCTTTGAAAAATCCGCTAAGTAACTATACTCTCTGTTACTAAGTTTAAATCAGACACATAATGCAATGATTTCGCCATTAATTCCGAACAATTGTATGTTATTACAGTGCTTTCATTCAGGAGTTTCGGAATTGGGAATCAGCTTGGGCTTTGGAAGCATTGTATGTTATTGCTTATGAAATTAGGGTTCTTGCTGAGAGGGTACTCCTTTTTTATTATCATTTTCAGTGCTATTATTTTGTCAATGAGTCATGCTGTTATACTTCCCAACTAGTATAGCATTCATCTATTCGATACAATAAGTAATTTAAAGAGTTGGGAAATTTTATCATCTAATATACGAGTGGCATGTGGCACTTGGGACTCAAATCTTGGGATAGTAGTTGGCAACTCTAGTCTGACACTGTTGTAAATAATTAATTTTGTAGGCCGATAGAGAGTTGGCTTCTAATGGAAAATCCCCGGAGAAATTAAAGGCAGCTGGCTCTTTTCTCATGAAAGTCTTCGGTGTTCTTGCCGTATGTTTGTTTCTCTAGAGACCTATTCACATTAAGCAAAGCAAAATTTTACTTTCAGTTGGTATAGTCGCCTTTGCTAAATCTTTGTAAGAATTTGATCAATTATAGGGAAAAGGCTCAAAACGTGTTGGAGCATTATATTTGACGTGCCAGTTGTTCAAGATCTACTTCAAGGTGCAATTTTGACTTGTTTTCAATCTATTTTTTCACGCTAGATTATGTTACTTAACATATATTATTACTCTACAGCTTGGTACGGTTCATCTTTGCCGTAGTGTAATACGGAGTATAGAAACTGCACGTATTTTTGATTTTGAGGAATTCCCTAAAAGGGATAAGGTATAATTTGAGCTTGTTGATGACAGTTTTTTTTTCTCCTTTTGCAAAATTGATCCTCAGAGTATTAATATTTTTTTGTCACATACTGCAGGTTACTTACATGTATTATACTGGCCGATTGGAAGTTTTCAATGAAAATTTTCCTGCTGTAAGTAAATTAAGTTCTTTTTCAGTAATTGATACTTTCTTTATCAGACAAATATCTAAAGTCTAAGATCTGGGTTTGGATTTACAAGTTTGAGCCTTGACATATGGGGTGAGCATTTCAGTGCATGCCTAATGTTCAATCTTTTTGCCGTGTTTTACTTGATTTCATGTTGTCATCTTTCAGTGAGCAAATAATATGTTTCACTATGGCTTTATGGTCTCACTGGTTACATTTACCATGAATTTCAACTGGGGGTGGAAAATGAATAGAAGAATCGTATTTGAATCAAATTGTAAACAAATTGGGTCAAAACTCTGCTGTTCAGATTTGATTCGTTTATTAAATAAATTGGAATCTTAGGATTCGAATTCATTTCGTTTATTAAACAAATTTTGGTTCAATTCGTTTAATTCATTTAGCGGAATTAATAAACGGGTTGAATTTGGATTAGTTTACTATTCATTTATCCTATAACGAATCCATAGTGAATTGAATTGAATTTGAATTCATTTACAGAAATATAATTAATAAAAAAAATTAAGCAAAATAAAATATAAAAAGACCATAATTCAATATTCTACAAAATAAAGACTTATTATAATTTATAATTACTATATTAGCCTTCAAACATTAAATTTTTTTCATACATATTTAAGGATAAATAAGTAGTTTAATTAAACGGATAATGAACGATTTTAAACGAATGGATCGTATTCGATTCATTTATGACCCATTTATTAAACGAATCCTAAATGAATAAATGAATCAATGTCTTCAAACAATTCAATTTGTTTAATTAGTGAATCAAATCGAATCAATGGTTGAGTTTCTTAATCAGTTTATTATTTATCTAGTCTACTTTTATATCATGCAGGCTGATCAAAAGTTATCGTATGCCTTAATAAATTGCGACCCTCGGAGTGAAGCTAATATAAGGTCTGTTTCAGCTGTGTTTATTGTGTAGGTTTTGCATCCACATGGTAGAAAGACTTTAGATGTTTCTGTTTCTACAATTATAGGTGTACTCAACAGTATTTATTTATTACTCTGGCTGTATTGTATATGGTTGAGCTGATGTTTATATTAGCACATATATCCATTGTATCTCTAATTGGGTGGTCTTACTGATTTAGCTTTCAAATCTGAGAATGGCATTCCTGAATTGTTCTCTTGTTTTATTTGATTCTTCCCTGATAAAATAATTTTTTGCTTCTTGGTTGTGAGTTTTATAATTTACCTGACATGTTTGAGGAGTATTGACTACTGAAGTATTGTATATGCACTTAAAAACTTATTTCTGTGGACTTGTTTTCCCACCTTGAACTTTCTGATCTCAAATTCTGTGGTTTCTGATGTTGTAAAGCATCTTATAATGATCTCTTATCTCTGCTGTGTTGCTTTTCTTCTGTGGATAGGATGATATTAAAATATTTGATACCTGTGAAGCTTTCAATAGGCATTTTACCTAAAGACTGGCTGTTGGAGAGGTATAACCTAGTTGAGGTAAGGCCTGCTTAATGAATTGTTTATTTTCTTGTTCTGTGGTGGGAATTAGATTTGAGATATTTAGCGTCATGGTTCTTGTTGGTTCTTGTATTGGTATTTGAGGGTGGGCTACGGTCTTCTTCTACTATCCTTATATAATATGCAGTGTTCTTTCACAGTACAGTAACATTGTGCAAGCTCTAAGAAGGGGTGATCTCCGGCTTCTCCGACATGCCCTCCAGGAGCATGAAGACCAGTATGTTTTATTTATTTATTTTACTTTGGGTAGTTTACAATTGTCCATAAAATTTATTTTTTCCTAGGAGAAGTTGGAATCACCTTCTCCCAGTTGTAATCAGAATAATGAATTTTTTTACCCCTTCAAAAGGTTCTTAAGATCGGGCGTATATCTTGTGCTGGAGAAACTCGAGCTCCAAGTTTATCAAAGATTGTTCAAGAAAATGTGAGTTCCATATATTGCAGTAATATTTATATTTAATTGTACTTGGAATATTCAGTTTTATTTATTGCACATTCATTCTGCAGTTACATTATCCAAAAACAAAAAGACCCAAGCAAAGCTCATCAGATGAAGTTGGATGTAATTGTGAAGGCACTGAAATGGCTTGAGATGGACATGGATGTTGACGAGGTACTTATCTTCTCTCCCATATCTTTTCAGTTTCTTGAATTTATTGGACTCTCTTCCTCGCTGGTGGTTTTGCACGATCAGTTGATCAAATTAGACTTCTCTTTGGATGAGTAGGTGGAATGTATAGTAGCCATATTAATACACAAGAATCTTGTGAAAGGGTACTTTGCGCACAAGAGTAAGGTTGTTGTCTTGAGCAAGCAGGATCCTTTTCCCAAATTAAATGGGAAGCCCGTTAATTCATGAAGATGCTTTGTTGGAGATGGTGAAATGGTGATCAGATTATTTAGAAACAGTCGTGCTGGTTCAGTTCATTTTTGTCTCCATAGTTCTAGAATTCTGACGTAGATGTACAATTTCAGTGCAGATGTAATTGCAGTACACCAAATTGTTGTATTCATCAAGTAAACTTTTTGCATTTTTCCGCGAACTTCTTAATTGTAATAACGTTTGAGCCTTTTTTTTTATATTTTTTTTTGTAATTTTAATTCTCATTTGTTCTTTGGTTGCCCTAACTCGTATTTATCGACTAGTACATCAATAAACAGTAAAAAATTTCTCCGAAGATGAAACAAGGTGAAACAAACTGAGGCGCATTTGAGATATGTGAATTCCAGATTGCTTTAAGGAGTTCATTGCAGTTTGCTTTATAATTTTTGGCTAAATTAATTCTCCATTGCCAAAATTCCAACACATGGTAAACTTGAGGTTGAGGTAAACAATAACTAATCAAAAACTTTGGGTTTCACAGCCATGGTAAAAAAGTTGAAGAGGTTCATTTTTTTTTTTTAAATTAGCCACAAATTTAAGCAACTTTTAAATTTATTATCCTTCCCATGGGTTTGATAGCTGTGGTGAAGAAGTTGAACTAGTTTAAGATTTGTCTAAATTGGCTATAAATTCATGCAACTTCAAGTTTTTTTTTTTATCCTTCCCATGAAATTCATTTTCGTGCTAAAGAACGTATGAAACTTGAGTAAATTAGCCACAAATTTATGCAATTTTTAACTTTTTTTAAGCCTTCCCACGAGTTTCATAGCCGTGATAAAGACGTTGAACCAATTTAGAACTTGAGTAAATTAGTCATAAATTCATACAACTTCAATTTTTTTGGTCATTCCTACGGATTTCATAGACGTGGTAAAGAAGTTGATGTAAATTGTCCCCAAATTCATGCAACATTCAAATTTTTTAATCCTTCTCATGGATTTTGTAGCTGTGGTAAAGAAGTTGAAGTGATTTCAAATTTAAGTAAATTGGCCACAAATTCATGCAACTTTCAAAGCTTTATATCCTTTCTATAAGTTTCACAGCCGTGATAAAGAAATTGAAATAGATTGGAATTTGATTAAATTGGGCTCAAATTCATGCAACTTTCACTTTCATTTTTTTGATTCTTCCCATGAATGTTCGAGCTATGGTAAAGAAATTGAAGTAGTTTAAAATTTGAGTAAATTAGCCGCAAATTCATGCAACTTCCTATGGATTATATAGCTATGTTAAAAAAGTTGAATTAGTTTGGGATTTGATTAAATTGCTCACAAATTCATGTAAAATGTAACTTTTTTTTATTTTCTTATGGGTTTTATAGCAATGATGAAGAAGTTGAAGTAGTTTGAAATTTGATTAAATTGGCCATAAATTCATGCAATTTTCACCTTTTTTTATCATTCCCGTGGGTTTTATGCTGTGGTAAAGAAGTTAAAGTAGCTTAGAAATGAACTAAATTGGCCACAAATTCATGCAACTTTCAATTTTTTGATCCTTCCTATGGGTTTTAATAGCCGATGTAGAGAAGTTAAGCTAGTTTGGAATTTAAGTAAATTAACCGCAAATTCATGTACATTTAACTTTTTTTATCTTTCCAAAACAGTTTCAATAGCTAAGGTAAAGAAGTTGAAGTAGTTTAGGATTCTACTAAATTAGCCAAAATTTCATGCAACTTTTAATTTTTTATCCTTCCTATGGGTTTTATAACCGTAGTAAAGAAGTTGAAGTAGTTCGAAATTTTATCAAGCAGGGCACAAATTCATGCAACTTTCAACTTTTTTGATCCTTCCCATGGATTTTCCAACTGTCATCGAAATTGAAGTAAATTGAAATTTGAGTAAATTGGACACAAGTGCAGGCAACTTTCAACATTTTTTTTTATCTTTCTCGTTGTTTTCACGGCCGTGATAAAGAAATTATAGTATGGAACTTGAGTAAATTGGCCACAAATTCATGCAATTTTCAACATTTTTATCCTTTCTATGGTTTTCAATGGCCGAAGTAAAGAAGTTAAAGTAGTATGGAGTTTTACTAAATTGGCTCCAAATTCGTGCAACTTTCAATTTTTGTCATCCTTCCGTATAACCGTAGTAAGGGAGTTGAAGCACTTTGGAATTTTACTAAATCTTCTTAAATTTATGCAACTTTCAACGTTTTTGATCCTTCCCATGGGTTTCATAGTCGTCTTAAAGTAGTTGAAGTAGTTTGGAATTTTACTTTTTGGCTACAAATTCTTGCAATTTTCAACTTTTTTGATTCTTCAAACAGGTTTCATAGCCATGGTATGTTAGCCTAAAGTGGGGATGGCAAAATAGCCTGAGCTAGCCCGGCCCATTCACACAGGCTTTGTGCCGGGCTTCCCACATGAGGTCTGGACAAAAGTTTAGGAAAAAATGTCTTTTTATATTTTAAAAAAATAAATTTATAATTAGAATAATAAATTTAAAATTAAAAAATAATGAAAAATAAAATAAAGTAAGCTTAAATTCCTAATTTATTATCAATAATGAATAAAAAACTTAAAATTATAATATTAAACTCTCTTTTAAGTGTTAATTAGTTAAGAGAGTGCTTTAATTAGAGAATCTAGTTTTAAAAAATTAAATCTCTAAACTTGTATTTACTTTATTTTTTTCTTTATTATTTTATTTTGAGATATTTATTTTCTTTAATTCCTTCTTGATCATTACAACGTGATTATTATTAACTCATTTTAAGTTTACAATAATTTTAAAAAAAATTTAAAAAATAAGTAAAAGCTCAAGCCTAGCCCAGGCCCACAGTGGGCTTGGCCCGGACCTAGCCCTTGCACTTCTTATCTAATGAGCTTGAGCTTGAAAAAGCCCAACCCAAGCCCTTAATTTGCCAACCCTAGCCTAAAAGACTATACAAACTGTAATTTTGATGATAACAAACCACGTAAAGGTAAAATAGTAAATGTATATTTCACAATCTCACTAGTTCCTAAAATATAAAATTTATTCAATGATATCAAGCTCGAGACACGCAGTGGACAACGACACGATCAAGGACAAAAATTAAGAGTACTAGCTCAAAATGATCTCCATTGCTATAATTCTTGTAAAGTTAGTATGATTTAATGTTTGCATGATTTGTCATTTTAAAAGCTTAAGATTTTGCTTAATAAATTATCATTTTTCATAAACTAAAGGCTTTCTAATTATAAGACAAGTGAATTTATGAAATTTATTATTTTTAAAATAATGGACTAAAATGAAAGGTTTTGAAAACTTTGATACTAATAAAGTGTTGTTTTAAATTATGGAGATAGATCAATTTGCAAAAGTCTTAAACATTGTAGACTATAGTATAATTTTTAAAAGTTTTGAGACAAAACTATAAATTTTAGAACAGTAGCAGCTAACTACTTACTTTGTAGTCGATAACTACTTGGGGTCCAGAAACATAGCGACTAGTCGACTAAATCCAGCGGCAAACCGTTTGGGCAAAAATTACAAATTTGATTTTGTAACGTTAACTTGCCTTAATAGTATGGCGGCTAACTGACTCATTTTAACAGTGATCTAGTAAGTCCCCGAAAGTTAATAATGGCTAGTTTGATTTTTTAATTTATGAAAACTCAAATCAAAATCAAATCTAATAGTTTTTCCAAGCAAAAAATCAGTTCATACAACACTACCTTGAACTTTTATTTTGCTAATCTACATACATTGAGTTATCATTTGTATATTCAGTTTAAAAGAAAGTATTTGTTAACATAAATATTCTTTATTATTGATTTTAATGATAACAAACTTGATTAAGATTTATTAATCTTTTAAAAACTCAAAATAGTTTTTATATACTTTTAAATCATCATTCTCATTTTATAAAGGTGTTATATTCTAGCAAAATGTTTTTGGTTATTCTCATGTTAATGATTTCAATTGGAAAAAATTTTGAGATTTTTTATAATAACAAATATTGCTTAAAATCCTGAAAATGGACCTAATTGACAAGTTTTATAAAGTTTTGGGCTATAGTATAATTTTACAACATTTTGGGGTCAAATTATAATTTTATAAAAATAGTTCACTATACTAGTTACCATAGAAAATGGTGATCCGATATCTTGATAAACGACTCACCGACAACGAACAAAATTGAAGATTAGTCTCTGGACACTAATGGCGATCCGACAATTTGAAAATTCAGCCCAACGGTCATATTAACCAGTCAAACGACGATCCGACATCTAGTTAACGTTGATCTGACAGTGAGCAAAAAGTAAATAACGGATAGTTTTCAGTTCCAACTATAAATAAGCTCATTCAAATTCAAACAAGATTGATCACAACACGACTATTGAGCTTATATTCGAGAGTACAATCTTCATAGAGTTTTAAAATACATTCTTACTTCATCTATTCACACATTGGGCATTAATTTGTAATCTTAAATATTATGTGAGAGAAAAATAATTTTTAATCTTTTATTTTGAGTGTTTGTAAGTGTTGGGATACACTTAGGTTAAAAGATTGGAGATAATTTTCGTGTTTGAATATCTCTTCCCTTATCTTTTTATATTGTAATTGATTAATTGTTATTCTATTAAATTCATTTTAGATTTGCATGATTATTTGTTTTAGAATCAAATAATTTTTAGAATCCTAATTCACCCCCTCTTGGGTGGCACACTTATATTAGAGCTTGGTTCTCTTGTTAGGATAACCGTTTACAGTAAAAGATCTATGACAACCCAAAATGACTTAACCTTTAGGGAATGACAGTCCACAACTAGACTACTATTCTTTGACAAAAATGACTACTCATATTAAAAAACTAGGATGAGAATTTATTTACAAGTACCAGATTATGAAATTTGAGAAGTTGTATGTGATGATCAGTTTTTGCCCTTAATTAAAAATGAAGTCGGGGAAGATATTCCAAAACCTTTAAGGGAATGGAATGAATTAGAAAAGAGAAAATCTTCTCTAAATTCCAAAGCTATGAATGTTTTATTTTGTGCACTTGATAAGAAAGAATTTCATCAAGTATCTAGTTGTGAAAGTGCCAATGAAATTTGGCACAAACTTGAAGTAGTTTATAAAGGCACAAATCAAGTGAAAGAGTCGAAAATTAGTAGGTATACTCGATAATATGAGTTGTTCCAAATGGAACAAAATGAGAGTGTGTACTCTATGTATACGAGATTTACAGACATAGTTCAAATGGATGTGAAAAGTGCTTTCTTTAATGGTTATATTATGGAAGAAGTGTATGTAAAACAACCCCCTGGTTTTGAAAATGAAAAATTTTCAAATTATGTTTATAAGTTATTTAAAGCTTTGTATGACTTAAAAAAAGCACCTAGGGCATGGTATGATAGGCTTAAGAATTTCTTGTTAGAAAATGATTTTTCAATGGGTAAAGTGGATACTACTCTCTTTGTTAAACATAAGAACAAAGACATACTCGTACAAATTTGTGTTGATGATATTATTTTTGGTTCTATTAACGAATTGTTGTGTAAAGAATTTTCATCTTGCATGAGTAATGAATTTGAAATGAGTATGATGGGAGAGTTGAAGTACTTCCTTGGGCTGTAAATAAAACAAAATGAGGAAGGAATTTTCATAAATCAAGCCAAGTATGTAAAAGATCTACTCAAAAGATTCAGCATTTTGATGACTCAAAGACCAAAAATGCTCCGATGAGTACAACAACCAAGCTTAACAAAGATGAAAAAGGCAAAGAAGTGGATATCAAAATGTATCGAGGTATGATCAGATCTTTACTTTATTTAGCTGCAAATAGACCCGATATCATGTTTAGTGTATGTTTGTGTGCAAGATTTCAATCATGTCCTAAGGAATCCCATTTAGTTGTTGTAAAATGAATCTTTCGCTATTTAAGTGGAACTATAGATCTCAGCCTTTGGTATCCTAGGGGAACTCATATAGATTTAACATGCTATTTGGATGCAGACTTTTCCGGCTATAAAGTTGATAGGAAAAACAATAGTGGAATTGTTATATTCTAAGTCACTCACTTGTTTCATAGTTTAGAAAGAAACAAAATTCTGTTGCACTTTCAACTACTGAGGCTGAATATATAGCTGCAGGGAGTTGTTGTGCACAAGCACTTTAGATGAAACAAACATTTAGAGATTATGGTATTAATCTTGAACAAATTCCTATTAAGTGTGATAATACTAGTGCTATAAATCTTTTAAAGAATCCCATTCAACACTCTACAACTAAGCATATAGAAATTAGACATAATTTCTTAAGAGATTATGTTCAAAATGGAGATATTATATTAGAGTTTATTTCTATGGAAAAACAACTTGCCGATATTTCTACAAAACCATTTTGCCTAGAACAATTTTAAAAAATTTGGCATGAACTTGGGATGATAAAATTTTCACATTAACATCTTTATTCATGTTATTGAGTCTATTAAAATTGATTGATTTATGATTTGATGTTTTAATATCTATAGAATGCTCAATCATGATATACATGTGGAGTGTGTGTATATTTGGAAAATGTATAAATTAATTGTTGCAATACATATATGTTCGTAAATTATGCATTGAACTGGCACTTAAACCATTTTGGATCAATGAAATGATCTTGAAATGTATTAATTGTTGGCCAAAATATTAAAATAAATGTGCGAAATCATAAGTTATAGAAAATGAATTGCCGTTATTTCCATAAACGGCTAACTATTTTAGGGCAGAAACAATGGGAAGCATTCTGGACGCTATCGGCTCGTTGATATCTCCATTAATGGCTCGTCGTCCTGATGAAAAATTTTAGGGAGCTCTCTGAACGCTGTCGGCTTGCCGATAATCTCCATAACGGCTCACCGTTATCGCGCGATAAGTGAACAGTCCTTCGTCTCCTTTTTCATTTTTTTCTCACTCTCTCTCTCTCCAACCCGCGACTGCACCTATCCTTCACTCTCAAATCCATCATTTTTCTTGTCATTTTCACCAAATTGTAGTATTACAAATCATCCTTATCATTTTTAGATCATTTTTCACAGTTTAAAACCATATTTCACTTCAAAAATTGAAAAATCCCAATTTTGAAACCTTAGAACCAGCCGCACTACCTTTGCCCAAATTGACCAGAATTTCTTCAATTTTCAATTACTTTTCAACTTGTAATCACTCTTCGTCTCTCCAACTTCATTTCTACCGATCCAATTTTCTCCAAAAGCATCAATGGCAGCAAGACAACAGTCACAGAGGTGTGTTCGAACCAAGCACACTGCCTTGTAACGTTCTAGTCCCTCCAAGCCTCCCTCATAAGACTTCGAGAGCCTCCATTTTTCCAATAATACCTCTGCTTAGCGATTCCATGACAAATTCATGGGCAAACCGGTAACTCCCTCGTTTTCTCTTAACATTGCGGAGTTTTTGGATATTACCATTTGTGGTAATAATAGTACTCAAATACTTAGTCATTGGAAAGAGGCTTTAAGTATAGAAGAACCTGTTTATGAAAATTTAGTACGTGTCTTTTATTCTAATATGGAACTCTCCTCTTCCCGTCGAGTTGAGATTTATACTTCTGTAAGAGGAGTTCGTATTGCGTTTAATGAGTCAGAATTATGTAGTATACTTGGAATTTCTTATGGAGGCTTAGACATTTACACCGCTAGGAAAAAGCTTGAATTTAGTGATTTTTGTCATGTGGATGCCGCATGGAACATTTGTAGGCGTCGCGACCTTTCCGCTGACATCTGCTCTTTGTCCTTTAGGTCTCAACTTTTCCCTTTCCAAGTTCGAATACTTCATATCATTCTCCAATACATGGTCACCCCTAGACAGGGTCACACTAATGAGGTAACTAGGCTTGATGTTGGCTTATTAGATTCCCTCATCCGTAGACGGCATGTGAGCTTATCTTACACTATCCTTTGTCATATGTTGTCCACACTTAGAGTGACCAACCGACCCTTTCCATATGGCAGCATCATTACTAGAATCTTGAAATTCTTTAGAGTACCTATCACTGAACTTGTTTATCTCGAGACTCGAAAGCTTGGTTGAGAGATTATGTCTGCGATCGGATTTTTTAAGAAGAGTGGGAAGTGGGAAAAGACAATATCCTCTAAGAATGAAGACACTTTGATTGCTCCAGAGGATGATTGCATCCTAAATGACGTCTGTTCTGAGGATGAGTTATCCGACTTTTGCCCTGGGGCTAGACCGCGTGCCCCTCACCGAGCAGCAACAACAACAACTTCCTCTCAAGATGACAAGCCAGTTGAGCCAGACGTCTCTCCTGCAGCATCTTCTGCTTCTGAGGACCGCTTTTAACAGCTCTTCGACAAAGTGGATACACTCTCCCAGCAGCAGCAAGAACTTCAATCTGACTTTGTGACCTTTTGGCAGCAAATGCTAGATCAGCAGATGGAGTTACTTGCTGGCCAGTGCTGCATTCTTGGTCACCTTGGTTATAATCCAGGCAGTTTCTCTTCACAACCCCGTCTTAGTTTTTTGCCCCTATGTTGTTCACATAAACATTACTCATTTCATGTAGTTTGTTGTGATACTTATTTTTAATTGTGTTTGTGATGCTTTCATGATGTTTTTTTGTTGGAGATGTGGACTTTATTTATGATTGAGTCGATTTTGATGATATGTTTGATTGTTGTTCTTGATTATATTGAATTTGTTGGAATGGAGGTTGGTTGATAAGTTGGCATATATATATGGAAATGTTTTAACAATTTGTGTTGTTGAGGATACGTTCATTTTTAAGAGGAGATGCTACCAAAATTTTTCCAACATGGTTAATCTCTGAACTTCGCCTTTTAATCTTTTCGCGCTCATTTCTTTTTTATGATGAAGGGGGAGATAATTTATCAATTCAATCTATTCTGTTTAAAATTTTTTTTATGAGATTAAAAATTGATGGGTACATATTTAGGGGAAGTTAAATTCCTTAAAAATTTTACTTAGGGGGAGTAAAATTGCGCAAATATATTCTTGAATAGTTTATCATCATCAAAAAGGGGAAGATTGTTAACATAAATATTTCTTTATTATTAATTTTGATGATAACAAACTTAATTAAGATTTATTAATCTTTTAAAAGCTTAAAATAGATTTCATATACTTTTAAATCATCATTATCATTTTATAAAGGCATTATATTCTATGAAAATATTTTTGGTTATTCTCATGTTAATGGTTTCAATTGAAAAAACTTTGAGATTTTTTATAATAACAAGTATTGCTTAAAATCTTGAAAATTGACCTAATTGATAAGTTTTATAAAGTTTTGGGTCATAGTATAATTTTATAAAGTTTTGGGATCAAACTATAATTTTACAAAAATAGTTCACTGTACTAGTTACCGTAGAAAACAGCGATCCAACATCTTGATAAAGGGCTCGCTGACATTGAATAGAATTAAAGATTAGTCTCTGGACACTAACGGCGATCTGACAATTTGAAAATTCAGCCCAACGGTCATATTGACCAGTCAAACGGTGATCCGATATCTAGTTAACGACGATCTGACAGTGAACCGAAAGTCAATAATGGCTAGTTTTCAACTCAAACTATAAATAAGCTCATTCAAATTCAAACAATATTGATCATAACACGACCATTGAGCTTATATTCGATAAACAATAGAGCTTTAAAATACATTCTTGCTTCATCTATTCACACATTGGGCATTGATTTGTAATCTTAACTATTGTGTGAGAGAAAAATAATTTTTAATATTTTACTTTGAGTGATTTTAAAAGTTAGGATACACTTGGGTTAAGAGATTGGGGATAATCTCTTGTTGTAAATGTTCATTGACACTTTGGAAGTCAAGTGTAAGCATTTGAAGCCTTGGAGGCTTGCTTAGTGAAATTCTCAAGCCCGGAAAACTTGGAGGTGTGGATGTAAGCGAGATTGGCCGGACCACTTAAAAGTCTTCGTGTTTGAATTTCTCTTCCCTTATCTTTTATATTGTAATTGATTTATTATTATTCAATTAAATTCATTTTAGATTTGCATGATAATTTGTTTTAGAATCAAATAATTTTTAGAATCCCAATTCACCCCCCTCTTGAGTTGCACACTTGTATTTCAGTATTTATTATAATCTTTAAATTTATTATCAAATTTGTGAGTGTAAGTATGGGAAGCACTTGGGGAAAGGTGTGTGTGAGTGAATCACCACTTATAAAGATTTATTGACACCTAAGAAGTCAATTATAAGAATTTGAAGCATTGGAAGGCTTGGATAGTAAAATCTTCAACTATGGTTTGCTTGGAGGCATGTATCTAGGTGGATTTGCCGAACCACGTAAAAATCTGCATGTTTGTTTTCTTTTCCCTTACTTCTTTTTAAATTTATGCTTTGTTAAATTTATTGTTATTCATATTTCTTAAAGAAGCAATTTAAATTGTATTGTGGTTTTAATAGATTTTTTTTAATTACCCAATTCACCCTTTCTTTTAGGTTGCATAGGTAGAATTTCGTGGTAAAGTGGTTCAAGCAGTTTGGATTTTCACTAAATTGTCTATAAATTCATGCAACATTCAACTTTTTTCATCCTTTCCATAGGTTTCATGGTGGTATTAAAGAAGTTGAAGTAGTTTGGAATTTAAGTAAATTGGCCACAAATTCATGTAACTTTCAACTTTTTTTCGTTCTTCATCGTAGTCATGGCAAAGAAGTTGAAATAGTTTGTAATTTGACTAAATTGGCCATAAATTCATGCAACTTTCAATTTTTTTTTTGACCGTTTCAATGTGTTTCATAGCCATGGTTAAGATATTAAAGTAATTTAAAATTTGAGTAAATTGGCCACAAAGTCATTCTACTTTTACTATTTTTTTATCATTCCCATGGGTTTGATAGTCGTGGTAACGAAGTTGAAGTAGTTTAAAAATTACTAAATTGACCAAAAATTCATGTAACTTTAAACTTCTTTTTATCCTTCCAATGGATTTTAATGGTTGTGGTAAAGAAGCTAAATTAGTTTAGAATTTTATTAAGTTGGCTACAAATTCATGCAATTTTGAACTATTTTGATCCTTTTCACTAGCTTCATAGTCGTGATAAAGAAGTTGAAGTAGTTTGGAATTTGACTAAATTAGTAATAGATTCATGCAACTGCCAATTTTTTTTTATCTTTCCTATTGATTTTAATAGCCAGAGTAAAGAAGTTAAAGTAGTTTAAATTTTTAGTAAATTGGCCACAAATTCATGCAACTTTCAAATTTTTGTATCCTTCACATCGGTTTCATAGTTGCTGTAAAGAAGTTAAACTAGATTGTAGTTCTATTGAATTGGCCGCAAATTCCTGAAACTTCCAACCGTTTTAGTCATTCCCATAAGTATCATAGTTATGATAAGGAAGTTGAAATAATTTTAACATAAGTAAATCGACCACAAATTCATACAACTTTCAACTTTTTTAATCCTTTGCATGGGTTCTAGAGTCATGGTAAAGAGATTGAAGTAGTTTAAAATTTGAGTAAATAGGCCACAAATTCATGTAATTTTCAACTTTTTTCAATCCTTCTCATTGGTTTCATAGTGGTGGAATTTTACTAAATTGGCTACAAATGAATACAACCTTCAATTTTTTTTAATCCCTCCCATGACTTTTATAATCGTGGTAAAGAAGCTGAGGTAGTTTAGAATTTTAGTAAATTGGCCTCAAATTCATGTAACTTTCAACCTTTTTTTCAATACTTTCCATGGATTTCAATAGCCATGGTGAAATTGTTGAAGTAGTTTTGAATTTGAGTAAATTGGCTACAAATTCGTGCAACTTTCAACAATTATGATCCTTCTCATGGATTTTAGAGCCATGGCAAAGAAGTTGAAGTAGTTTGAATTTGAGTAACCAAATTTTTTATTTTTTTTGTCCTTCCCATGAGTTTTATAGCTATGATAAAGAAAATGAAGTGGTTTAAAATTTTACTAAATTGACCAAAAAGTTATGCAACTTTCAACCTTTTTTTAACCTTCCCATGGATTTCAATAGCCGTGATATATATTGAAGTGATTTGATGTTTTACTAAATTGGCCACAAATTCATATGACTTTCAAATTTTAAACTTTTTTAATCTTTCCTATGAGTTCTTAGCCGTAGCAATTTGGAATTTTGGGTAAATTGGTCATAAATTCATTCAAATTTCAACTTTTTTAATCCTTCCCATAGGTTTTCAAGCCATGGCAAAGAAGTTGAAATAGTTTGAAATTTTGGAAAATTGACCGCAAATTGATGCAACTTTTAACTTTATTTATCCTTTATAGTTTTCAATAGCCGTGGTAAAGAAGTTGACATAGTTTAAAATTTTATTAAATTGGCCACAAATTCATGCAGCTTTTAACTCTTTTTTTTTATCGTTTTCATGGGTTTCATGGTCATAATAACAAAGTTGAAGTAGCTTTGAATTTTACTAAATTGGCAACAAATTCATGCAACTCTAAAACATGTTTTGCAGCTTTGCAATTAATTCTAAGTAAGAATTTTTGATTTAATAAATCACTTTGAAATTTTGATATACATAAAACTACAGATAAAATTTCTTTTTTGATGGTCGAATAATTCTTTTGACATTTATTCCAATGTGCAGAGACATATTGTACTATATGTTCTTTACCATTATCTACCTGCTTTAGTATCCCACCATAACCCAAATCAGATGCATCAGTTTCAACGATCTTCATCAAGGTCAAGTGCATGAAGCTTTCTGTTCATCCTACAGTTGACCTTTCTTTCCAAAAGCCAATAAAATTCACTGGGAATTAGGTCTACCAACCGTCAAGTCCCCACCTGACTTAGCCATAAACAACAGACCTAGTGCATTAAACCAATCACGATTTAATAAAAAAGATTTACTCCAGAAACTTTATTCTGCACTCATCTTTCAATGGTTTTAGAATGAGATGAAGACTAAAATTGCTGGATTTGTAAGGTTTTGGACAGTATGAATGGACTGTTATGCCTTTTGGTTTAAAGATTGCACCTTCCGAATTTCAAAGAATTATGAATGACATTTATAATCCTTTCTATGAATTTTGCACAATCTATATTGATGATGTGTTAATTTTTCCCAAACGATTGACCAACACTTCAAATATTTAAAGACTTTTTATCTTGCCACCCGAAAAGGGATTCCTAAAATAACAGTGTGGTATATGTCATTTGTGAGAACAAAAGAGGTTTTAAATTCAAAACCATTGTTATGGATAGAGGCTTTTACTTTGGATTTTACATTGAGTTTTGAATTATTGGCGGCAAAAAGCCTTTCATTAGTTTTTTCATGAAATTTTCTAGAGACAATATCTTCTCTAACACAATTTAAATTAGCACTAGTGTCAAAAAGAGCAATATTGTTGATTTCAAAGTCTTTAGAAAAGATCAAGATAATTTTGATAAAATATTTTCTTGCGGTGATTTGCTTTAAAACAAACAGAAAATCATTAGGTACAGATTCAATGTTTTTAAGATTTTGTCCATTGTCATCATCAGAATCATTGTCTTTATCAGAATTATTTTGGTGAAATTTTATTAAATTGCCACAAATGTATGTGACTTTCAACTTTATTACCCTTCTCATAGGTCTCGTACCCGGGTAAGATTTGAAGTAGTTTGGAATTTTATTTAATTGGCTACAAATTCATGCAACTTTCAACCTTTTTTATTCTTCCCATGGATTTCGATAGCCGGGGTAAAGATGTTGAAGTATTTTGGATTGGCCATAAATCCATGCAACTTTCAATTTTTTTTTTTATGCTTCTCGTGGGTTTCATAGCCGTAGTAAAGAAATTGAATTTTTTTAGAATTTGAGTAAATTGGTCACAAATTCATTCAACTTTCAACTTTTTTTATCCTTCCCATAGGTTTCATAGCCGTGGTAAAGGAGTTGAAGTAGTCTGTAATTCGAATAAATTGGTCACAAAATTATGCAATTTTCAACTTCTTTTTTTATATCCATCCCATGGGTTCACAGTCATGGAAGACAAGTTATATTAGTTTGGAATTTTACTAAATTGGCTAGAAATTCATACAATTGTTGTCCTTTTTTATCCTTCCCCTGGGTTTTATAGCCATGATAAAAAATTCAAGCAGTTTAAAATATAACTAGATTGACCTTAAATTCATGCAATTTTCAACTTGTTTTTAATCCTTCCCATACGTTTTAATAGTTATGGTAAAGAAGTTTAAGTAGTTTGGAATTTAACTAAATTGGCCGCAAATTCATGTAACTTTCAATTTTTTGGATCCTTTCGATGAGTTCCATAACCATAATAAAGAAGTTGAAGTAGTTTGGAATTTTACTAAATTGCACATAAATTCAAGCAACTTTCAACGTTTTTTAGAATTTTACCAAATTGCACATAAATTCAAGAAACTTTCAACTTTCTTTTTAATTTTCCCATGGGTTTCATAGCCTTGGTGAAGAAGTTGAAATATTTTGAAATTTGAGTAAATTGGCCACAAAATCAAGCAACTTTCAACTTTTTTTTATCCTTCTCATGGATAGTCGTGGTAAAGAAATTGAAGTAGTTTGGAATTTTAATAAATTGCTCACAAATTCATGCAACTTTCAACTTTTTTATCTTTTTCATGGGTTTCAATAGCCGTGGTAAAGCTATTGAAGTCATTTAGGATTTTATTAAATTGGCCATAAACTCATACAACTTTGAACATTTTTTATCCTTCCCATAAATTTTATAGTCGTAGTGAAAAAGATGTAGTATGGAATTTGACTAAATTGGCCATAAATTCATAACTTTTAACATTTTTTATCCTTAAGTTGAAGTAGTTTGGAATTTGGTATATTGGCTACAAATTCATGCAACTTTCAACTTTTTTGATCCTTCTCATGGGTTTTATGGCCATGTTAAAGAAGTTGAAGTTTAAGTTATTTGAAGTTTTACTAAATTAGTCACAAATTCATACAACTTTCAACATTTTTTTTATCCTTCTCATAGTCATGGGTTTCATAACTGTGGTAAAGAAGTTAAAGTACTTTTGATTTTGAGTAAATGGGCCGCAAATTCATGTAATTTTTAACTTTTTTTATCCTTCTCATAGGAAATAAAGTGGTTTGAAGTAGTTTCGAATATTACTAAATTGGCCACAAATTCATACAACTTGCAACTTTTTTTAATCCTTCTCATGGGTTTTATAGTCATGGCAAAGAAGTTGAAGTAGTTTGAAATTTAGGTAAATTGGCCACAAATTCATGTAACTTTCAACTTTTATGATCCTTCCCATTAGTTCTACAGCTTTGCTAGACTGTAATTTAAAGTACTTTGGTTTTATTGGTAGTCCATTCACTTGGATTAATGGGCAAACTTTGAAACATCTTGAAAGGGTGGTTAGTAATGCTCATTAGTCTTCTTTTTTCTCTACTTTTCGGGTTACCCACCTAACTAGCATTGCTTTAGACCACTCCCCTATATTATTATCTTATGATAAGGATGCAGCATGAGGACCATCCAGTTTTAAGTTCTTATATGTTTGGCTTTAGCATCCTATTTTTGTTGATGTTGTGCAACAGTCTTGGGTAGCCTTGATGTTTGGCATTGGGATGAAAGCTTTCAATAGAAGCTTATTTGGTTGAAGAATTGCTTAAAATCTTACAATAAAGATTTGTGTGGCAGCTTTTTCATTGGGTTAAGAAGGTTAAGAGGATATGGCTTAGAAGGAAAGCTAGTACAACCTTTCTAGTTCTGCTAAAAATAGGGCTATTTTTTGTAAAGCTAGGGCCTGGCTACAACATGCTTTACTTTGTGGGGATTTTTTTTTGAGACAGCAATCCAACATTTGCTGCGTATAGAACAGGGATACCAATACCCGGTTCTTTTATCCTATAATAAGGAAAAAAAAACACTAGTTATTTTATGTATCATCACATAAAAAAAACTGGGTATTAGCATCCATTTCCTGGACCTGGTGAACATTGGACTGCTATCTAAAAAAAAAACTTCCTCACAAAGCAAAGCATGTTGTAGCCAAGCCCTAACTCTAGGAAAAACAACCTTCTCCTCAGCATAACTAGAAAGGTCTTATTGCCTCTCCTTCTAAGCCACATCCTCCTCAACCTCTTTAACTTGATGAAAAGAGTTGCCAGACATATTTATTCCAAGCTTTCAAGTAAAGCTTCAACCGAACAAGCTAATGCTAAAAAGCTCTCATCTTAATGTCATACACCGAGGTAGCCTAAGATCGTAACACAAAATCAATGAAAGCAAGATGCTAAAGCCAAACATGTAAGAACTTAAATTTGGATGGCCCTTAGACCGCATCCCTATCACAAGAAAATAACATAGGGGAGTGGTATAAAAACAATGTGATTTAGGTGAATAACTCAAAAAGTGGAGAAAAAAGCAAACCAATGAGCATTACTAATCACCCTATCAAAATACCTCTAAGTGTTCCCATTAGTCCAAGTTAGGGGTGGCAATATGGGTCATGATTTATTTATTTGATTTGATGCGAATTAAATGGGTTTGGATTTGAAAAATTAATTCATTTAACAAATTGGTGAATTTAATTTGATTCGCTAATTAAACTAATCAAACATGGGTTCGAAGATTTTGATTCATTTATTAGTTTAAGATTCATTCAAAATTTGTTTATTATTTATTTAAATAAATTACTTTTTTGTCCTAAAATTTCATTTGAAAGCTTTTTAAAATTTGAAGGTTAATATTGTAATTTTAAGCATAAGACATAAAGTCAAATAACAAGTAGGGTAGCCAGCCCTAATTTCACACTTCACACTCTCTTTCCCCTCGTCTCTTAGCAACTTAGGCGTCAGTAAATCCCCAGCCACTGCTACATTTTGCCATCTTTTTCCCTTCATTTCCATCTTTTAGCAACTAGCCGCGAGTAAATCACTAACAGCCATCTCAATAATTTCTTCATAATTTCTCAATTGGCAATAGTCACCATCTCAAGTAAATTACACTTGCACATTAAGCTCCAAATTTTTTTTTTTTTTTTTGCATCTAGCAAGTGCTACGTATTGGCCTAGGTTTGTCTTTAATTCATCTTGATTTGGGTTTGTCTTTTGAGAATCCATTGATTAGGGGATCAGAAAAATAAAAATAATAAATGAAATATATCTTGTAAACCATACAAGATTAATAACTTTAGAGTTGCATAATCTTTAAAAAATACAAAAACAGGCCGCGTAGTAATTCAATTGTAACCATTCAGTGCTGGCTCTTTCATTTATTGCTTATATCATATTCTTCAATTATACCACAGTTAAAATTTTTTTAAAAATAATTAATTAATTTTAATATATATATATATATATATATATACATATTTATTTATATATATGATATTTTATTCTTCAATTAATATATTTGCTAGCTTTTTCATTTCTTACTCACATTCTTCACTGATAAAATTTTAAAAAAATAATTATGAACATGAGCACTGATTGTGCTCCATCTACAGAGTGTATATTTATTTATCATAAAGAAAATGCCTCTGATTATATCCTTTCGGAACACATATATACCAAATGATAGTGTGTGATTGTGATAGGTAAAGTTTTTATCTTGTTTAATTAGTATTTCCTTAAAAATACTACAAATTTGCTATAAATTTGATATTTTCAAATTTTACAATGACTATTATCAATATTGCAGCATGTTAATAACATTTTATTTACTTTTTGGTGTAGGATTTTTGTTTTCATGGTGACAAAGACAAATGAAGAGAATTAAAGAAATTACCTTGCTTTATCATTTGAATTTTAATTATTGTTATTTGTATTATCAGGGATTTGTAATTTAGTATTTGGATGACTGTATAGTATGGTTTGAGGTATTTGTATTTTGTTGTGGGATATTAAATTTGTGTTTTTTTATATTTTATTTTACTTAATTTTGTTTATTAATGATATTTTTCTAAACAAAATTGTAAACGAATCTTAATTCAATTTGATTTGTTATGGATTCGTAAAGGATAAACGAATAATAAACGAATCCAAATTCGATTTGATTCGTTTATCAATTATATTAAACGAATTAAACGAATTGAACTGAATATTTGTTTAATAAATGAATCGAATATGAATCTTGAAATTTTAATTCATTTAATAAACGAATTGAATCCGAATCCATAAAATGTTGACCCAATTCGTATACGATTCGATTCAAATATGATTCGTTTATTCGTTTTGCCACCCCTAATCCAAGTGAATGGAATGCTGACAAATCAGCATTCTCCAAACTACAGTCTAACAAGCTAAACTAAAAGCATTAATAGTACCCTAAAGTTGGGCATACCCACAAGAGATTTTAGAAACAGATTGCACAACATTAAAATCCCTACTGACAATCCAAGGGCAATTATAACTATCAGCAAAGGCCATAAAGGCATCTTACAAATCCTCTTGCACAAGCATAAAACAACTAGATACATAAGAGATTAAAACAGGGTCAGAGAATAAAGAATATCTAACACAGCAAGGAATCATCTAGCCCATATCCTGAAGTAACTCTATAGAGAATGGTACAGACTAAAACACCTAATTCTTCGCAAATTAAGAAGACGGAGCATGATCCATCCCCAAACGAACTCAAGTAACCTCTAACTCATTAGTTGTAAAAGAAGGCTCCAAAATACAAATCAAAGATAACCGATTCATCTAAATTAATTTCTATAATCTACGGACACAAAGGCCTTATTATCCCTTAATATTCCATAAGAGTATGTTTATCATTGATTCATTCGGGATAAAAGAATGGGTCACAACTTATTGACAAGTATTACGGTACTTCTGACTTATAACCAAAAGGAAACCAAAGATGAACTGCCAGCTGCAGGCCATTAATACTGTCAATTAGAGGTGGGCAAATAATCTGATCCAACTCCACTTGCTCCAATTCGGAAAATATTGGGTTCGGGTCGAATCAGATTATCCACCCAACCTGATCGGATGTAATTTAGCCAACCAAGCATATCATTGTTGGATCAGGCAAAGCCCCATTCGATCTAAAAATTCGATTGGGTTGGCAAAAAAAATTTAAAATATAAAAACAATTAGACAAATAAAAAACAAAGTGAAATTAAAATATACACACAGCCACCAACACACCCACACAACCACACACATCATGTCTTCCCACTGTCTTCACAACCTAGCCTTCACAGTTCACAGCTTCACGATTTCACAAGTACACACATCACAAAAGCAAAACAACAGCCAGCAACCACACCAATACAAATGCAAAGCAGAGATAGACATAGTGTAGCTTGCAACCGGCACACGCTGCCACCGACACAGCTCACAGTCACCGCTAATTAGATCTACTGGTTCATGACCCGCATAAACAGAGATAAATTCACCAAACGACCTATTATTTTCATCTCTGTATCTCAGTACATTAACTTAAAAAGACTTCAAATTTAGCATTCTATTCTTTGGAAATAGAAAAAAATATAAGTATAATTATTTATAAGCATTTGATTCTACTATATATTGCTTGTTTTGAATATTTATCATTGAGTTGGAAACTAAGCTTTTATAAGCATTGAGAGATACTTATGCATGATCAAATTTATTTCGCAAGAGATTTATAAAAGTACGTCACTTGTTAAGAATTTTATAGAGTTGAAATTTACAAGCATAAATTTAAAAGCTCCGTAAATTGACCCATTTACAATCTAATTGAAACCTGATCTAATCTGAAGTCAACCTGATTTTTTAATTTGATTTGATCTGATCTTATCTGAACATATTCGAATTAGATCGGATCGAGCTAGGTTATAGATTCGAATTGAGTTTGGATGAACTTTTTCTAACCCGATCAAATTGATCCGAACCTAATCCAAAACCAAACCCAAAATGCCTAGTCCTACTATCACTCATTGTATCCAAAGGCAAGCGAGTATGAACCTCTTCATGATCAATAAAAAATCTATCTTCATCACCAGTACTAGAATCTGCAAAAAAAAAAAATAACCTGGGGCATCCAAAGTAACACGACCATCAACAATTGAAGAAGATCGAGTCTAATAAACCAAAATATTCCCAAAGTGTTGTCCAACAAAAACAGATGCACTAGTAGCCAAAGCAATCTGATCAGAAGTCGCCGGCCCCAACAATCGAATCTTCATAGGAGAGGTTGTAAAAAAGAGCCTGAACTTTGTCCTTTAATTACCAGGGGCTGCACGAGCCACTCTAGGTGGAACATCTACATTAGATATTGATAATTTGTTGTTATCCCTAAGCACTCTACTTTAAAGCTCACTAACAGACTAATAGGGCTTATAAAGCCTAGGATTGGTAACTAAACAAGCATCAAAAGAAAGATCGAAATGCTTAGAAGAATCTTACTAAGAAAGCACTGCTCAAAAGTGACATCCTGCCAAAATCTGGAGTCACTTTCACTAGCCTAAACTCATAGTAAAAGATATTCAATCAAAACCCTAGCAACAATAGCTTATTAACAGAAGACGCAGCATGATCGTCATGGAAGGTTTTTCTATAATAGAAACAATAAAAAATAAATCTGACTTACAGTTAATAAAATGAATAAGTAAATAAGGGAAAGATACCCAAATTAGCACAATCAAGGACTCTCTTGAACACTAAAAATCTGTTGTCCATTTAAAAATCTACATACCCCGATAGTTAAGATATCATGTCTACTGAATCCAAATCCGAATATTGTCTTTACAAAAAAATTTATAGCTTTGAGTAAGAACTATCATTGGTATTAGAGCTACACCACAATGGCACTTAGGAAGGAATGAATTGAAAATCTTGAAGTGGGGCTAGAAGGACTTAAAACGATGTGAGTTAGTTGGAACTTGGCTTTAACAAATTTCACCAAGAGAAAGATACCCTCAACAAGTTAATAAAAGCCTTGTTGTAGAACAAAGAAGGATCCAACAACAACTTTAATGGCTCTAATGGTTGATTTCACTACAATAGAGACAAACTCATAGAGAAGATAAAAGGAGATAAGTAGATGTTTTCATCCAAATTGATGAAACTCGATTTATAAAATACTCAGTAGATGACCTTACTAAATGATTTAATAGAGTAGGTTAGTTCTTTGAGTGCAAAGGCACTATAAAAGCTCAAAAGGTGTCATTGGTATCCTTCCATCTCATAGGCAAAATGAACTAATGGTAGCAATTGTTATGAGGTGCTTACAAGGAGTAAGGAAGATAAGTGACTTAAAAAGAACTATAGGATCGATTTAGATTGATAGAGTGTAAAGATTTTGATGAAGCTTTACCAAGGGTGAAAACGGTGGGCACATTGTGAGACTATTAAAAAGAATTCTAAAAATTAAAGAACCAGGTGCAAGGTTCACCATAAAAAGCTTTAGTAAGGACGTTCAATGGAGGCCTCAAACCAGAAATAGTTGATGGCATAAGAATGTTTAAGTCAAAATCGTTGAAAGAAACTATTAGCCTTGCACGGATGAATGATGAGCAACTAATTCGCTAAAGGAAAGCCACACAAATTTTTAATTGATTATTGTTTACTTATGTTCTCTAACAAATTCAAGATAGCTTGCTTATGAAAAAAGCTCACTTTGGACGAGAAGCAAAAGAGAAGGCATAAGGGTATACTTTAATTTTGATAAGAAATTTACACCTAGTCAAGATGCAAAATATCACAACTTTTACTATTAGAAGGCAACAATGAATATTTAGATGATGAAGAAACTAAAGGCTTAATGGTGTCCCAACTAGAAATATGACTTTATAAACCCACAAAATAGAGAGCCTATAAAATAATATGGGTAATCGCAAAGATTGGACCCTATAAAGTGTTGTTCTACTTGATAGCGTGTCTACTCATAGTTTTATTAATGAAAGATGGGCCAATATTTTATAATTACTAGTAGTCTGAATCAGTCATTTCAATGTCAAGGTGATGAATAAAAGACCATTAAAATGCCAAGGAAAATTTAAAAATGTCCTAATTCCACTACAAGTTATTCTTTTAATTGAGCTGGATTTGGTCTTAGATGTCTATTGGTTGGAACAATTGGGACCGATGGTATGTAATTGGTAGCAATTAACAAGGGAATTCTAGTTGAACAACTAAACTAAAAAATTGCAAGGGTTTGCTACACAATCAATTCAACCTACATCAATGAAATCTATTTCCACCAAATATATACTGCAAAAAAGCTCCATGTTTGTTATTCCTCTTCAATCCATAATTAATCTTATATTATAGAATGTCAATCCCGAGATAAAAAAATTATTAGAGAAATTTGAAGACTTGTTCCAATAGTCGATACAAGATTCTCCTACAAAAGAAGTAGATCATCACATCAATTTCAAAAAAGGAGCTAAGCCCATTAATGTGAGACCATAAAAGTATGCTTGTTTTAAAAAAGTTGAAATTGAGAAATAAGTTCAAGACATGATAAAATTCGGGCTTATAAGATCTGGTGCTAGTCCTTTTTTATCTCATGTTTTATTGGTAAAACAGAAAGATCACTAATTATAAAGCATTTAATGTTGTGACCATCAAAGATATAATAGTACTAATACCAGCGATCTCCAAGGCATGATCATTTCCCATATATACAGGTCCTCCTGAGACAGGTTCATATGTGTGGAACCATTCTGTCCGAGAGGTCATGTGCCAGGTAGCTCCTGAGTCTATAAGTCAGACATCAAATAGTCGTTTTCTACCTTCTGAAACAGTTATTGCCTCGCTATAGAGAATTTCGCCATCATTTGAGGTACTTGCTACACACGCCTAAGCATTTGATGACTCAAGTTCTTTGTCCTCTTTTATCTTCTAGTTACTCCAACACTCTTTTTTGACATGCCATTTCTTGCCACAGTTGTAGCATTTAACATTCTTCTTACTTTTGGATTTTGATTTACCATGATTGTGACTATCACTGGGGCCACGTTCCATTGATCTCCCTCTCATTACTAATAGCGCATCCGCTTGCTGCGAACTTGCTTGTCTATTTTTGTTATTTTTCCGCTTACTCTCCTTATTTAATACGGAGGCTGCAACATCGTCAAAAACTAAACTATCCGCTGGATTGTTGTTCATCAGGTTGATGATGAGTTGATCATATAAATTTAGTAGACTTTGAAGTAGAAGCTCTGCACGTTCATTCTCCTTTATATTATGACCCAACGTTGTGAGTTGTGGAAATAGAGTTTTCAAGGTGCTAATGTGGTAGGTCACTATTGTAGATTAATTGTCTATTTTTGTTATTTTTCTGTCTGCTCTCCTCATTTAATACTGAGGCTGCAACATCGTTAAAAACTAAATTGTTCGCTGGATTGTTGTTCGTCAAGTTGATGATGAATTGATCATACGAATCTAGTAGACTTTGAAGTAGAAGCTCTGCACGTTCATTCTCCTCTATATTATGATCCAATGTTGTGAGTTGTGAAAATAGAGTCTTCAAGGTGTTAATGTGGTAGGTCAATATTGTAGATTCTGCTATTCGAAAAGTATAGAGTTTCCTCTTCAAAAAGATTTCGTTGTGTATTGACTTAGCCTCGTACAATTTTGTGAGAGTATCTCATATTTCCTTCGTTGTATTTTTCTCTGCCACACTGGATAATACTCCGTTCGCAAGTGCTAAGTGTATATTAGAAATAGCGTTGTCATCTATCTCGTTCCACTTATCATTAGTTATCTCCATGGGCCTTTCTCCAATTACTGTCAAGCAATTATTTTTCCTTAATACAACTTTCATCTTCATTTTCCACAACAAAAAATATTTCCGTTAAACTTCTCAATTTCATACTTTGCCGCCATTTTGTTGATAAATATTGTTCACAAACTAGTGTATTACCTCGAATAGTTGTGAGTATGTATGAATATACACACTAGGAAAGTTCCTAGGAAAGACTGGAGGGGTCACAATGGTCCCACTTAAAATTCAAACTCCTTAAGCTCTTATCGTCTTTGTAACAGAACTTTCCTAGACATGTACAAAATCATACAGTTGCTTTACTCACACCATTATTCCCAACTTTGCACCGCAAAATTTCTAGATCTCTCCCACCGTTTCTCGTAAATAGTACCATATATATGAACAATGTCGTATACGTGAATAATACCGTATACGTAAATAATTTCGTATACATGAACAGTATCCCTTACGTGAACAGTACCCAACTCCAAAAATTTAACAAATAGCTCTGATAACACTTTTAGAAAATTGATGGGTGAAGCAGGACCGCAGCTAAAATAAAATTGAAAGAAAATAAAGAACAAGCACAAAAAAGGATACTAAAAATTACGTGGTTCGGCTTTTAGCCTACATCCACGGGCAAAGACAGAAGGAAAATATTTCACTAGTAAAATGAGGATTACAAGTATTGTAATATTTTGGCTCACTACCTAGAACCCCAATACACCCAATCTCTCAAATTACTAAAATAAGAGTTTAAAACTTTAATACTCTCAACTCTCAATTCTTTTCACAAATGAATTAGAGAGTTCTAAGATTGTTTGGATGAATGAAACAAAATGAGGAGCTCCCTTTTATAGCCAAATATTGGCTATTAAAAAATAAAAAAAAATTCTTCCATTTAGTGCACCAACCACCATTTTTAGATTTTTCTTTCTTTGGGTGGCACCTCCTTGGACTTCAATTTGGGTGCCCAATTTGAAAAATGTTCATGGTTTGGCACCGCCCAACCATGACTTTGACAATAACTACGTTGAAGGAGAAGAAAGTGAGGGGACTTAGGTGATCAGTAATTAAAAAATTTACCTGGATGTCAGAGGTTGGAGCTGGGCAGTGAGTTAGAATCATTTCCTTGGAAATGAACTTGACAAGAGTTGACATTATAAGATTAGCAACAGAGCAAAAGGAGCAATGTAAGCCTCATTGACTTACCAAAGTTCTCTACAGCTACAAGCAGCTGAATGGATCCATGCATACTTTAAAGATACAATCATCTTTAAAGTACCCATTAGTTTTCCTTTACTGTTATGCATCATGAAGACATCATCAAATATAAAATAACCTCTTCTACATGGAATAGATACTCATTCATATCACTTGCATGTATCCTGATAGCCGTTAGTTTTACTCATTCCACTTCACTCATCAATTTAAAGAGTTTTGGTAGCATCATTTCCATAATCCATTTTTACAGAAAGCATGCCTGGACGTCCATTACTCCAAGTTACTAGAACTTTTGTTATTAAATTATGCATGAAGTAGATCAACCAAATCATGACCTTTCACGAACAGCCAGCATGGGTCATCATAGATTGGATTTTATTACCTGAGCCAGATAAAGCATTACAAACCTCTCTCAGGCTGGGCATATTTTGTGTGCAACAACACTTTCACACTCAACTAAAAACTTTTAATTGAGTCATCAAATGAACCATCTACCATTTCACACTAAACATCTCATATATAATGCAAATAGGTTTTGCTATTAAATTTGAAAATGTATATTTCAATATTCCTTTGAAACATGTGTTGGGAAAATATGCTATTTAAAAGTATATGTATTTATTTAATTGTAATAAATAATTTTTCTGATTAATAAAATAAATGAGGTATCTTAATTGCATTAAAATTTGTATTAAAGTCCATTTAATTATATTATATGTATTTATGTGATCACCATATGGATTCATAGAAGACATAAATATAAGTTATCTTATAATTAAATAAATTTAGTTCGCAATTGATAAATAAAGTTGGGCACTTTATTTAGGTATAGACTGTTAGCTTATATAGCTATACATATTGATTTTGATGATAACAAACCACATATATTTATTAGACAAAGATTTATATATTGTGTTTATAAGAAAATGAGGTTATAAAATCAAAGTGTTTTGAACTAAAATTGTTTCTTTTTAATTTTCGGATTTGGACCTATTTGAAAACTTTTTAAATATTTTAGGTCATTGTATAATTTCACAAAGTTTGGGAAATATCATAAATTTCAAAAATTTTTGGGGTTAACAAAGTAATATTTATAAATTTTGAAATAGGACCTATTTGTAAACTTTCATAACGTTTTGGGCCATAATACAGTTTTATATAATTTTGGGGTCAAAATGTAAAATTGAAAACTATTTCACTGTAGCCATTACTGTAGCAACCGGCAATCTGGTTATCAAATCCGAAAATCTGGTTTCGGGTAGAATCTCACTAAAATGCAAGCGGCAATCCGGTTAATACTACCAGCAATCCGGTTTTCTGGGCAAAATTCCTGCAAACCGAAAGCGGCAATCCGGATGTGAAATCCGACAGTTCGGATGCGAGCATAATGTAACCAAAATGAAACCGGCGATCCGAATTCAACAAACGGCAATCCGGATATTCAAGATTTCAAATTTGTGCTTGTAACGATAACATCAAGCGGCTATCCGGATTCCATATCCGGCAATCCGGTTCCGGCCAGAAATGAACATAACGGCTATTTTTTGAGTTCTAACTATAAAAACTCAAATCCAACTCATTTTGAAGCTCTCCAACAAGCAAAAACAAAAAGCACACGTGATATCTTGAGTCTTCAAAACTTCCAAACTACAAACATTGAATTTTTTCTTGTTCTTCATTTTTGTATATCTACTCATTGAGTGAGTTTCATTGTACTCTTCATTTATTTATCTCATTTGTGAGAGTTTGAGTGTGTGAGACACTTGAGTGAAGAGATTGGGAGATATCTCTTTATTGTAAAGGTTTATTGACACCTTGAAGTTAATTATAATCGGTTGAAGCCTTGGAAGGGCTTGGATAGTGAAATCCTCAAGCTTGGATCGCTTGGAGGCATGGACGTAGGTGGGGATTGCCGAACCACGTAAAATTCATGTATTTGTTTTTCTTCTCTCTTGCTCTTTAATTATTGTGCTTTTATTGAACTTATTGCTTTCAATTTTTATTAAGGCATTAGTAGCTTATTGTGTGGATTTGTTAGGATAGTTGTTTAAAATTCCAATTCACCCCCCTCTTGGGTTGCACATTTATATTTCAATTGGTATCAGAGCAAGGTGCTCTTATTTAGACTTAACCGTCTTGAGCTAAAGATCAATGGCAACTCAAAACGATTCCACATTTAGGGAAGGTTAGTCCACTACTAGGCCACCTTACTTTGATGGAAATGATTACCCATATTGGAAAACTAGGATGAGAATTTACTTGCAAGCTCTAGATTATGAGATATGGGAAATTGTTAATGATGGTCCTTTTATGCCTTTGACTAAAAATGAAGTCGGAGAAGATATTGCAAAACCTTCTCGGGATTGGAATGAGTTTGAAAAGAGAAAAGCCTCTCTAAACTCCAAGGCCATGAATGCCCTGTTTTGCGCTCTAGATAAGAAAGAGTTTCATAGAGTGTCTAGTTGCGAAAGTGCTAATGAGATTTAGCACAAACTTGAGGTTGTCTATGAAGGGACAAACCAAGTGAAGGAATCTAAAATAAGTAGGTACACTCGACATTATGAATTGTTCCAAATGGAACAAAATAAAAATGTGTACTTTATGTATACTAGATTTACGGACATAGTGAACACTCTAGGGGCTCTAGGGAAGACTTTTTCAAATAGCGAAAAAGTCAAGAAAATCATTAGGTCACTACCTAAGGAATGAAGACCAAAAAGAACTGCCATTGAGGAAGCAAAGGATTTAAATGTATTACCTATTGATGATTTAATTGGTTCTCTAATCTCTTATGAAGAGGATTTGTCAGCTGAGAAAGGGCATGAGGAAAAGAAGAAAAACATTGCTCTCAAGGCTTCAAAACGTGAGAGTGATAAGGAAAGCGAAATGGATGATGAGGAGTTGGCTATATTGGCTAGAAGATTCAGAAAATTTTACAAGAAGAATAATGAGCAGAGAAAGTTCAGAGGCAACAAGAATAAGAAGGAGAAGAAGGAGTCAATCACTTGTTATGAATGCAAGAAGCCCGGACACATACAACCGGAATGCCCTCTTCTCAACAAACTCAAGAAGAAAGCTATGGTGGCCACATGGGATGATAGCGAAAAGGAAACAAGTGATGAGGATGAGCAACAAGAAATGACAAACTTAGCTTTCATGGCCGTTGGGGAAGAATCATGTGATGAACTTGATGAGGTAAGTGTTCTTCCTACATATGATGAATTGCATGATGCCTTTAAGGATTTGCATGATGAGTTGATGAAGATTGGCAAAAAGAATATATGTCTTAAAAAGAAGATGATAGAGCTTAAAAATGAAAATGAATCATTTAGTGCAAAGATCACATGCCTAGAATTAGAAAATAAGACATTGCATGATAGCATGGCTTTATTTGAGAATTCCAGCACTTCACATGAGCACTTAGAGTCACACATGAATGACTTGAAAAATGAAAATGAAATGCTTAGGAAGAAGAGCAATGAATTAAATGAAATTGTGCTAAAATTCACAAACGAGCAAAAGATGTTAGATAATCTACTAAACTCATAAAAATGTGTATTCGATAAAAGTGGCATTGGTTAAAAATCAAATTTGAAACAAAAATCTTACAAGAGCTATTTTGTGAAAAATACATTTATTAACAATCAAATTGTATGTCATTATTGTAATCAAGATGGCCTTATGAAAAATAGATGTGTAGTGAAGTAAAATGTATATTATGGTATGAAATGTGTTTGGGTTCCGAAAGATACCATTTCTAACTCTCAAGGACCCAAAAAGATTTGGGTACCTAAAATTTAAAATTTTCTCTACAGGGCTTGAAGAAGAGGAAAAATAAATGGTACTTGGACAGTGGTTGCTCAAGACACATGACAGGGAGCTATTCTTGGTTCTCAAGCTTCACCAAAATTGAAAATGGTGGAGACATATCCTTTATAGACAACTCAAAAGGAAAAATCCTTGGAATTGGAAATGTTGGTAAAGTATCTTCAACCTTAATTGAAAATGTGTGCTTAGTAGAAAATTTGAAACATAATTTAATAAGCATTAGTCAATTGTGTGACAAAGGTTATAAAGTTGTCTTTGATAAATCAAGTTGTGTTATTGAGAATGTATGTGATGGGAAAACTTTGTTTATGGGAAATAGATGTGGTAATGTTTATACCATTGACATAGAATGTGCATCTACTCTTGATAAATGTTTTTCCGCATTACATGATGATAGTTGGCTATGGCATAGAAGATTAGGACATGCAAGCATGGATTTGATTTCTAAAATTATGAAAAATGATTTAGTTAAGGTCTTCCAAAAATTAGTTTCCAAAAAGATGGTATTTGTGAAGCATGTCAATTTAGAAAACAAATCAAGACTTCTTTCAAAAACAAGAATCATATCTCTACTTCAAAACCACTGCAAATGCTCCATATAGATTTGTTTGGACCTTCTAGATATGCTAGTTTGAGTGACAAATATTATGTTTTTGTGATTGTGGATGATTACTCTAGATACACATGGGTATTGTTCTTAGCTAATAAGGATGATGCCATTGATGCATTTCGAACTTTCCATAAAAAGGTTCAAAATGAAAAAGGTTATTCCATTACTTGTATTAGAAGTGATCATGGTAGAGAGTTTGAAAATCATGCATTTGAAAATTTTTGTAATGACTTTGGTATTGAACATCAATTTTCATCACCTAGGACTCCAAAACAAAATGGAGAAGTAGAAAGAAAGAATAGGTCTATTCAAGAAATGGCTAAGACCATGTTAAATGAAAACTCTTTGCCTAAGTATTTTTGGGCCGAAGCCGTCAACACTGCTTGTTATGTTTTAAATCGAGTGTTGATTAGACCTAATCTCAATAAAACTCCTTATGAGCTTTGGAAAAATAGAAAACCCAACATTGGCTATTTTAAAGTTTTTGGATGTAAATGTATTGTTTTAAATACAAAAGACAATCTTGGTAAATTTGACTCAAAATCTGATGTTGGTATTTTTCTTGGTTATTCAAATTCAAGCAAAGCTTATAGAGTTTATAACAAAAGAACTTTGATTGTGGAGGAGTCTATAGATGTTACATTTGATGAATCTAACCCCTCCTCTGAGGAGAAAGGAGTTGTTGATGATAATGCAGAAGAAGAACAACAAGAAGAAGCATCAAATGACAACCAAGAAGACACAACAAATGGAATTCAAGAGGATCATCATGAAGGACAAAATGTGGAGCAAAATGAAGGTACTTCTCAAACACTCCCCAAGGAGTGGAGGTATGTCTCCTCTCACCCTAAAGATGTAATTTTAGGAGATCCTTCACGAGGTGTTACCACTAGATCATCTCTTAGGAACACATGTGAGCATGCTGCATTCATTTCTCAAATTGAACCAAAAACTTTTGCGGATGCCGAAAATGATGAATTTTGGATTATGGCTATACAAGAGGAGTTGAATCAATTTGAGAGAAATAATGTATGGAAGTTATTTCCTTGTCCGGAACATCAATCTATTATAGGCACTAAATGGGTATTTAGAAATAAAATGGATGAATCCAGTGTGGTTGTAAGAAATAAAGCTAGACTAGTAGTGGCTCAAGGTTACAACTAAGAAGAAAGAATTGATTTTGATGAAACTTTTGCACCTGTAGCAAGGTTAGAATCCATTAGAATGTTGTTAGCATATGCATGTCATAAAGATTTTATTTTATATCAAATGGATGTCAAAAGTGCTTTCCTAAATGGATATATAATGGAGGAAGTTTATGTCAAACAACTTCCTGGTTTTGAAAATGAAAAATTTCCCAATCATGTGTATAAGTTATCCAAAGCTTTGTATGGTTTAAAACAAACACCTAGAGCTTGGTATGATAGCCTTAAAAACTTCTTGTTGGATAATGATTTTTTAATGGGAAAAGCAAATACAACTCTTTTTGTTAAACATAAGAACCAAGACATACTTATTGTTCAAATTTATGTTGATGATATTATTTTTTGTTCTACTAATGAGTTGTTGTGTAAAGATTTTTCATTATGTATGAGCCAAGAGTTTAAGATGAGTATGATGGGAGAGTTGAAGTACTTCCTTGGACTTCAAATCAAACAAAACGAGGAAGGCATTTTCATAAATCAAGCCAAGTACGTAAAAGATCTACTCAAGAGATTTGGCTATGATAATGGAACGGCTAAAAGCACTCCCATGAGTACTATTATAAAGCTGGACAAAGATGAGAAAGGTAAGGAAGTTGAAATCAAGACATATCGAGGTATGGTCGGATCCTTACTCTATTTGACTGCTAATAGGCCTGATATTATGTTTAGTGTATGCTTGTGTGCTAGATTTCAATCTTGTCCTAAAAGTCTCACATGCTTGCTGTCAAACGCATTTTTCGATATTTAATTGGCACTATTAATCTTGGTCTTTGGTATCCTAGAGGTACTCATATTGATTTAACTTGTTATTCGGATGCCGATTTTGTTGGATATAAGGTTGATAGAAAGAGTATTAGTGGTACATGTCACTTCCTAGGTCATTCTCTAGTCTCTTGGTTTAGTAAGAAACAAAACTCAGTTGCGCTTTCAACCACCGAGGTAGAATATATTGCCGCAGGTAATTGTTGTGCGCAAATTCTTTGAATGAAACAAACCCTTAGAGACTATGGTATTAAGCTTGATCAAATTCCTATCTTATGTGACAATACTAGTGCTATAAATCTTTCCAAGAATCTCATTCAACATTCTAAGACTAAGCATATAGAAATTAGACATCATTTTCTTAGAGATCATGTTCAAAAAGGGGATGTTGTAATCAAATTTGTTTCTACTGAAAATCAGCTTGCGGATATCTTTACAAAACCTCTTAGCAAAGAGCATTTTATAAAAATAAGACATGAGCTTGGTATGATGAATGTTGCATCTTAATTTATGCTTTACTACATGACTTCATATGTTTGTTATTATATTGATTTATGCTTCATGAGTTAGATTGCGTAATATGCTTGTGATTTTATGATTTTATGATTTCTTGTTTCATGCATTACAAGGCTAATTGAAAAGTTTTAAATCTCAAAATGATTTAAAATTAATCAATCTTAAAGCCAAAAATAAAATGGTGTGTGTAGTACAAGTATAAAAACTAGCAAACGTTTTCTTTTCACTCATCCGAAAAACCATTTCTTTTCTCTCCTTTATTGAATTCTCTCGGGACAAATTCTAGATAATTGGATTTTCAATCTGGAAAACCGGATTAGTTTTGGTTGCTCTCGGAAGAACTTTCGGATGATTGGATTATGCATCCGGAAAGCCGAATTTGCTAAACATTCTTTCTGCCTCAAACCGGATTACCGGTTAGTCATATCCGGCTAACCGAATTCTCATGCATGCTTATTAGAACAAACTGGATTTCCGGTTTAAGACAATCAGTAAGCCGTTTGTTGTTTTTCTACACACTGGATCCAACCGGCATGCCGGTTCTTGTCATCCGGAAACCCGAATTCAAGAAGCAATGTTTCTGCCTCCAACCGGTCTACCGGTTAACTAATTCGGCAAGCTGAAATCGAAATCATGCTCACTGGACGAAACTGAATTTTCGGTTATCCACAACCGGCAAGCCGGTTCTATTTTGTGTTACTTTTGGTCACAAACGGCTAGCCGGTTTCGCAACATATATAAATTGTTCATCCTCTTCATTCTTTCACACCAGAGGTACGTCCTTCCCGGTCCTCTCATACTAGGGAAAGGTCCTCTCAATGCTCCAACGCCCACACCGGATATGGACCGAACTATCTCTCGTATTTCTCGAAAAAGTGATTCGGTTGATGGGATTTGGTATGATACTTATGAGATCGGTGATATTGACGAGATTGATATTCAAATCTTTCGTCTTAGAACGCATTGATTTAACCCCATCCGCGGGACCGCAATCCGGTTCTCACTCTCTCTCTAAAAACTGTTTCCTATCTCTCTCTTTTCACTTTAAAATCCACCATTTTCACTTCGTTTCAATGCAAATTAATCCTTCAATCCGACTCCCCATGTGTTATTTTGTCTAAAATCACTCTTAAAACTCGTTTGCAACATCCAAATCCTTAGATCCTAATCTAAACCTAGGGTTTTGCCTCACGTTTTCTCTCTCTAAATTTCTTCTTTTCAACACGTTTCTTGATCAAATTGCTTCACCAAACTTGTTTCAATCCTTCTCATCGTCATTCTCCTCATAGTATTTAACTTCAAATCAGCCATTTTATCATGTCAAGCTCTCGGTCGGTTCGAAGAAAGGGCAAGGGCCCGGTTCAACAAACCGACCGGCCACAAGAAGCACGGGGCACCTCCAATCTATCTCTTTTCGAGTCCACACACTTTCAAAATAAAAAACATCTTGCCAAACATTTTCGTCAACAATTCATGACTCGTGAGGTACTCCCAAGCTTTTTTATTATACCGAATAGTTTATATCATGTCTTTATTAGTGATAGATCCTTGGTGCAATTGTTGGAAGTTGTTGGTTGGTTTAATGCTCTTGTTGTTGAGGAGAGTGTTAATCCCGACTTGGTGAAAGTATTTTACTCGAATATGGATTGTTCCGCGGAGAAAGAAAATCGAGTAATCACCACAGTTGGAGGAGTTTCGATTGAATTTGATGTCTCAGACTTGAACTCTATTCTAAGATCTTCCCATGATGGCCTACGCTTTTTCTCTCCTAGGAAAGCCCCTGATATTCATGACTTTGTTTATATTAATGCTGTTAAAACCATTTGTCGTCATGTCGATCTTTCCGATGAACACTGTACTGTTCATTTTCGTGCTCAATGTCTTTGTCTTTAAACCCAGATTTTACTTCGTTTTATTCAAGGTATTGTCCTTCCTAGATCCGGCCATTTGGAGGAGGTCTCTAATATGGATGTTGTCCTGCTTGATTGTATTCTTCGACAATGTCCAATCAACTTAGGATATCTTATTATCCGAAACATGTTCAGCATTCCTAAACTGATTACCCGCTCTCTTCCTTATGGTTCTTTCATTACCCGAATTCTGAAATTTTTCAAAGTACCTATTAAAGAACCTTCGTGTCGACCTTCTAAGGGTATCGGAGAAGACACTATTCTCCGTGTCGACCTTCTAAGGGTATCGGAGAAGACACTATTCTCAACTTAGGCTTTACTTGGCAAAATGGGACTTGGGTCAAATACTCAGAGAACAAGTTTACTTTTCTGGCTCCAAGTGACAATCGGCCATTTAATGATGTAGTTCCAGCCGATCAGCTACCCATTTTCTCACTCTCTTTTCGAGGACAGCGTCGACGTCGAGATCCTACTGTGACTGCTCCAGCTCCTGGTGTCTCTGCATCAGCTTCCTCACCTCCACAGCCTCCTCCCTCTACCGAGGTTTCTCTTCAGCAGCTTATGGATGAGGTGCAGACACTCTTAGTGCAGCAGACTGAGTTTCAACAGCAACAGCAGCAGCTCATTCATGGACAACAGCAGCTTCTTCATGGACAGCGCCTTCTCTTTGAGCATTTCAGACTTACATATCCATATCCAGCTCCATCACCACCATCCTCACCACCTCAGTAGTTTTCTTATGCTTGCACTTAGACACACTTACATTTCATTTACTGCATCATGTTCTTGTATTTTCGACTCTATGGATGATTATTTGTTTTGGATTATATGTATTTGTTTTGAATGATATGAATTTGGTTTGATTGTTTGTTATGGATTTTATGGATTTCCTTGTACTTATGGATATTTTTTTTTACTAATGTGCTTGATCTATTGTGCTGCTTGACACTTGATGGGGGAGCCCTACTTCTTTTACTCATTTTGATGATGAAGGGGGAGAATTATTTATTTTGTGTTATAAAAAGTGTTTTAAAAATATGCATGTATCTAGGGGGAGTATGCATGTATTCAGGGGGAGTTTGTTTCAAATAAATTTTTTTGAACCTTGCATTGATTTAGGGGGAGCTTTTTATAACTAAATTATATTTTTGTAATGTGTTTTGTCATCATCAAAAAGGGGGAGATTGTTAGCTTATATAGCTATACATATTGATTTTGATGATAACAAATCACATATATTTATTAGACAAAGATTTATATATTGTGTTTTATAAGAAAATGAGGTTATAAAATCAAAGTGTTTTGAACTAAAATTGTTTCTTTTTAATTTTCGGATTTGGACCTATTTGAAAACTTTTTAAATATTTTAGGTCATTTTATAATTTCACAAAGTTTGGGAAATATCATAAATTTCAGAAAGTTTTAGGATTAACAAAGTAATATTTATAAATTCTGAAATTGGACTTATTTGTAAAGTTTCATAACGTTTTGGGTCATAATACAGTTTTATATAGTTTTGAGGTCAAAATGTAAAATTGGAAACTATTTCACTGTAGCCATTACTGTAGCAACCGGCAATCCGGTTATCAAATCCGGTTTCAGGTAGAATCTCACTAAAATGCAAGCGGCAATCCGGTTAGTACTACCGGCAATCCGATTTTCTGGGCAAAATTCCTGCAAACCGAAAGCGGCAATCCGATGTGAAATCCAGCAGTCCGGATGCGAGCAAAATGTAACCAAAATGAAACCGGCGATCCGGATTCAACAAACGGCAATCCGGATATTCAAGATTTCAAATTTGTGCTTGTAACGGTAACATCAAGCGGCTATCCGGATTCCATATCCAGCAATCCGGTTCTAGCCAGAAATGAACATAACGGCTAGTTTTTGAGTTCTAACTATAAAAACTCAAATCCAACTCATTTTGAAACTCTCCAACAAGCAAAAACAAAAAGCACACGTGATATCTTGAGTCTTCAAAACTTCCAAACTACAAACATTGAATTTTTTCTTGTTCTTCATTTTTTTATATCTACTCATTGAGTGAGTTTCATTGCACTCTTCATTTATTTATCTCATTTGTGAGAGTTTGAGTGTGTGAGACACTTGAGTGAAGAGATTGGGAGATATCTCTTTATTGTAAAGGTTTATTGACACCTTGAAGTCAATTGTAATCGGTTGAAGCCTTGGAAGGGCTTGGATAGTGAAATCCTCAAGCTTTGATCGCTTGGAGGCGTGGACGTAGGCAGGGATTGCCGAACCAGGTAAAATTTGTGTGTTTGTTTTTCTTCTCTCTTGCTCTTTAATTATTGTGCTTTTATTGAACTTATTGCTTTTAATTTTTATTAAGGCATTAGATAACTTGTTGTGTGGATTTGGTAGGATAGTTGTTTAAAATTCCAATTCCCCCCCCCCTTTTGGGTTGCACATTTATATTTCATAGACCGTAATAAATTTATTGAATTATTTGTCTTAATCATGTATGAATTCATTGATGTAGTACGACTACATTAAACAGAATCATATATGAGATTTAATTAACTTTGTAATAACTGTCAGACTTACTAAATCTCATTGGCGTTGATTTTACTGTAATCTTAATCTTGAGTTAATTATGATTTTATGATTGTAATTGTTATTCCATTTGAGTTACCAATGGACACAATACATCCTTATGGTCAATATTACCTGGTATCTTGGTGGGAGTAATTATGAGTATTGGAGTTATGTATTAACAATATAGAATTTGTACAACATATCCCTTGACAGGTTTTCAACACTTGATTATAGAATTCTCTGACCAGAGTGTGTCAACATACTTAGTATGTTGAAAATGATCATTAGAGAAAACCAGTAAGGATCAAGGAATAAGATGTTATTAAATTGATTAGACAATTGATATATCAATTTAATTAACGATGTGGTACAAAGGATTGTACAGTTAAGAAATCAATGTGGCTTGGGACGAATTATTATTGGAGCATATAATTATGAAAGTCAGTTCCAATCTTTTAGTGGAGTAGGTTTGGAATTAAATAATTGGGTTAGTTTAATTACAGGCCCAATTATTGTAGCCACTATTGTATGTTCCTAAATGATCCCGGATTAGCTCATTTAATTGACTGCACCACTACTGGATTAATAGGCAAGATAAATATCTATTTGAGTAAAAAGCCTAATTATATCATTTATTGGGAGAATCCATTTAATTAACTTATGTATAAGGGGCCTAATGTTATTTTACATGGTGGGTCTCCTATTAAATGAAAAGTAACGTGAGTTTTAAAAGAGGGCATTATTTGGAGCCTAGGATTTTCACTAAAAGGTGATATAAAATGTTTATTTTCTCTAAAGAAAGGAAGAGAGAGCCACTTTATAAAGATCAGAGAAAAAGATTTTTCTCTCCATTATTGAGAGAAAAATTTTCTCGTGCTAGTTGCTTTGATAGTGATAAAGGCGCCCACACGTCAAGTGCAGATCGAACCTGAATCATAACCTGGAAGATCATTGGTGACAGTTCCTAATTTAACAAGCGTGGTGGTGATGGATCATGATCTAGGAGCCTAAATCACTTCAGCGGAAAAAGTCAACCCGGATTTTCGAGGTACGATTTCTAGATTACAAATTCTTATATATTATATGAGTGCGGTCCTTAAAAGATTTTATAAAAATATAAAAACTTAATTTTTCCCCAACAATTGGTATTAGAACCATCTCATATTAATATATAAGAATTTAGTATGAAATGAATCTTGAAATTTATGTATTAGAGTGGCACACTTTATTCAAATATATATTATTTGTTTAATATATAAATAAAGCATGTTATGGTTTGTCTTAATTCATAGTTAGATTTTCCGTTGTATTTTTTCTTTGGATCTATAACAAGAGAGGTGGTTTTTTATCACTATGCTTCCCTCTTGATTTATTTTATTGTTATAGAATTTTTATAAGCCAAAATTGGCCTAGAAAATTTGTAAATTAATCTCGGATTTTCAAGAACGAAGCGTCATAGGCCAGAAATCAGAAACTGCGGCAACGAACCAACAGCACGCGGCTAGCAGCACATGCTGCCAGCAGTGCGTGCTGCATGCGCAGCGGCCAGTAGCCACGCTTCTAGCAGCGCGCACTGCAGCTCTGCAAGCAGCGCTACCTGCAGCGCGCGAGCAGCAGCTGCAATGCCCAAGAAGCGCGCGGGGGTTTGGTACGTTTTTCTAGCCAAGCGACGGCGGGTGGTTCGGCGTTAGAGGTCGACTGGCGTCTGAACAATGGCAGAGGTTTTTGGAGATGGCGGCTGGGGAAGAGAGAAAGAAAAATCTGGATTTAGGGTTTCATGGTTTTTATCATGAAGGTCCTTATGTTTCTATAATTGTTATTTGGGCAAAAAGTTTTTAATTTTTTGCATTTAAATCCAAAAAGAGTTTTGGATTTAATGAATCCTAGTTTTAGGCCCAATTTCAATTGGGCTTAATGGATTAAAAATACATAGACAAAATTAAATACATTAAATTTATTTTGGTCCAAAAGTTTTTTTTAATAAAAAAAGTTATTTATTTCATTTAAAAATTAAAATTGGACCAATTATAAAGTTAAAAGCCCAATTTTCCTTAGTCCATTAACAAAGACAAGCTTATAGAAAATGGACATTGACAATAATGTCAATGAAGATTAGGCTTAGGGTTAATGTATTTTTCATTATTAGGAAAGCCATGAATTAAGATTATTTAATTATTTTTCTATATGTATTTTGGATGATTACATGCCATGATAACATGTCATATAGAATAGGTAGTGCCACTCTATACATAATGATACATGTCATTCATTAATTATCAATTTTATTATATTGTTTGAAATTTGCCTATGCTTAATAATATTGGATTTCATCTAGATAATATTATATGAAGCATGCAATTAACAATATGTATGTTTTAAAAAGGAAAAACCAATTTTAAAATATGGAGTGAGAGAGGGAAAATTCAAGATAATTTTTCTACAGTCTCCTTATTAGTTCAATAATAAAATTATATATATACCTCGACTTCATGATACGGTGATGCTCCCTTCAGAGGGTATATATATTAGATATTTTATTTGATGAACTTCTTCAATGATAAAATTAAAATATTTTTTAATCGATTATTCACCCCAACGGTGACTATTGATTTGAAAAATATCTAGATTAGTTATACACTCAACTAAAATTTGTTATTAACTTTCCCAACGAAACTCTGTTGACAAATTTAAGCTCAAAAATATAACGAGAATTATTTATCATGTCTCTGCATGAAAGTAAATAATCCAATGGACAATTTGGTCTAGTAAGTGTAGACATGACTTCTCCAATGGATAGCTTGTAAAAGCAGTACTAGATTATTGTTACAAATAAATTAAAATGCATTTATGGTATTTTTTATTTTTGTCATTTATTGTGAATATTATTTCAAATTATTTATGCATGGATGTTTTATTTTTCAAAAAATGTCTTCCCTAAGCCAACTTACTATTATTCTGAGTCAAAACAAACTCACTGGAGAGAACTATATAGATTGGAAAAGAAATTTATTCATTGTCCTGGTTGCTGATAATTATAAATATGTCTTAACCCAACCATGCCCTCCAGTACCAGCAGATGATGCTCATAGAAATCAGAGGAGGCTTTATGAGAAATTGCAAAAGGCTAATGAAATGGCAAGGTGCTACATTTTGGCCTCGATTTCTAATATTCTGCAGACCAAACATCAGAAGTTGGAGACTGCCACTGAAATAATGGATAATCTCCAACAGATGTTCGGGCAGGGTACTCACTCTGCGAGATAAGCAACGCTGAAAAGAATTATGAACAGTAAAATGGGGAAGGGCACAAGAGTTCCTGATCATGTCCTCAAAATGATGGACTATTTGAATAAGGCTGAGATTCAGAGAGCATAAATCGATGATAACTCAAAGATTGACATGGTACTAGAATCTCCGCCAAAAACATTCAAGGAGTTTAAGGTCAATTATAACATGAACAAAAGAAACATGACCTTAACTGAATTGATGAACGGAACTCCATTCTGCTAAAGAGATCTATCATGCTGAAAAATCTCTGGGAAGCATACATATTATTGAAAAAATTTCAAATTCTAGGCCTAAGCCGAAAGGCAAAGGTAAGAAGAAAGCTGGGAAAAAGAAACAGTCTACCAAGTAAGATGGCAAGCCGAGAGGCAAATGCTTTAAGTGTGGACAGAAAGGTCACTAGAAAAAAGATTGCTCTAAGATTGTGAAATCAGGTATGGGAAATCTTTTTGTAATTGAGGCTTATTTAGTTCAGAATCCTATTGACACTTGGGTGTTGGATTCAGGAGCAACTAATCATATTTGTAATTCACTTTATTGGTTTTAGGAAACCAGAAAAATAAGTGAAGGAAACGTCAAGCTGCAGTTAGGGACAGGACAGTTCGTGTCAGCAGTAGAGACTGGATCTGTTTTATTATCTTTTAATAATGAGACTTTATTTTTTAATAATTGTCTTTATGTTCCAGACATTAAGAGGAATTTAATTTCAATAGCTTGTTTATCAAAGTAAGGGTACACTGTAAATTTTGGATCCTCTGTTTCTATTTTTCATAATAAGAGACTTATTTGTTTTGGTACATTGGAAGATAATTTATATCATTTAAGTCCAATGATCCATTCTATGCATGACACAATGATCAATAATGATGAGCATACACATTTATCTAAGAAAAGAAATATTTCTTCCAATCAATGTTACCTCTGGCATTTACGCTTGGGTCATATAAACCAAAATAGGATACAGAGAATGATCAAAGATATGCTCTTGGGTCATCAGAAAATAAATCATTGCCACTCTGTGAATCCTATTTAGAAGGAAAAATGACCAAAAGACCATTCTCGTCCAAAGGAGTATGTGCAACAGTACAACTTGAATTGGTACATACAGATGTATATGGATCAATCAATGTACAAGCTCACAGATGTATGTGGACCAATCAATGTACAAGTTCGAGGAGGTCATGAGTATTTCATCACTTTCACTGATGATTACTCGAGATGCAGTTATGTTTATCTGATGCGTTACAAGTCTGAAGCTCTAAAGAAATTCAAAGAGTATAGGGATGAGACAGAAAAGCAATTAGATAAGAACATAAAGAAATTTCGATCTAATCCAGGTGGTGAATTTTTCTTAGGAGATTTCAAAGAGTATCTGGTTGAAAATGAGATTATATCTCAGTTGACTGCCCTGAGAACACCACAACAAAATAGGGTAGCTGAAAGAAGAAATAGAACTCTTTTGGATATGGTGAGATCTATACTTAGTTATTCGTCATTACCAATCTCTTTTTGGGGACTAGCATTGGAAACTGCAGTTTACCTCTTGAACTTAGTTCCATCTAAATCAGTGCCTAAAACCCCAATAGAATTATGGTTAGGTCGCAAACCAAGTTTACTACATGTCCTTATTTGGGGATCACCAACACATGTGCTGAAACCAAAGGCAGACAAAATGGATTCACGCTCTGAGGTTTCTATGTTTGTAGGGTATCCCAAAGAAATAAGGGGAGGTTTATTTTATAGTCCTCAAGATAGGAAAATGATCATGAGCACACATTTCACTTCCCAGATCACTTTCCTCGAGGAAGACTATATGAATAACTTCAAACCTAAGAGTAAGGTAATACTTGAAGAACTGTTAGGTGATCAAGTTGATACTCAGCTTTCAATGCCTGTTACAGAACATGAAGAACAGCAACAACCAACTGATCAACACAAGATTATCACTGAATAACCATCACTTTTAGAACCTTGTCGTAGTGGGAGGGTAACTAGGTTACCTGCGAGATACATGCTTTTGGAAGAAACCTATACGGCTATCTCAGATAAACATGTACAAGATCCCACTAGTTACAACGAAGCTCTAATGGATAGAGATGTTGAATTTTGAAAAAAGGCCATGAATCAAGAGATAGAATCTATGTATTATAATAAAGTCTGGGAACTTGTAGAGGCACCAAATGGGGTAAAACCTATAGGGTGCAAGTGGATCTACAAGAGAAAAAGAGGAGTAGACTAAAGGGTGGAAACATTTAAAGCAAGATTAGTAGCCAAAGGGTTTACTCAAAAAGAAGGAATCGATTATGAGGAAACCTTTTCTCCGGTTGCTATGCTTAAATCCATCAGGATTCTGCTCTCCATTACTGTAATGCTAGATTATGAAATTTGGCAAATGGATGTCAAGACTGTCTTTCTTAACATACATCTTGAAGAAAACATCTACATGCAACAACCAGATTGATTTATACAAAAAGGCCAAGAACACATGATATGTAAGTTGTAGAAATCCATTTATTGATTGAAGCAAGCATCCCGGTCATGAAACATTAGATTTGATCAAGCGATTAAATCGTTTAGATTCATTCAGAACATTGATGAACCATATGTGTACAAGAAAATTCAAGAAAAATCTGTATCCTTCCTAATTTTTTATGTAGACGATATTCTCATAATTGGAAACGATATAGGAGTATTGACTACAATAAAGAGTTGGTTAGCAAAACAATTTGATATGAAAGACATGGGAGAGGCAAATTATATTCTTGGTATCAAATTACTACGAGACCGGAAGAATAAAACTTTAGCTTTGTCTCAAGCGGTTTATATCGATAAGATATTGGCTAGATTTAGCATGGAAAATTCCAAGACTGATTTCTTACCATTCAGACATGGAATTACATTCTCTAAGGATCAATCACCTAAAATATCTGAAGAGATGACAAGTATGAGACGAGTTCCCTATGCAGAAGCTGTGGGAAGTCTTATGTATGCCATGCTTTACACTAGGCCAGACATCTGTTTTGCAGTAGGGATGGTTAACAGATATCAATCTAATCCTAAACTTAAACATTGGACTGCGGTTAAGCATAAAATGAAGTATCTGAAAAGAACTAAAAATTATATGCTTGTGTATTCTGGTGATGAACTCATTCCAGTGAGTTATACTGATTCTGACTTTATGTCAGATAAGAATTCCCGAAAATCAACTTCCGGCTATGTGTTTATATTGGGGAGTGGAGTTATTAGTTGGAGGAGTATGAAATAATCTTGTATCGCAGACTCCACAACTGAAGCTGAATATGTGGCTACATCTGAAGTCGTAAAGAAGCTGTATAGCTCCGCAAGTTCCTACAAGATCTTTAGGTGGTACCTACTGTAACTGCACCACTGAAATTATTTTGCAATAATAGTGGTGCGGTAACTCAATCTAAGGAACCAAGGAACCACAAGAAATAAAAACATATTGAGATGAAGTATCATCTTATAAGGGATATAGTGCAGAGAGGTGATATGGAGATTACTCAGATTGCATCACAGTAAAACTCGGCAGATCCTTTTACTAAGACCATATCTGGGAAACCTTTTAACTTGCACTTAAAATCCATGGGTATGCGTGACATGCCAAATATGCTTTGAGAGCTAGTGGGAGATTGTTGGGAAAATATACTCTTTAAAAGCATATGTGTTTATTTAATTGTAATAAACAATTTTTCTGATTAATAAAATAAATGAGGTATTTTATTCAAATATCTTAATTGCATTAATATGTATATTAAAGTCCATTTAATCATATTATATGTATTTATGTGATCACCATGTGGATTCACAGAAGACATTAATATAAGCTATCTTATGATTAAATAAATTTAGTTCACATTTGATAAATAAAGTTGGGTACTTTATTTAGGTATAGACTGTAATAAATTCATTGAATGATTTGTCTTAATCATGTATGAATTTATTGATGTAGTATGACTACATTGAACAGGATCACATATGAGATTTAACTAACTTAGTAATAACTATCAGACTTACTAAATCTCATAGGCGTTGATTTTACTGTAATCTTAATCTTGAGTTAATTATGATTTCATGATTGTAATTATTATTCCATTTGAGTTACCAATGGACACAACACATCCTTATGGTTAATATTACCCGGTATCTTGGTGGGAGCAATTATGAGTATTGGAGTTATAGATTAACAATTTAGAATTTATACAATACATCTCTTGATAAGTTTTCGGCACTTGATTATAGAATTCTTTGGCCAGAGTATGTCAACATATTTAGTATGTTGAAAATGATCATTAGAGAAAATCAGTAAGAATCAAGGAATAAGATGTTATTAAATTAATTGGACAGTTGAGATATTAATTTAATTAACGATATGGTACAAAGGATTATACAGTTAAAAATCAATGTGGCTTGGAACGAATTATTATTGGTACATATAATTATGGAAGTTAGTTCCAATCTTTTAGTGGAATAGATTTGGAATTAAATAATTGGGTTAGTTTAATTACAGGCCCAATTATTGTAGCCACTATTGTATGTTTCTAAATGATCCCCGGATTAGCTCATTTAATTGACTGCACCACTACTGGATTAATAAGCAAGATAACTAGCTATTTGGGTAAAAAACCTAATTATATCATTTAGTGAAGGCTCTATTTAATTAGCTTATGTTTAAGAGGTCTTATGTTATTTTACATGGTGGGTCTCCTATTAAATGAAAAGTAACGTGAGTTTTACAAGAGAACATTATTTGGAGCCTAGGGTTTTCACTAAAGGGTGATATAAAATGCTTATTTTCTCTAAAGAAAAGAGGAGAGAGCCACTTTATACAGATCAGAGAAAAAGATTTTTCTCTCCATTATTGAGAGAAAAATTTTCTCGTGCTAGTTGCTTTGGTAGTGATAAAGGCGCCCACACGTCAAATGCAGATCAAACCTGAGTCAAAACCTGGAAGATCGTTGGTGACAGTTCGTGATCTAACAAGCGTGGTGGTGGCGGATCGTGATCTAGGAGCCTAACTCATTTTAGCGAAAAAAGCCAACTCGGATTTTCAAGGTACTATTTTTAAATTACAAATTCTTATATATTATATGAGAGCAGTCCTTAAAAGATTTTATAAAAATTTAAAAACTTAATTTTTCCCCAACAACCTGAATATCATAAATCTTGATGTTACTATGACGCAAATGTTACATTACAGATGTAGATGTACGTGTATGTTTGTATGTTTTCAAATAATTTTGTATTAAGCTTAGTTTCAACAATGACCACTTTCAGATTAAAATTGATCATTCTCCAAGGACAGTTTTCGGAGACAGCTTTATACTTGTAACATACAAAAAGTATTTCATCCTGCTCTTTTCAGCAGTATAGAAAAGCAGATTAAAACAAGTTTGTAACATCATCTCCATAATATCAGCAGAAACTTCAAGGAAGGCAAAAGGATTTATAAAGATCCCAAAAAATAAATAAATAAATTCATAGTATTCAGCTTCGTATTCTTGAATTTAAAATCAAAAAGCTCTGAATTAAATATCAGAAATTCACTCGAGTACAATTTAAAAGAAGAAAAGGTAAAAGCGAAAGAAACAGATAAAACTAAAGAGTGAAGAAGCAAATGAAATGGATGTACCCGATCTAAAACATAGCAGATTCTAAATCGGTCGGAAAAAATGGTGGCAAGATTATCAAGGTCTTCCTGCGAAGATACAGTTCCAGAAATGTTAAAATTTTGCAGGAAGAGCTTGATAATCTTACAATTCTGTGGTTTTCGATGTTGTAAAGCATCTTACAATGATCTCTTATTTCTGCTGTGCTGCTCTTCTTCCGTGGATAGGATGATATTGAAGTATTGGATACCTGTGAAGCTTTCAATAGGCATTCTACCCAAAGACTGGCTGTTAGAGAAGTATAACCTGGTTGAATTAAGGCCTGCTTAACGAATTGTTTATTCCCTATTTTGGGATGGGAATTAGATTTGAGAAATTTAGCGTCGTAGTCCATGTTGGCTCTTGCATTGGCATTTGAGCTTGAGGAAATGACTGGAAAGCAAAGTAATAATAAAAACTATACTGGGAGTGGGCTACCTTCCCCTTTTACTACTCTTACATAATATGCAGTGGTTCTTCCACATACAGTAACGTAATGCAAACTATAAGAAGGAGTGTCTCCGACTTCTTCGACATGCCCTCCAGAAGCATGAAGACCGGAATGTTATATTTATTTATTTTACTTTGGGCAGTTTACAATTGTCCATAAGTCACCTTCTCCCTGGTGTAATCAGAATAATGACTTTTTCTTTTTTCTCCTTCTTTATTCAAAGGTTCTTAAGATCGGGCATATATATTGTGCTGGAGAAAGTTGACCTCCAAGTTTATCGAAGATTCTTCAAGAAAATATTTTGGAATATTTAATTTTATATATTCTTTATCCTGTTACATTATCCGAAACAAAAAGACCCAAGCAAAGCTCACCAAACGAAGTTGGATGTAATTGTCAAGGCACTGAAATGGCTTGAGATGGACAGGGATGTTGACGAGGTACTTATCTTCTTTCCCATCTCTTTTCGGTTTCTTGAACTTATTGGACTCTCTTTCTCGCTGGTGGTTTTGCATGATCAGTTGATCTAATTAGATTTCTCTTGGGATGAGTAGGGGAATGTGTAGTCGCCCTCTTACTACACAAGAATCTTGTGAAAGGGTGTTTCGCACGCAAGAGTAAAGTTGTTGTCTCGAGCAGGATCCTTTTCCCATATTAAATGGGAAGCCCGTTAATTTATGTAGATCCTTTGTTGGAGATGGCGAAATGGTGATCAGGTTATTTAGAAACAGTCGTGCTGGTTCAGTTCAATTTTGTCTCCATAGTTCTAGAATTCTGACGTAGATGTACAATTTCAGTGCAGATGTCATTGCAGGACAAAAAATTGCTGTATTCATTAATTTTTCCGCGAACTTCCTGATTGTGATCACATTTGTGCTTTTCTTCTTTTTAATTCTCGTTTGTTCTTTGGTTGCCCCAACTCGTATTTACCCAAGGGTACATCAATAAACAGTAAAAAATTTCTTCGAAGATGAAACAACCTGAGGCGCATTTGAGATATGAGAGTTCCAGATTGCTTTAAGAAGTTCGTTGCAGTTTGCTTTATAATTTTGGCCTAAATTAACGTTTTGGTAAGAACCATTTCAGAAGCTAATTTCATAATATTCCACTAACAAAATTCCAACACGAGGTAAACTAAGAGGTACACAAAAAGCAGTCAAAAACTTTGGGTGGGTACCCATGATTCAAGGAGAAACACCCAAAAAAGCAAAATTCTGAAAAATAAAATAAAATAAATCTTATATTGCTGATTCAATCACTTATAACTTCTACGCCGCCGATACAATGACTGTTGGAAAAACGGAAACATGTCCTTTAGCAGCCCCGGAAGCACAAAATTGACTCGATTCTCTCCAACAGCATCCTGGGGGAGGGTGCTTTGTATGTTTGAAGGCATCAATATGTTAAAGCCGTCTGCTGCCGTAGACACTATCATTCCTGGAACCTGAGTATGCCAATGAAGTTCTTTCAAGTCTTTCTGTCCCTGTTCGAAGAAAAAGGCATAAGTATTAACAATATGAAATTTTATAGGATGTTTCAAGGTGAATATTACGACTAATAACAGATAAAAATAATAGAATTTACCTGATAAATGAATAGAAGTTGAGGTGGGAAATCTTCTGGGGCATTTACTTGCTCTCTTGTCTTAGCTTTGAACTCTGCCTCCTCTTCCTCGTCCTTTTCTAGAGAAAGGTCCCATATCCTGGTCAAGGAAATCAATGGGAAATAAATCGTGATCTAGTTAATAAAGGCTTACATCCAAAACTAAGTAGGCATTCCTTCCATTATTTTTTTATTCTTGTGATGCCTCCTAAATGTTGCCTTTACTTACGTTAGCTGATTGTCAGCTGATGAAACTGCCAAAGTTGAGCCTTCATGTGGACTCCACTCTATGGATGTGACCGGATGTTTATGTTCCTCAAAATGCGCTACAACAGAATCTCCTCCCTGTTCATAGGGAAAAAAATTATGATTAAATAGAAAAACAAACACAATTTACCATCTATTGAAGAAATTTTCTCTCATTTCAAGATTGAAAATATATTCCTTCAGATCACCACCTAAAAAATTACCTCTTGTTAGCAGGTAGAGAAAAACATTAAGCTCTAACTCAGTCGAAAATGGTTAATGAGAATTAGATAAAAGAGAAACAAAAAGCAATATTTGAACGGTGGAACAGTAACCAGTCGAAAATGGTTAATGATAATAGATAAAACAAAAACAAAAAGCAACATTTGAGAGGGTAGAATGGTTTGGAAAGCCAGTGGACGGATTACAATTAAGTCAGATTCAGCCACATCCAATGACAATCCTATATTCAATCTAAAATGTTGTCAGTGTAATTGTAACGAATCACTCAAGGCATGAACAATAGAGATGAGATGTTGAAGATATCAAGGGTGGGGCACCCTGACAGAGAATATAATTAAGAACATGATAACCAAACAGTGATATTTCTTGCATTAAGAATGAATCCATTCAAATGACATTATTCCTCAGCTAAACATTGTCGTCCATGTAACATAAGATGTACCTTGAGCAATCTAAGGTCATGAATAGAAAATGTTCCGTCATCACTTCCAGATGCCAAAAGACAACTAGCCAGCCTAATTAAATTAACAATTGAAATATTAAGGTCTTCCTGAATAATAAGGAAAGGGTGTTAAAATGGAATACAAGTATGCTAAAAACATTCAAACACCTGTTCCAAGAGATAACATTCACATCTGCATTATGAGCCTTAAAAGACATTAAGGCTGACTTCCCCACACGTGTATCCCAAATTGCTATGTTTCCTTACACAGAACACGAAGCAAAAACATCAGATTCTGTAGGGCTCCACTGCATTAAGATAATTTAGAGAAAACCAGATAAAACAATGACCAATTCGTGGTAAGCCATTCATGCTGGATCATAATGTTCAACTTCATGCGCAAAAGAATCCAAGGAAATTATAATATCGCTTCAAATATAGAATACGTACTTGTAGATCTTCCACACTTGCAGCATGTCCAATGAAAGGATTAGGATCAACATTCCATGTAGCATCAGATGCAGGCTCCCATAAATGAATGCAACTATTGCAGTCCCCTTCAGAAAAGAAAAAGAAAATCAAAGTATTAGAACCAACTTTGACTGGTAAGGTTTATAGAGAAGAATAATAAGAGTGCATGCAGAATAATCTTGAACAGTACCAGATACAAGCCTTCCAGGTGTGACGGGATTCCAATCTATAGCATAGCCCTCATCTTTGTGGCCGCCAAACTTAACTAGTGGGCTCTGATTTAAAACTTGAGGAGCTCCATGGCCAGCTACTGTTTCTGATTCCGCTAAAGCATTTAGATGAGATCGGAAGTCCCATACCTACATGAATAGAGGCAAACAAAAATATAAAGTAGTAAGTCATTTAATTGTCTGTCTTCCATTCCAATCCAAAAAAAAAACGTTATGAAACAAGAACATTTTCAGATTTCAAGCATGCAATTTTGACCTGCACATGACCAGTATCTGCCCAGGATGCACATATATGGGGATTTTGTGACATGGCACGTATACGATTGACACATCATTGATGAGCTACCTTGCGCAACTGCAGATATCAACAAACAAAAATGAAGATTGTAGACAAACTGGGTGGTAAAAAAATAATTGATAAGGTCGGTCATGAAATAATAGGACATCAAAAGAACAACGTATTACCTGCAAAATTGGTGTCCCAGAACCACCTTCCTCCTCATCGTCACTATCGTCATCACTGTCACTACTTTCACCGTCCACATCTTCATCACCAGTAGCAGGTTTATTAGGTACTAATTCACGTCTCTTCCCAGAAATGTTAGAGACTTTAAATACTCCAATAGAGTTCCAAGAAGGTTTCTCTGCATGCAGAAGAAGAGATGAAAATCAACAAAAAATAGGCCAGATGAAACCACCTGAGACCCAGCAACAAAATAAGCTGTATATGGAAACTCATTCCGCACTAAACCCAACGTATCACGCAAGATATCAAAGCTGAAAAAAGAATGAAATTCCAACAGAAAATTAAATGAAGTTATCATTCTCTCTAACTTGTCAACTCCTGGTTGCCACACCTTTGTTGGTAAACTTGGAATTGAAGACGAAGATGACCCATTTCCTTTTTTTGAGTCCTGTTCGTAATTGAGTAAATAATTAAGATTAGAGGCACAAATTTAGAATAAACTGAAGGGATTGGGAATGAGATTGTTTGATTAATTTAATTAACCTTGTTCTTTCTTTTGGCCTTCTTTGGGTTCTTGATGCTGCGAACCATTTTACCGATGCTACTACTAGCGTATTATCGTGGGTTTTGAAAGACTCGGTGGAGGCAGGGTTTCGGTTTTGCCGTTTGGAGCCCTTTTTTTTTTTTTCTTTTCTAATAGAAGGGAGCTGCTTTACTTATTTTGTATTTTAATCTTTTTTCTTTTCCGGTGGGTATTTTGTCTTTATTTCTCTTTTATTTATTTATTTATTTATTTTACCGAAAAATCTCACACCTTACAGGTATTTGATATATTGTATTGTATTAGATTATTCTTTATATGAGTATGTTCGGCACACGACATCACATGAAATTACATTAGTCAATGCAATGTGATATCATGTTTGATAAATTTTTTTGTTCACATTATGATATGTTATAATACACAATAATATGAACAGTTCTACATTAAATAAACCCCAGGTGTTTTTGGATTTGTGTACTATGACACTGTTCATGTTAGTTTTTTTTATTTCTTTAGTTAAAATAATAAATAAAAATAAAAATATATATTATTAAATATAGTTAAAAACTCTAATAATCTTAAAGCATTGATTTAATATAAATAATAAAATAAAATATTATTTTAAATAATATAATCCGTACCGTATCACATCAAATATAGTATTACATTATAATTTAATATAATCTAATCTAATACAATACAACCAAGCATGCACCCTTTATTGGTTGTGTTGTATTAGATTGCAATAAATTATAATATAGTGCCATATTTGGTATAGCATGCACTATATTATATATTTATAAATTATATATGTATTAAATTCATTTTATTTAGATTTATCAATATTTTGATATTTTTATAATATTTACTACTAAACTAATACTTATGTTAAAATTTATTAAAAACGGTGGCCGCCATATACCGCTGTTGGCTGCCTTATTCCAGTGTCGTTTCAACTTAGATTTTATACCATTGGAATACTCGTCGCTGGTGCAATTAAACACTAAAATTATTGCTTGAGATGGAGCTTTTATCCACCTAGATCTACAATTAAAGTTTTAAGATCAAAAACTTTAGGTATAAATATAGGGTGAATGAAAGCTCCATTACCAATGATAATTGCAACTTGTATATTTCTGACAATTAGGATTACAGTGGTACCAAACTTTACCCCAAACGGCATAAAGTATTGCAGCAGTTGGCGGCAGCAATGGCAGACCGTCACCAATGACAATATTCGCCAGTCACATAAGATAGTATTTAATAAAATATTCTAAACTTAATTTATTTTATAATTAGTAATATATATATATATATATAACTAAGCACCAAGGGTGTGAACTTTACATCTGAATTAAATTAAATTGATAATTAGTAATATATATATAATTACAATTTCACTATATATATATATATATAACTAAGCACCAAGCATTTCAACTGATCATAAGCAAATCAAAATTAAATTGATAATTGCTTTCAAGAACTTTACATCTGGTATAATGAATATGGAAATAGAAGAATTTACACTGACGATGATCATCAAGGAACTGCTCATCCATATACATTATTACATTCAATTCAAAAGAATGCAAAAGTTTTAAGAAATTAGTGAATCCAGTAGTTGCCAGCTACCCTTAAGTGATGACATCAACCCATGAGACCGGTTTATTTCATCTGCAAGACATGGACAAGCAATTCATATCAATACCGCCCTAATAAGTCCCTTAGTCATTGAATGTTTTTGTGCCCTAAGGGTTTGGTCGAACTGGTTTTCAATGTGCTCTATTTGGATGGCTACCCCAACTCGAATCCTAGGAAAGGTAAAGATCTAAAAAAATTTTGCCACTCACAAGGAATCTCAGAACACCTAAGGAACAATCAAAATGCGGATATACATGATAAGGATAACCGAAAAAAATTCAAAAGAAGAGGCATGCACGCATACCAGCTGTTTCTTTGTCTAGTAAAGAGAACAAGTGCTGCAAACCCTATCATGATTGCAACATTCATTACCTGAAGGGGAAAGAGAGAAGTTGTTAAGCTATATCATGCTTACAAAAGATTATTTATAAGGATTTTATCCTTGCTAGTTGTTGAAATCATACAAGAAATTTTGATATAACAACTAGAGGATCTGGAATTGAGTAAGACAAAACCTGCCCAACTGCTCCTCTAGAATTTTCGTTATCTTCTGAATTCACAAGCTCAGGTTTCCTTGCTTTTTTACTACTCTCATCGACTTCATTCCCCTTGTTACAACCAGGACGCGTACTACTCTGGAAATAATGTAGCAAACACAGAGAATCAAGTATCAGATTGAAAATAAAATGAAAGAAATAAATTCCATTTTAGCCAGTGTAGCATCAAATTGTGCAGCTAGACTATTCAAACTAAAAAAATACTTTTCTTGGTATATTTTGATAGACAAACACACTAGTCATTCACTTTAGGGATGCAAATTCTCACCTTTAATAGAACTAACATATCTATCATTGATCACAGATGATTATATCCTGAATATGGTGCCATTTTTTTTTTTTTTTGTTCGGATGTACATATTGAACCAAGAGCAAAGAGGAATACCTTGATGCAGCATCCAATTAAGGTAGACTATGGGCATGGAGCTATAGTTTATATGGTGCATGATATAATGCGGTTTAAGTCAATTTCTTCAGAGACTGTTACCTATTATTATTTGTCTGAGGATCGATTTTGTAATAACAAGTCGCATCCTGTCAAAGTATGATCATAGTGAATTGGTGTAGATTGAAAAATTTTCCAGGATATGGTGCTGAAAACATAAGTGCTTAACTATTATATTTGTTAAAAATACAATTCCTTTTGTTCCCCATTAAAATTATGAATCAATCAGTTTCTTGAGGTCTGCAACAATCTCGGGATAATTGACATCTAAACTCCAGCTCCTCTGGGAGAATGAAATACATGTGCAAGTATTTGCTGCTAAGGGCAAAACCACAAGGGGCCTCTTCTCCCTCTTCTTGGCATTCTACTAATTCATCTACTTTCACATCTCATATCAAGATTATTAAAGGTTGTTATTCTTCTATTTATTATGTTAGGTCTCATTGTGTTACCCTTTCAATGTCATACATAACTAGAACGCCATAAGCGGGTGTGGGTGCGGGAGACATCTATGAATTTATATGGTTTACCAGTGTATTAAGAAATTAAAAGCATTTAATAGGAACACGGTACCTTTTCCACATTTTCTGGTGCAGGACATTTTTCTTCTCGATGGATTTCCACTTCAGCATGACAAATTCCCATCAGATCCATCAAGTGTTTGCCACCAGCTGTTATGCACAGGTTTCTTGATCCAGTAGGAAACATCCACGTTCCAGGGCAGTTGGAAGAGTAACGTATATCTTTCCAATTTTCTTTATTTTTCAACTTATTAATTGAAGTCCCTTTACTATCCACTTCCAGAGAATATTCTTGGCGAACTCCTTTCATGCTCTCTTTTATGGATGATTTTCCACCAGACTGTTGCTCGTTCAGAAGCAATTTACCAGGATGCTGTCTACGTATATGTTCATCAACCATTCTTCCAGAAAATGTAGCTGCCTTACCAGTGGATTCTCTCATCAAACCTTCAGAATAATTTTTTTTGCTCATATCTGGATTTTTCACTTCAGTTCTAACATCTACTGGACTTAACCCAAATTGTCTAGTGCCTTGATGTGCTGTATACCCATCAAAAGCTTTAACATAACCAGGTTGATCTTCTTTTGCTCTGGTATGCATTGTGGCTTGTTGAAACTCCCCTGTAAGAAATGGAGTTTTTATCCTCCCTGACATCAGTGCTGCTGGTTTAATTTGCTCCGTCTTAAATTCATCCGCACTCAAACTTGTCCGAGAAGCTTCAGATGAAATCTTCCTCAATTGAGATTTAGCTGGCGCAGGTTTTATATAAGGTCTTATATCCTGATTCAAGTCAAGCCCCAGGATGATAAGAATTTTTTCTGAGAGAATGAAAAGCGAAAAGACGGGTAATACCATATGAAGTATTTTCTTCACGCAAAAATTTCATTTACCTGAGAGAGACTACTTTCAAAGGCATTTATCATGTTCCTTACATTGCTCGGAATCTTCTCCGCTGGGCTCTGCTTCTCTCGATCAATGCTCCCTGCTTCCTCCAATTTTCGAGCAATTAACTTGTTTTTTGCAGCCACTTTCAATTCTGAGCTTTTTGACAAAGATGAAGCTTCTTTCGAACCAACGGCTCTCACAGAAACATCATCACGTGGTGTCTGAGTCCCAACCTTCTCAATCAAACCTCTATTGTTTACATCAGTCAGATGCACATCAAACCCTTGAGACACTGGTGGTTGATCAATCCTCCTTGTATATATCTGTATCATTCTAAAAGAGGCATAAGGACCATTAGGATCTCAATGGTACTTTTTTCTTGCATAATCTTGGTGAAAGAGAAAAGTCTTCAAAAATTTATTAAGTAATCCTTAACTGGGTCAAAGCCAGCCTGCTTGGCTACTACTTTACTTTGAAGAAGACTTTCAATTGAATCTTGAGAAACAGGAACATGCAGATGTCAGAATCAACAAAAAGTTTCAAGATGGGAAATTAAGACCAATGAATCAATGATTTCCTATTTCATCTTTTATATTCAAGCTAACAATTATTGGCCATTATTTTCGTTAAGTTTATGCAAGATCAAACCTGAGACCTGTTGGTGAAGGAACAATGATGCTTCCGCATTGCTACCAACAGACTCTGGACTTGTAGGATTGCTACTAGAGAGTTCATCATGTTTCTTTCTCAATGCTGATTCTCTCTGCAAATGAATTTTGAGCATTAGCAACAACATAAGACAACAGTTACAACAAAATGATAAAACTATACTTCTTAGGCTTCACGCAAAAGAAGGAAAAATGAAAAAGGTTCACTAGACCGTCATTCTTATCCTTTACATGCTTCTTTCAAAATAAAGATTTCATTGACAGGTATAATTGGTTTATGAAGTACAATCTTTCAGAAAAAATGTAGCAACCCAGAAGTTTGAAATAGACTGACAAGAAAGTGCCAATTGTTTAAATAGCCAATGGTGATTAGCCATCGGCAGAGGGCTAATTCTTGTAATTTTATAAAGCAAAAGACATTTGCATTGCAGATTTTCTATGCCAGTCTGCAAATTAGATACTGTACGGTTTTGATTTGAATTTGTCATTGCAGATTTTAACGTAGGGATCCAAAATGCAAAAATGACTGTACCATAATACGGATTCGATAACGCTCGTCCTCAGTAAGGACAAATTGCAACCTCAAATGTACATGCCCGCCACCTTCCAGTGAAAATATGTCATCCCAAAGACCTTTCTCGACGACCAATCTGGTCTCAACACCTGGTCCAAAACATGATCATCAGCATAAAGTGCTGGGATGAAATCAAACAAAAACGTTACATAACAGATAATTGAAGAACAAACCTGTATATGATATCTTATTACCCTTCGCGTCATAAAGTGCTACCATCAAATTGTCACGAAAGGTTGTTAATGGGCTGTGCCAAAAACTTAGAAATTTCAGATATGCTTGTCAAACAGAAAGAAATGCAATGCACGAAGTTAAAGGTGAATGCAAAGAATCATTACAAGGAAAATTCTGTCTTCTCCCAAGTTTGATACTCTCTTTTCCCCATGGAAACTGCATTTTAAAATAATATTTCATTATATGATTTTCGTTATCCTAATTTGAAAAAAGATTGCCTACCCTTTATGGACATTTGCTGCGGCATTGATGATGATGACTGAAGACCCTTGAACTCCAGAACTGCGGTGAATAAATTTTCGAAGTAAATATGAGACAAAAAGGTTGGTACGAAGATAACTGTCAATTTTGAATTACAGTTTAAACGGGTAGCTTTTACTACCTGACACTAAGATGGTTCCTGGCATTGGAGGCCAAGCTCGTAAGCGAACCGAAGCACAGAGTCGATGAGAAATCAGCCAGAGTATTATTGACTTCTATTGAATTTCTTGAAAATAAGAGTATTGGCTGAATTGGGAGATGGGATTAGATTGAAAAACATGTGTGGCCGGACTTGAAGGGAAGGTTACTAAAGAGGTCCCACAGCATTCGAATTATTTGCTACCCACCTCAAGTGCTGGAAGTTCCAAATCTCTCTTTTTGTCTCACTCCAATAGTTAAGTTTGAAGGGTCATTCACTTTTGTTCTAATCTTGCACTTCAAAAGCGTTCGGGTTCCTGCAAATCACATAAAAAAATGAAGATTCTTACGATCATTGGAAACCAAATAAACAGCAGTCAATCAGCTTGTTTTCTCTGCAACACGTTCATAAGTCCATCCGTGTCCAGTTCGTGCTCTTAATTGACACGGTTTCAACGGTCGAAAACTTGATTCCTGATCTTATGTGATAAACATAAATCAGTAGAAATGACATAAAGAATGAAGTCAATGACAGAACCCATTATTTCTTTTCTTCTCTGAGTAAGGACCATTCCGTACCCTGCAAATCATGGTCACAATTTCATTAAACTTCATTTTCAATTAAATAACACTGTCCTGTTTGTTGGATTGGGTTTGTTTTGGCTTTCAAATCTCTAGACACAGGTAAATGAAATATCGTCAATATACACTGGTCCGTGAGTCTCCATCTTACAACAAATGGGTGCCAAAAATCCGACCCAATTCTTTTCAACTTGAATCAATAAGAAGAATTGTCAAATAATTAGATTAAACTAATTAAAGCTGTGGAATGGATTCTGCACGTATAAACTGCTTAAGAATGGCCTTCTCTTCATCGATTCGTTTCTTCTCTTTGGGATCTTTAGGTTTCACTTTTCTTTTCTCTTCCAATATCCATTTGAAAAGCTCACGCTGCTGGTCTTCAGGGATAGGTTGCCGCACCTTCACCGGCTCAATGACGGTTGGTGGGACCGATGGTTCTTCGGAGAGTGGAGAAGCTGGAGTGAGACCAGAAGAAACTGCATCTGTTGCTTGGTTGTCCTCATCATGTGGTCCAGGGCGTTTTCTATCCTCCACTCTCGAGTTTTTCTTTCTTGCCTTCACAAACATGTAACCTGAAGGAGTTACAAAGAAAGTCAGCAAAGTTTTTCTAGTATCCGGCCACATTACTGCTTCAGAGCAAAAGTATGCATGAAGATGAGGAATAATGCTCCAACTGGACATTTCAATTGTATGTCATCATTCCATTAATGATATGGTAAGTTTATTATAGGTGAACCCCAAAGAAAATGGAAAAAGAAGAATAAAAATGAAGTGAAGAAGGTAAGGTTTCTTAAAGATGAACTCAAACAAGAGGGGGGGGGGTGGAAGAGGGAAAAAATTTAAAAAGTTAAGAGAGTAAGTTTTCTAGTATCCACAGAAGTATACTCAAGATTTGTGTTAAAGCACAAGAGTTTTGCATGGATAGAACTGCCTACAGTTCACAGTTGAAACTAATTTCAGAAAAAATTACCAACAATTCAGATGTCAATAATCTGCAAAATTACTGTGAACATCACTCAGTTGTGAAAGCAAGCACTATCCTTGAGAAAAGACATCGTAATAGTTATCTAGACATGCAAGTATATACAAGCTCACATAAATGGATAATAATTTCATCTATCTAGGCTCATAAGAATTCTGTATCAAAGCTTTCAATAATTAAATCAAATCCTCCAAGGGATCAAGAGTCAGTATCCACTTCACCACCCACCCATTAGGAAGTGTCACACAAAGTTATAAATAAAACAAACATGAATGTCTACACAGTCTCTCGTTAGTAATCAAGTTTGGATAATTAGTTAAAGCAGCAAAAATTTTGAACAGTTTCAAGAAACTTAAATTTTATGTTTCACGCTCTGAGATTTTTCTTTTTTCTTTTTTTTTTATCATGCACTGCATCCCAGAACTACAGCTCCTTTAAAAAAATTGTAATACTTATTGTTTCACAAAAATTGGAGATACCATGAACCAATTATCTAATAATTTTGTTCTCTGTCTCAGTATCTTTTGATTAAGCAGCGTCACTGAAGCAAACACTTGGAAACAAAGCATAAGATGACAAACCATCAATTCTAAAAAGATAAAACAAACAAGTGAGCAGCTGTTATACTTAGATCATGCCTAGAAACTAAACCTAGAAACTAAACAACTTCTAGAGCAATAACTAGATTAAGAAACTGACTCAACACCAGAAACTAAAAGAAAAACAAACACGAGCAATCAACTACCTACTTTCACGGCTTCCCCCAGCTAGTCATTTCATCAAACACATTACATACATTGAATGAACACAGCATCAATACAAATTAAACAACTGAAAATGTACCTCCGAGAGCGAGATTAGAAATCAAGAGAATACGCCAAATGGGTTTATAACGCCTAATGAGTGATTCTTTTGAATATGAAGGAGGAGTTTGCCGTTGAGTTGGATCCATTTGATTTTGATATATTGATTTATCTAACTGATGTAAAATGTAGCACTTTGCCTGAAAAGTATCTGTTAATCAATTCTCAAGATTCCATTATAACTTCATTTCTTTAACAATGAACGATAATGGGTATTAATTATATTAATGTTAACATTAAGTAGAATTTTATAGAAGTTCATCGAGCCTTGTGAAGTTGCAAGTTGTGAATTGTCGTGAGTGCTTTTGACTCCATTCATTTCAGGCTCTGCGGCAGTGTAGTAAAAACAAAACGGCCCAAATTAAACGAGCTGTAATTGGGCTTCACTGTCTGTTTGATGCTTAGGCGGTGCCGGTTAGTAGTAGGGAAATTGATCCCTCAATTTATTTTATCAACCCCGTACTTTTCGAATAAATTCATATCAGTTATGTTCAAAATCAGTCTTGTTAAGAAAAAAAAAAAATTCACCTTTTTTCTTGCTCAATTTCTTTTTTATATTTTTAGTTTAAATAATTCTGAAAGTAAATGGAGTTAATTGAGGCATGGGACTAATGAGATAAATTAAGAGAGTTAAATATAATTATTATAGACTCTTTGTTCTTCGAATATAATAATGTCGGAGGACTATTTATATCATAAAAATTGCTTTGTGATGTATGCTCTTATTTTAATAGTTATTTTATTATAAATAATCATGATATAATTTACAATTAAGAACAACCTATTTTGAGTAAATATAGAATTAGGGATTTTTTTTAGCACGCGCATTAAAATCATATACTTTGCATTACCTCAAAATTATGGAGAATAGGCTGTTAACACCCATTCGGTTAATTGTTTTTATTAGAACTGGCAAAATTTAACACAACTCAATTACGCAATACGAATATGATTTGAATAAATGGGTATAAGTCGTCAAATTTGACATAATTATTAAATGGACTAGGTTCAGGTCAACACGAACTTTTTTTTTATGTAGGGTTAGGGTTAAAATTATTGACTCATTTACCCAACCAATGACATGATTATATTTTCTCTTTTAAATTAATTTATACGTTCTTATCATTAAAACTCAAATATTGTACGACTCTCTCTTTTTACTTTTTTCTGGAAAGATGGACATATACACAATCATTTATGAAATTTTATATATATTTAGAACTTCAATAGTGTAAATATGTAATTTATTTTGGGGAGGGTGTGTATAAAATAGTATACAAATGTTTGATGTAAATTATGTTAAATATATTGATATTAAATAGATTATTGGGTAACCCATTGATTTTCCATGTTGGGTTTGAGTCTTAGTATTCAACACGATCTTTAAATGAGTCGTGCTTAGGCTGACCTAAATTTGACACAATACAAAATTGATATGACACGAATACGACTCGATGACCTGTTTTGTCAATTATAGTTTTTATCAAAATTATTGTTGATTGCTTTGACCAAATAGAGTTAGAATATTACCCGTAATTAAAATTAATAAGAGGAAATTAAACTCTTTTTGTTAAATTATATATAAACCCATAACTTTATATTTATTTTCCTTCCCTACAAATTAGTCAAACACTAAACCAACTAATTTAAAAAAAAATTGGGTGAGTTGAGTAATTTTATAAGAGTATAGTATAAGTAAAGATGATTATTTTAAATTACTCGCCAACCATAAAAAGACTCAAATTATCAACATTATGCTTTAGGGAAAAATGTGCCGATCAATTCAAGTAAGGAATTGTTAAAAGAATGTACAAAATAGAAACTAAAATTGTAAACTTTGAAGATTAGTATTGGGAGTAATAAGAGTAATATTTATAACCTTATCGTGATGTCAAAAGTATAAATTCTTCCATACAAATTATCGTGCATAATAGTATATTACTAGCAAATGTATCTATATGATTTATATTCATTATTTTGTGTTTCGTCCAACTAAAATTATTAGGCCAAACAAGCTTATATAAAATAATTTATAGAAATATTGTCGCTTTGAAGATTGGGTTATTATATTTTACATACCGAGAAGGTATAAACTTTTACACAAATTTATTTTTTTTACACAAAATAATGTGCTAGTAAACTATTAGTTGAATACAAACATAATTAATGTTAATAGTGGTGTAGGCCCACGCGAAAACGATTCCACCATTATATATCATGTCATGTGGCTGTCTCCAAATGTAATTCAAGGTCATTTCTTAATTCTTAGTACAAGTCCGGTTATTTTCGTTGTACCAACAACATTTCAAGACCATTAAAGTTTGAAGGTCAGAGAGCAGGAGATAAGGTCTGCGATAAAAGTACTATCTTCTAGGTGATATATCAGAAATTACACAAAAAGGTGTATCCCTCGCTGGTTTGAATCATCACCATCATGATTGGAATGGACTGGCCAATTTATTCAGTCATTAAAGCACTGTTGCTTTCTCTTTTACTTTTTTGTTTATGGTAAGTGCTTATCAATAAAACGATCCATGTATGGCTGTATGTCACTCAATTCTCGATGTACTTGCACAATCTTTGATCACATAATCACATTCAGATTTCTGAAGGGTCGCTTTGCATTATTGCAATGAGAGAATTCAAATGACAGTGGCTGGCAGTGATATTATCTAACTTCTATTAATGTTTGTAAAAATGTATAACCCTATCCATAAACGGAAAGCCAATAACTGAAGTGCATAAAATAAAATAAATTAATATACATATAGAAATATTCTAGTCATAAATATATATATATATATATAGTTTTAAGCTTTTAAAACCATGCGATTTTAAAAAATTTTCCCACTTTAAAAATCATGACTCGAACATTTCTATATATATATATATTAATAATAAACAAAGATATATGTAGATGCACAAGAGACCCATAATTTTATTGAGATCAACCTGTTCAATAATAAACTAGCTACAACCTGTAATAAAGATCCACAACATATATTTGATTCCTTTGTTTCTACTTCAAATTTACTTTTTTCCTCTCACTCGGAAAAATATCGTCTTACATTAATCCTAACACAACTTAACTAATTAGTAAGAAATTAAAACAATCTAAAAATTAGAGGAATAATAAAAGTAGAAAATTGAAAGAAACAGAAACTCGGCTAGCCATGAACAAGGCCATATGATAGAGCCATTAGAAGGATCGCAGCTTCCTTTTCTTCTTGAGGGAAAACTCTTTGTAAAGCTGAACTATTGTTCTTGCTCAAAATTAAGGTTAAGTCTTCAAAACTGCAAAGCTTCTTTTTCCCACGTGATGGGCTATTGGAATTGTATTTGTACCTTTTCTTGAATGGAAGGCAGCTATTGTTGTTACTTGGTCTTGGTGTCTTACTCTTCTTCTTATTAGATGATGTATCATCAGCTGCAAGTTGCACTGCTGTCCCGTTTGCCGCAGCCGCTGCCATGGCCCTTCTTGCCTTCCTTTGCCGAATTCCACAAGCGTTGCATAGTGACTAATAAAGCAAAGAATTAATTATATACACAAAAAAAAAAACTAACATGGGTAATTTTGCAATGCTTAAGATCAATTTTGTTACCTTGGGACCTCTAGGTCCACTCCTCCAAAGAGGGGTCTTCGTTGTGTTACAATCAGCACAAACCCTAATTGTATTTGTGTTATTATTGTTGTTACCGTTGTCAGGTTCTAAAGATGATGCTGGTGGTTGCTTCTGATGATCTTCAAGCTTTTGCATAGCAGCAGCGTCAGGTGATGAATACAACATCTTCTTCATCAACCTCATCTTTGAAGACATCCACTTAACTGAAGAGCTATTCGCACTTTGATTTTGATCATTTCTCTCTTCTTTTTCCGAGCTCATGGATAACTTTAGGCCAGTACTCTCACTGGCACTCTCATCCATCACTGCTGGTCCTGGATGATCGCATGATCCAGCAGCTTGTGAGTATAATATCCTAACCTAAAATCAAGAAGAGGGAAAAAATATAATTAGTTTTGATAATCACATATTCAGTAAAATTACTAACCAAACAATTAAATTATTTCACGAAGATAATTATTCCTATTTAGTAACTGCAAATCATCGATAATGTGAATTTTATTTTTTAAAAAATCAGATCATAAGAAAATCTCAATCCATACTAAATGAATTACCTCTTTTGGGTGTCGTTGCAAAACCGATTCCCTATAATAAAATCCTCCTTCTCGTTGAACTGGTTCAAAGAAGTTATGATCTCGTTGAACTGGTTCAAAGAAGTTATGACACGAGGCAGGAGAAGAAGAAGATGGAGGATGATTCAAATTCAAGAGTTGATCTTCTTTAAGCTCTAGAGGAAAAGGAGTGACAGGTGATAAGTGATAATTTGGAGTCATGGGATCAAGAGAGACAGAAGCTAAAAAGGGGAAAAAGTAGTGTTATTTGTTGTCCAATAAAGATGGAAAAAGAGTTGAGGGAGAAATCAAAGGCAACAAAAAGGTATGCGACCAATAAGCTTATTGAGAAGTAAAACTAAAAACCCTTTTAGAGGAGAGCTGCTTTGCTGCTAACGATGCTAACTAGCCTGCGCAGACCTATAGGTATAAGAGGTTCACGTGACTTCATGAAACCAGACATTTAAAAAAGACAAACCCACAAAAGAGAATTGTGGAGTGCAACCACGCGACCACTCTCAGAAACAAAACCCTATCTCTAAATATTTTTTTACCCCACCAACCCTAGTTGGCAAAATCATAACTATAAAAACCAAAATGAATATATAACTTGATATCAGCCACACAAATAATGATGATACAGACCCAGGTTTGATTTTATTTATCATGTGAATTAGGGTTACATATAAATAATCGATCTTCTTTATATTTATATGTGGCCACAGATATTTATCTTCATATCATTTCAATGGCAGTGCAAACATAAACAGACCAATAAATATGAGAGGCATTTATATGATCAATGTCTGCAGTATTTGCATTTGTATTTTATTCATTTTCTTTAATAATTGATTATATGCTATAGATATTACAATTTGAAATCTACTGAGATTTAAATACATACACTTGTAGCATAATTAATAGGTCTACCAAGACCAATTCGAAAATGTACTTCCACTAATATTTGTAAAGATATATATCCTCACCAATATTTGTTAGACAAAAAATATTTAAATCATGAGAACCTGATCAATTTATGCTCTCAACAAAATAATTCGCCTTAATCACGATCTCATTCATAAACATGAATCCTCTCTTAATGTAAATATTTTTAAAAAAAATCTTACTATCTATATATATATATAAATGATTAAAATTTATTTTTTATTATATTTTTATTTAGTAATTATCAATCACGTAATTATATTTACTCATGTACGAGAGCTGATATCAACAGAGAATCAAATCCCCCTTTAATTGTTTAAAAATTATAATGTGTTTGTTTCTTTTATAAACGGTGAGAAGACTTGTATAGGTCAGACTTGCATGGGAACCGAGCATCTCTATCCCACTTGTACAGTTGTATTGCCAAAACATAATTAATGCCTGTTGCAGAAAAGGGACAATTGTTCGGCATGCGCCATTCCCCACACCTTCATCTTGCCATCAAATTAACCATGTATTATCACCATATTTAATATATTTATTTTCACCTCAAATTAATAAGTTAATCAACGTGACTATGTGTAAAAAGAAAAATTAAAGAAAGACTTCCCTCTTTTCTTTTGTGCTTATTTTTTGGCTGTAGCAGCAGCAGAATTACTGTCGCAAGAAAGTAAGGCGACTGGAAAAGGAACAGACAAGGCGAGTCGAAACGACATTTAATTTAATCCAAATGGGGATAGGCGCCGAGGATTTTGACTGTGGCAAAATTTGAAACTATTTGAACTTTTCAGAAAATTTACCTATCCAACGTATAGTACAATATTCAACTCTAGTTGCATCTTGCATGCAAGTAGCTCACATGTCCATGCAATTATTTAATTTGTCTGCACTGAAATGCATTTATTACTCTCTCTCTCATCTTTGATTTTTGTGATGACTTTTTAACAGTTTTAACTAGTAGTTATTGATAAAAATAGATAGATAATTAAAATTTTACTTTGTACTGTTATAAATACTCTTTTGATAGAAAACTATTGAAAAAATACCAGCATATTTGATCAACATATCCAAGAATTTCTCTCTATTATAAAAATACTTGTAACGATACATCTTTTGATATAGTACAAACTTTCTTATGCAATCTTAGATTAGCAATTATGTGGCATTGATACATAGTTGGCTAAAACCACCACACTACCCAACACCAAAATTATAAAATACATCACCCATCTGCATCAATTTTAATTTACCTTCATACGTGTGAAGTGATAAAGATTAAAGGGTAAATTTACTCATAACGCACAATATGTACGTGCGTTTTGTGAAGATGAGTAGTCACCTTCCTTGTTTACTTTGTCACTGGATAAATACATTTGTCTTTGCATGGATATATACTCAGCCCTGGCTAGTGCACATGCAATAAACTATAAAGCTGTTATAAATATGCAACCCAAAAGGGCTTCACAATCCTGAACCAAGTTCGAACATCTGAGCCAATCTTTAATTAAGTTCTTGCACTCCCACGGACATGCCTTGCCCCTGAATACGCGGGTAATGTTCCCAAAGACCAGTGTTTAAATTTCTTTTTGGATGCATCATTTGTGATACTTCAAAGATTGTGTCAGTATTGTGGGTTTGTATGCTTACCTTTCCTTTAACAAAATTTAATAGAAAATGGTAACTATTCATGAACGAACAATATTTTTGGTTTATCCTCTTACACTGTTTGTACTTGAATTTGAATTTTCCTCGCATCAGATAAAAATCTTGTAATGGAGACTCAAAAAGCTTCTGAAGATTCACTTGAGGATGATGATGAAGATCTTTTCAAACCAAGACAAATGAAGATCATTATGAACCGAAATTAATAGTACCATGACAGACTATACATAGTAAGTATTATTGTCGTTTTGACAAGTATATATAAGGCAAGTATCAAGACCATTATGAAATACAAATATCAAAGAAATTTCCAAATTACGTTGATTGATCATATTTCATTTATATCATTTATTAATTTTCTTGTATAAATTGGCTCATGAACCGCATTGAATAAATAAGAGCAGAATTACAAAATTAATTTTCTTATCAACTTTAGATTTTGAGGCCAGCCCCCTCGCACTAAATCAAGGGTCGTTCATATTGCCTTCGCATCAACTTTGAATGATGATCAGTTTAATTTGTGGGATTTGGCAGGGTCGATGATAACTGAAAAATAAAAAATACAATTTCCCTTTATTTAATTTGTTCTCTTCTTAGTAATTCTTTTATACTTAATTTAAATTGACACCACACGGTTCGTACTTATAATTATAAGGTTCCCAAATAATGTCTTTATCAAATGATATCTTTGGTAGCTACAGTGTTACACATTAGAATATACGGAACAGCGACTAAAAATATGATGACGATGCCTAGCTAGCTAGTAACGGGATACAATGAAACTTGTGTAACTGAATAAAGAAAGTGGAAAATCGATTCTTTTCAGTTCTGTTCGTTCTCTAGATTTAAATTCGAATGACCAGTTAATTTTTTTTTTTAAAATCACTTTACCAAGCCTCAGGAGATACTTGTGTAGCAATATAATTAAACCTTAATAAACCATGGCAAAAATATCCCGTAGAGCTGAAATATAACAACTATTATATATTTCAAGCTACAGAAAAAGATAGATACAGAGAGAGAGACTAGGAGCAAGATTTTGTCTCTACACAAGAAGATGATAATATCGAGCGAAATGAATAGATAAAGAAATAGAAAAACACACAAAATTTTAATGATCACGAGATGGGCTACGTATGCTGGCTACTAGTCACTCCTGTTACATGTCGTCGGCCGAGACAGCGATGGAGAGATTGTGAAAAATAATCATCAAGTATTGGTTTGTTGTGCCAGTAATATATGGTATGTCCAACCATGGGTTGTTTTCAGAATGGTCTTCAAAATCTGAGGGGCCATAGCCCTTGAGGTACATGACAGTTTTTTTGCTCATTGGCAAAACTAGGTCCCATAATCTTTCACCAGATCTATCTCTTGATCTTTCTCTAGATAAGCTTAATATGGTGGTGGCAGAAAATTTCATGCGCAAGATTAATTGGACACAAAGATATATATAACATATGAATACGACTTGTAGCCAGTAGCTAGGTTATTAGAGTCTTGATTGGAATTAACAATTAAGTGATAATTAATATGTGGTTACCATCTCGTCAATTAGCTTGTGGTCAAGTTTATGTGATTCCTAATGCTCCAGTAATTTTAGCAATCAAACTCTTTCATTTGTAACAGCAATCAAACTCTTGCCACTTGGCATATTTGAAGGGTGCAAGCGTAGTATAAATAGGTGGCAATTTCTTTTTCATTCCCATCAATAACGTGAAACTAGGGATGGCAAAAATCCCCACGGAGATGGATACCCTCAGGGATTTTTCTCATTCGGGGAGGATATGGGGATAATTTCATACCCAATTTGGGAAGGGGATAGGAAAATTTTTTTACCCAATTTTTTATTCGGGAGGGGACGGAGATGAGGTGGAATCCTCATCCCTTACCCATTTCCCCATTTTAATTTTTAATTTTATTTTAATTTTTTAAAATTAATAGTAAATAAATAATAAAATTTAAATTATAAAATTATAAATATTGGTAAAAAAAAAATCAAAATATTTATATTATTAAACTTTTAGGCCTAATTAACTAATCAAAGACCTAAATTTTTATTTAGAACATTAAAAAGACCGAGTAGATTCTATTAATCCAACATTTTTTTAATTTTAATATTCTTTAAATTTTTAAACTTCAATCTATTTTTATTTATTTTTAGATGTTATAATTGCACACAGTGAATCACAATTTTAATATCTAATCTAATATTTGCTCTTGATTTGCTTCGATTTAACTATTGTGTTGTAAATAGAATAGTCCACATTTATAAAGTGTTCACGCCACCATTGAAAAAGTTAATTTTGAATCTAAATTCGATTTTATTTGTAACAATTTTGTATTAGACTATTAATTTGTTCATGATAGTTTGGAAAAGAAGTTTGTATCCCTTGCATGTTGTGTTACTTACTAATTTAATGTATGTGACTTTTGTAATAGATATTAATGTAAGATATATTTTGAACTTTACTTTTATTTAAATTTTTTATTTTAATATGATTAACTCAAAATCGAAAAAAAATGTATTAGTTATTCGGGGATCGGGGATAGTTTGTTATTATTCGGGGAGGGGATGGAGATTCTTTCAAATAATTATAACGGGGACGGGGACATACACAAAATATCGGGGATGGGTATGGGGAGATCGGTCCCCTCCCTTTCCCTCCCCATTGCCATCCCTACATGAAACAGAGCCACCATAGCTTGTCTTCCACACGCTTGCACGTTATCAACACAACTATGCTCTACTGCAGGAAATATCCTATCCCTTAAACTCTTTAATATTTATTTTATCTGTTTATTTAATAAAAATATCCTTACAAGTATACTATGTATGTAGTTGCCATTAAATTAGACCTCCCATATCAAAAAACAAAACACAGTTATTGTTATTTTATTTTATTGATTGATACAATATTGTTGTTATAATAGTGCAATTAGGGGTGGGCATAAACCCACAACCCATGGGTTTACCCAAACTCAAACCAAATTAAATGGTTTGGGTTGGGTAAATTATGAAAATGGTTTGGATGTGGGTTTTATATAGAAAACCATTTCATTATGGGTTGGGTATGGTTTACCCATGGGTTATTGACAAAACCTAAACACTCAAAATTTTCAAATAAAATAAATGAAAACAAAATAAAGGAACATAAATAAATGAAAGGCCACTGTTAAATTTTTTGCGGCGTGATCAATTGTCAACAGTTAGAAAATGAAAATAATAGTAAAAATAAATTTAAATTAAATAAATATTGTTGTAAATAACATAATTTTTTTTCTTATTTACAAAAATTACATGAATAGAAACTAAATAAAAAATTAAGTATTAAAACAAAAAATATATGTTTTGATATGAGCAAAAAAAATTAATAATAAATTTTTTTCTTGTAATTATTTATTTTGTGAACATTTTCTTATAATAAACATTTTGTAATATTTTAAAATTAAATGTAAAAAGTGCAGGTAAAATATTTTATTATTTATCTTATAATAAATTTTTATTTTCATTCAAGTTTTCTTATAATAATTATTTTTATTATTTTACTAATAATTTTCTTATATATTTGTTATAAGAAAATTTTCACAAAATAAATAAGTATAAAAATTTTAATCATTAATTTTTTTGTTCACATAAAAACATATATTTCTTATTTTTAATGCTTTATTTTTTTATTTAATTGCTATTCATGTGATTTATTTAATTTATAATAAATATAAATAAAAGAGTAGTTGAAAATAAGGGTAATATTGTAAACTTATCCTATTAGGGGGGGTTTTTGGCCATTATAAAAATAGAAGGGGAAAAAATGATATATATTGATTACTGTAGGGGAAAAAGTGACAATCCTCCTTAAAATTAAGCATATACGTAGACAACATAACGATAAATATAAACAAATGTTGTATAATAAAAACAAGTTACAAAATTTATTATTAGATTGTTAATGTCATGTTTGTAAAAGTTTATTATTAAAGTGTACGTTCTTATTTATTGAGAAATAATAATTTTTGTGATTAAACTTTATTTTTCTAGTATTCTTTAATTTATGGATTAAGTTATTGTAAAATTTATAATTTTTATCCACTATATTTTTTTATATTTTAATATCAATTTAATAATAATAACAATTAATAATTATTATAATTTTGATATAATTAAATTTCATTAAAATAAAAATTATTTTGATAATAAAATCCAAACCAAACCCAAATGGTTTGGTTTGGGTTGGGTTAAAAATATTTGGGTTGGTTTGAGTTGGATCCAAATTTTTATGGTTTGGTTTGGATTGACTTAAAATCCAACCCAAACCAACCCATGCCCACCCCTAAGTGCAATATGTCTAACCTATTTTGCTTCTTCGATGTTGAGATCCACCTAGATGCTAATGGGTATTGGTGATACAATTAAATATTGTATGAAAAAAAAATAATGTTGGCTTCACTGGAAATGGAGTCTCCTTAAATGGCTTAATTGAGTTTGCTCCCCAGTTCGAGTCCCAAGGAAGTCGTCTTTATTGGGAGAACATGTGCCTCTCGGTTCAAGCGGGAACTTCTGGTATGGGTTATGGTACGGGCTTAAAGGTGCCTCCCACAATTGGGGCCCTTCCCAGGATACCTCGTGGTCAAAACCAAAAAAAAGCTACAAAAAAATTAAAAAAATCATCCTTGAGATTATGCTAAAACTATGATTTTTCTTTACCATCACCTCCATCAAGCACTGGGAAGTGAATTTCTGGCTATAAAGAATCTATATATCCTTTGAAACGGTTTGTATGAGAGGTATAGCCACTTGAAGTCAATAATCCTTCCAAACACTCGTAATGAAGGGATAAAACTTAAACTGCAAGACTTCAAGACAATCGATGAATATAATTCTAATGTATTAAGAATTACTTCACAATTAAAATTGTGTGGTGATAAGATCACTGATAAAGATATGCTGGAGAAAACATTCATAACTTTCCCTGCCTCAAATATAGTTCTACAGCAAAAATTTCGAGCACAAGAGTACAAGAAGCATTCAGACCTAATCTCATGTCTTCTTATAGTAGAGAAGAAAAATGAAGAGGTATAGGCTAAAATCGACAAAAAGCTTTTACTTATACATGAAATGTTGAATTGTACATAACACGGTCATTAATGATTTTAATGTTCACAAGTAAATATTGAAATACAAATTTTGTCTTGTGAACTGGGAAAATTTTCAAATCTTGTCAATGATGCGTATGCAAGATATTTTTATGAACCCTATAAAACTTGTATATAGACACGATATATTTTGCTTATAGTTTTGCTAGATTATTAATAGAGTTTTCCCTACATCAACATGTGAGAAGATAGTATACTGTATTAGTATGCCAGTAAGGGGAGCACTGATCAAAGAGAATATAATCTTTCTGGAGAAAAATTTATGCAAATAATCTAAATATATGTGCATTGTACTCCTTTTCCTTTGAGTAGATTTTGGTCCCACTAGGTTTTACTAGTGGAGGTTTTTAATTAAGGCAATATTGAAAGCATATCCAACGTTACTTTATAATGCATTGAATTGTATTTCTTTTGCTTGGTATTTTTATCTCATAGGATTTTTCTTGAGCAGAGGTTCAGTACAATTATCATGAAGTGGTGGATATCTAGGGGGAATATTATGAAAATAACTCTACACCACTTAGTTTATATAGTGTGTTTTTACACTTATTAATACAAAAGTTATGTTACATACTTCATGTTGGGACAACAATCAACTTGTCAACATTCCAACGGTGCAAGCTTAGTACAGTAAATAGGTGGCAATATCATTGAATATTCATTCCCATCAATAACGTGACGCAAAAGGCACTCGTAGCTTGACTTCCATACATTTGCTTGATTCTTATCATTCTTGTCATTCTTGTCATTCTTATATCACTTATGTTGTTTGTATGCATGTCTGAGTACTTTCTAATTTGGCCCACAAGACACCAATCAATATATATATATATATATAAAAAAATCTCGAAAGGGTAGTTCAATTAATTGGTCTCATATGCAACAGAAGCAATAGGTGAATGGTTTAAGTTCAAAGGAACATATTTTAATTTAGAATTAAGAGTTTTGAATTTAAAATGGGCTGGTCCAAGCCCTAGATGGAAAAATGAACCCGGTAAAAGCTAAGCATTTTCTAAGGCTAAATTTTTTAAAGTTCTTTAGGAAATAAAATTGTAAATATTTTTTACAGTTAATTTTAAAAAATAGTGGCATCTTGAATTAGGACCTAAAGATTTTAGGATTTTAGTTAGAAATGGGAAATATAAAATTAGTTATGAGTACATTTTAGAATTAAACATGGGTGTTTTTAGAAAGTACAAACAAAATTTAAGGCTAATGGCTAGCTCGAACTTTCATGTAAGCCCGAGCCCTGTCCCTCCCATCATCGGACAAACGTAGCCAAGTTGGATCAAGTTCGAATTCTTTTTCCATCTCTAGTTGAGAGGGATAAGAGATGTAGATACACAAAAATCCTTAAGCAAAGACTCATGTTCTTATGTCCGAAATTAAGGTGAAATAAGATTGAGTTTTTGTCAAAGTATAGACAAATGAGACTATTACAAAAGGCCCTGAAGCCGTGATAATGAATACACTTAAAATTCGTTATCAAACACACACAATTTAATATGAAAGCTATCATACGAATTGCCGCGTGATATTCCACACGTGTAGCTAAAATAGTTTCATACGTTATAGAGGACATGCAAACTGTATTTACGGGATATCATGCAAAGGCACGTCTCTTGCCATGTGCTCTGCATCATATCACTCATCATGCACCAAATGTGTTTCTCATGCAATAAAAGTGGACTCAAGCCGCTCTTTTGGGGCTTACTCCAGAGGATGTTGGGTGGAAGGTATGAGGTACAATCTAGGCTAATTAAGTAATTATCTAGTAAATTTATTGAGGTCCATATTCACTTAGGCGACATGTGGGTTTGTGCAGAATTTATTAAATAATATGGTTAGCAAAGGACATAGGTTTTAGTATTTAATACAACTATGGAGTTGTTTGATAAATGTCAAAATTATATATATATTACTTCTACATGATTATCATATTATATTATTTTATTATCTAAAAAATAAAACTTAGATTAAAATTATAAATTTATCTTATTGCTTTTACGTCGTGCAATAGTTTAATTAATTAATTTATTATTATTATTATTATTATTATTGTTATTGTTGTTGTTATATACACAGTTATACATTAAAAGATAATCACTATCATTTCAGTTGTGAGGCTTCTACTTTTAATGTAATATCCATAACATGTGATAAGCATATCAATTGATAGAATTTCAACTTAAAAGGAAGTCCATGAGTAAACAGATTCTCTAATTTTTTGTTAAAAAAGCAGACCAAGCATTGATGTAAATGGAGATCGAGGCAGAGGGAGTGACATTTCATTTTAAGTATAAACAATATATAGAGAATAATAACAATTAAAATATGTTAGGCCTTTATTATAGTCTTTCCTTATGTATTTTCCTAACATCTTTTTTTTTTTAGCTTTCTTTCTTGAGTAATTTTGCAGAGGCTCTTCCCTTGAACTATAAAAAGCTCTAACACGACTTTTTTAATGCTTCAAGAAGGATGTTGGCTAAATTTCCCATATCTATTCGAGGAGACACTAGGGATGGAAAAATTCTCATAGGTACAAGGGTCCGTTATATTGGGGTTGGGCATTTGATCTAATTTTACCCTAATTTTATTAAAAATATCGGCTACATGTATAACTTTTATACTTATTGATTGGGCAGGTTGGGTACCCGTATATAAACACTAATACCCTTATCCGCTCACTAAACCCATATGAGTATTGATTATTTTTTCTAATGTTTTAAAAGTTAAAATTAATAACTAGATAAAATAATACTAAAGTAAAATATTAAAAGTCTAAAATGTAAATATTAACATTTAGCAGCTTAGTAATTGAAATGACCATCCACTACTACAAAATTGGTCTTTAATGACGATTTTAAAAGACATAAAATGACGGTTAACCGTCATCTTAGGCAGCGACATTAAAGGGGGTATACTTTTTATGACGGTCATTAAATGTCCACTTATAATGACGGTTATTTTAAAAAAAACCGCTATTATATATCATGGATACATAATAGTTAACGACGGTTTTTTCCTAAAAATCGTCATTAAATGTGTATTTATAATGACGGTTATTTTACTAAACAGTCATTATTAGTTATTTATACTAGAGATTTAATGACGGTTTTTTCCTAAAAACCGTCATTAAATGTGTATTTACAATGACGGTTATTTTACTAAACAGTCATTATTTGTTATTTATACTAGAGATTTAATGATGGTTTTTGTCTAAAAACCGTCATTAAAAATAACCATTTAATGACGGATTTTAGGAAAAAACCGTCATTAAATGTTTATTTTTTAAATTTGTTTATGATGAATTTTTAAATACTCGTCATTAAATTAATATTTTTAGTGAAGATTTTATATAAAACAGTCATCTTATATCATGTTTTGCTACTTTTTATGAATGTTTATCAATTTATAACGACGGCTTTTATAGAACCGTCATATTTGATGTTATCTAAAAAAAATTATTACAAGCATGCTTTAATTGTAATTTTCTATTTAACAAATATATTTTTACAATTACGTTTTTACAAACTATATCATATACAAAATGTTGCTTTACAAAAATCTTAGATGTATAATCCTTTATACATCCTTAACAAAATGTTATACATTGAAATTCTTACAAATACTCTTCCAATACAACAAAATCAACTACTAACTAAGAAAATTCTCATACTCTTTTGCAGAGAACTTTGACAATCCTTCATCTTCAACAAAATACCAGCTCTTCCACATGTAATCTAGCTACCACATCTAAATTCTCATCAAGTCTTCATATGTAATATTTTCAAAAAAATTATGCAACTGCTAGTGACCTACAACGTTATTTAGAAAGAAAGAAAAAATAAATATATCAAGCTCATTTATTACAAATTGTTTAATCATGATAAGTTGTAGTATCTAGTACTGTTAGAGACTGACCTTGAATTATCAATCAATTAATTTTCATATTTAGCAGCAAGTTGCCATGTATACCTAGCCCACTTGCATCTTACCTCGTCAATCTCCCTTTGAGTGTAGCTTTGTATCTTAACAAACTATAAAGTGAAAAATATATAAATTATTTTGTGGGGAAAATAAATAAATATTTGATAACAAATTGCCAATACCTTTTCTGGAATAGAGACATTAGTATTAGCCACAATATCCCACATATATTTCATCACATAATATCCGCAATGCTCAACATATTTGGTTGACGAGGACACTACAAAAGAGAAAGTAATAGATTTAAGTTACACAATGAACAAATTCATGCAATAATAAATTATAAATCTCATATACAAAATATTATGAATTTGAATTTGAGACTAATGTTCCTTACTTTCATTGGTTTCCATATGCAATGCTTCCGCTTAATTTTTCCATGTGTCGTGCTAAACATTCTCAATGAACTTAATTTCAAAAATTGCAAAGCATATATTAGAAAATAATATAAAGAAAATATTGGCTAAAAAGTACATTTTTTTAACATACCTATTAATAAGCTCTTTCAAGTTTTGACGTGGATCATAACCAATTGAATCAAAAAAATAGCATTGGCCTTCATATGAATCAATAACAATCAACATCCAATGTGTTCTGCGTGCAAAATACTTATCATTGTAAAATTCCAAATATCATAACAATCTTATTCACTTTGAATGTATAACTTACGATTCATTATATGGAAAAATGATAAGTTGCGTTGGATCGATCGATTCCATTATATCTCCAAGCTTTTTGGCCTTTTCCTCACTGTCATGGGCACTCCCATTGGCAAAAAATTCTGGTTCAACAAACTTGAATCTTTTTCCCAAATTGCATCTCTTTATATTCTCAAATAGCAACCTGTGCAAGATATAATACAGAAATAATATACACTCTTACAGCTATACATAGCAATATTAGAAATTTGGAATAACACATCACCTCATATGCAATTTTATGACACTAACTGATATTTGTTCCATTCTACAAAATTGTAGAATATCACCCCTACCAAGAAACATCATTTCAGTTGTAGAAGCAAACATATTTGGATCAAAATTGATTATAATGGATCCGGAGGGCTGCATCACATTCTTAGCAAATGAAAAAAGACTTTTCACAATTGGAGGCATACTCGAACTTGCTACGTCTTGAGAAACAAACTTTGATACCTAATATTAAAAAAAATCAATTAAACACTAAATAATAATCTACTTATTTGAATATACGGCATAATGAAATAATGTACCTCGTTGTTACTTGTAATAACAAATTTTTTAGGCCAAGCCACGATAGATCTAATAGCATGGCTTACAAGTATAAGCTCATCACGAACCGGTCGAGGTACGATAGCATTTTTTTGGAATGCAACATCAATAGACACACGTATCCTGAATATTTTTGGGGTGGTGGCTAGCCACTGAAATTGTAGTAAAAACAATACCTGCAACTTTCGAGTGCTATTTTTAACATCAAACAACAACATGATAGTATCCTAAAGTAGTTTAGGTGTTGTCTAATTGATAAACCCAGTAACTGAAAGTTCCATTGTAGTTTTTACAACAACCAGCAGCTTGAATGCACCAAAAAAACTTTTCAAGTGCTGTTTCTAGCCTTAAATAACAGCATGACAGTACCCAAATAATTTGTGAGTGTTGCCTAGCTAATAAAAACAGCAACTGACATTTTCAGGTGCTGTTTTTTATGGCAAATAGAATATTTTATAAGTGCTACGTAGTTGCTAAAACTGCGTTCAAAATAGCTGGACAGCAGCATGACAGCACATAAAATTTTTTTGGTGCTGTCCAGCTGATAAAAACAATATTTGGAACTTCCAGGTGCTGTTTTTAACAGCAAATACCAGCAAGACAGCACCTAGAAAAATATTTAGGTGCTGTCCAGCTGATAAAAACAACATTTGGAACTTTCAGGTGTTGTTTTTAACAGCAAATACCAGCAAGACAGCACCCAGAAAAATTTGTAGGTGTTGTCCAGCTGATAAAAACAGCATTTGGAACTTCTAGGTGCTGTTTTTAACAGTAAATACCAGCAAGACAGCACCCAGAAAAATATTTAAGTGCTGTTCAGCTGATAAAAACAGCATTTGGAACTTCCAGGTGCTGTTTTTAACAGCAAATACCAGCAAGACAGCACCTAGAAAAATATTTAAGTGCTGTTCAGCTGATAAAAACAGCATTTGGAACTTCCAGGTGCTGTTTTTTAACAGCAACTACCAGCAAGACAGCACCCAAAAAAATATTTAGGTGTTGTCCAGCTGATAAAAACAGCATTTGGAACTTCCAGGTGTTGTTTTTAACAGCAAATACTAGCAAGACAGCACCCAGAAAAATATTTAAGTGCTGTCCAGCTGATAAAAATAGCATTTGGAACTAAATACTTAACGAAACAGAATTTTCTGAATTAAACATGAATTTCATAAAATCCACACCATAGAATTACATGGCAACGAAAAAGTGTTAAAACAAACTATAAGAACTGAAACAAACCTTGCAGATGATTGAACTCAATACTGATATTAAGCACACCAAAAATCTCTGAGAGAAATAGCCATGTTTAGAGTCATCCAATGCTAGGTTACAAAACCATAAAACCTGCCTAGTCAAATTAATGAGATTTATAAGTAATAAAATGAAAATACAGAGAGAGATAGAGAGCAAGAATGATTTGGCTCATAAATAAGAAATTTCAAATTCCTTCCAGTAATCTGACCTAGGCAGTGAACTGAGGATGCATTGGAGCATTAAAAATCGGATTCAACTTGGTGGCTTATGAGACGACACAATAATCCCAAGGTAGCGATGGCTAGGAAGTGGGCAACAACCAATCTTGGCTATTTTGGAGAGAAATGAGCGAGTGAAGGAATTTAGGTATTTGGGTATTTGGGAGATTGGGAGAGATATTTTGAAGTGATGAAATAAAATGTCAGGACTAGAAATCGGCTTTGCTTTTTTTTTATTTGTATTATTAATGACCGTTTATAAAATAACCGGTCATGAATGACGATTAATAATTTCCTCTTTAACCACGGTTCCTAAAATAACCGACATTAATACTAAGGTTATATTTTAATGGATATATAATGACAGTTGAGTTTAAAAACCATCACTGTAAGTGTGTATTTTTAATGACGGTTTTTATAACTAACCGTCATTAAAAATAATATGAATATTTAATGACGGTTTTATTTAAAAACCGTCATTGTAACTATAAAATATTTTTAATGACGGTTTTTCCAACGAACCGTCATTATAAATAATATTATATTTTAATTTTACATTTAATGATGGTTTACTAATAAAACCGTCATCGTAAGTATAAAATATTTTTAATGACGGTTTTTATAACGAACTATCATTAAAAATTTTAATTTTACATTTAATGACGGTTTTCAAATAAAACCGTCATTGTCAATACTAATATTTTTAATGACGGTTTTTATAACAAACCGTCATTAAAAATTTTTAATGACGGTTTTTATAACAAACCGTCATTAAAAATTTTTAATGACGATTTTTTAAAATTGTAAGTATTAAATATTATGACGGTTCACATAATAATGGTCATAAAAAAGTTTCCTATGGGTCATTATTTTGAATTTTTGTAGCAGTGATTTAATAGTATATTATCACACGCACACCTCTCATTTAATAAAGGGAGATTGCCACTTTTCCCCCTACAGTAGTTAATATATACTATTTTTCCCTATGTTGTTTTTATAATGGCCAAAAACCTCTGATAACATAAGTTTATAATATTATCCTTATTTTCAACTACTCTTTTATTTATATTTATTATAAATTAAATAAATCACATGAATAAAAACTAAATAAAAAATTAAGCATTAAAAATAAGAAATATATTTTTTGATATGAGCAAAAAAATTAATAATAAAATTTTTTCTTGTACTTATTTAATTTATGAAATTTATAATAAATATATAAAAAAATTATTATAAAATGATAAAAAAATTATTATAAGAAAACTTGGATGACAAATAAAATTGTATTATAAGATAAATAATAAAATATTTTGTCTATCTTTTTACATTTAATTTTAAAATATTACAAAATATTTATTATAGGAAAATGTTCACAAAATAAATAATTACAAGAAAAAAATTTATTATTAATTTTTTTCTCATTTCAAAATATATATTTCTTGTTTTTAATACTTAATTTTTTTATTTAGTTTCTATTCATGTAATTTATTTAATTTATAATAAATGTAAATAAAAGAGTAGTTAAAAATAAGGGTAATATTATAAACTTATGCTGTCAGGGAAATTTTTGGCCATTATAAAAACTGCAAGGAGATAAATGATATATATTAATTTCTATAAGAGAGAAAGTAGCAATCTCCTTTTAATAAAAAATACATCAGTGTAGATGAAATTTGGAATATATGCACCGCTCGTACATGTGCTTGACGCAGTTTATAAAACAGATAGTTTCAGGATCGGGAGTGACAAAATAACGAGGAACTCGAATTCCTCCTAAAAGAATCAAAATTCCTCATTTTGAGGAGAGAAAAAAAATGATTACATGTAGGAATCTCTAGTCCCTCTTCCATTCCATCCAACCAATCATTGCACAGAAGTGATTATAGACATCAGAGTAAAGAAGATGATGTGAAAAAATGATGAATTTGAAACTCAAATGTGGTATCAATAAGCAAAACTTCAAATAAAAATTTAAAAGTTAATTGGTGCGAAACGGTGTATTCAGAATTCGGGTACATTTTCTAAAACAAACCCAACACTTTCAGAGGGGTGCATCCAGCATCCTCATATGAACATTTGAACCGCAACGTGATCCAAGGTCCAACCATCTAATGCGGAATAGGTCACGGCCCAAGAGTACCACTCTCTATTGAGCTCTCACTCCTCATCCCTCGTGGGCTGAGCTTTAAGGGTGGGTTCACCGGTTGGCGTTGTAATATATTTTTGGTTAAAAATTTATTTAGTTTATATACTTTAAAATTAGTGTCTATTTAATTTTTTTATTTTTAAAATACAACGAAACATTTCTGCTATTAAAATATTAATACTCCTAACGTTACTTTTCATTTCTTTTAGTTTACTTTTACAATATTACCCTTTTATAATAATTTTTTTGGTCATTAATAAAAAGAAAATAATTAAATTACTAATTTAACCCTAAAAATAAAAAAAAATTATATTAATTTTCTTGCAATCACTTTTTACACACTTGGTAGTTTGCATACAATTTTTTACAATTAAAAATTAATATAAATTTTTATTTTTATTTTTAGGGTTAAATTGGTAATTGGATTATTTTACTTTTATTAATGTTCAAACAAAAAAAATTATTATTCAAGGGTGGTAAGGGTATCAATACTTAAAAGGCAGGAATGTTTCGAGACATTTTTAAAAATATAGGGACTAAATAGATACTAATCTTAAAATATATTGACTAAATGAGATTTTATCCTATATTTTTATATAATTGATTGTATTCGATTGTCTGGTATTATATTTAGGACATATTAATCCAGTACTCTGACTGGTTTCGGACGGATCGTATCATATATTTTAATGATCTAATTAAATTCATAATGTTTTAAATCTATTTTTTAAAAATATAAACTCATAGAAGGAACGAATTAGCCGCCACCAACAATGATAAACCTTTTCGTCTTTATCCATATCAATCGATAGTGATCGATGTCTGTTGAAGAAAAAGGTTATAACGTTGAAATTATTGTCGAAATTATGTAACCATTCACAATATCACTATCATATATACGGGCCGCCATTCGCAAGAAATGAAGGAAATTCAAGGTGATTTTGTTAAGTTATTTTTCATTTAAAAGATTAAATAACTTGCTCGTGTTTGGTGGGATGAATATTGTGATCAAGATTGCATTTGTAATTTATCTTGGAGAAAAACTAACTAGTGATAATAATGAATGTCCAATCACATGTTAATTAATGAGTAATAAGTTTCTCAAATGAATTGAGAAAAAAGTAAGACCCAAAGTGAGGAAACACGCAAGTCAAAGAAATACCAAGAAGTAAATAGATGCACAAATAATGTGGAACATATGGGAAATTATAGTGTTATTGTTTAAGAAATATAGAGTTCAAATAATAATAAATATATCGAATTTCAACTATCGACCAAAAGCAAAATACGGTCAAAATTGGTTATTTTGACAAGTATAAAGGGTAATTAATGTTCGTTTGCCTCATATTTTAGGTTCCGTTTAATTTTTTATATTTTTAAAATATTTTATAAATTAATTTCTTTACATTCTTGTGTTATTTTTTCTTTATTTTTATAATAGTATCAATTCTATCAGCCTAAGCGTATATTATTATAAAAACAAAGAACAAATAACATTACGAATATAAAATTCATGACAATAGTGTTTTGGAATATTTTTTATAATATAGGAATTAAATAATGACTAAATTAAAAAATATAAGAGTAAACAAACATTTACCCTAAGTATAAGGACAAGGTTAAGGTGTTAACAACCTTAATGAAAACGGGGAGGCATCTGAAACCAAGAATATTGGATATTGTTTGTAATAAATTTATTTATTAATAAATAAATAAATAAAGCCCATGAACACACTGAGATAAGGATGCCCTTTTAATGACCTGGAATGATGTTCATTTTGTTTTTCCTTTCTTATCCTCTTATAAAATCCCAGTTGAAATATCGTACAAGCAATGTTGTCTCCTTAATGAAGAGGCTGTTTTCACGTTGATTTGTCTACTGGACCTACCAAAAACAAGAATATCAACTCTGATTTTGAAAATTATTGATGAAAATCTGTTTCGTTAGTTGCTGAATTTATTGTCAGTGTAAAATTGTTGACCATACACAGCATTTATTTAAGCAGCAAAGTAGGTTTTCATATATTGTATGCATATATAATAAGGCGGCAATGCTATCCTCTCAAAGTCTCATCAATTTTCTTTTTCATTTTACTTTCTTCGGATTGTCGCAAGTTGCAACGTAGTGATATATTTTAATCTAGAGTTAATTAATTAAGAGTCTTATATACATATACACAGTCTACTGATTTATCAAATATTAACTCAAAATCTTACTTCCATCAATATTCAAAAAGATTTTTTTTCTTATCTAAATTTAAGATAATAAGCCCATAAAGTTTCGAATTCACGCCTTTGCTTATAAAATCTCGAAGACGTATCTGAATTTGAAAAAATAAGCCTATAAAATCTCGAACCCATGCCTTCAATATAAATACAAGCGTGTGATTACTACCACTGAACTTGTAGTCATGCGACCAAGTCTCGTCAAGTTTGATTCTGCGTTATCATTATCAAGAAATTAGTGTATGCAATTGCAAGATAAAGAGGGCGGTGTGGATAAGTTTTTAGTGCCATATCTGTTTCTTCAATATCTTTATCAAAGATATTAATGTGTCTGAATATACTACTACTAGTCAACATCTCTTCAGGAAAAAAAGATTCGCCTCTAGTTACTTGTTTGGTTAGCAAAATGATTCCTCAATATCTTGTCTCCAACTCTCAATGGTGATAAGAAAATATTTGTAGTGCGTTTGTTGCAAAATAATTTTAAAATTCTTACTATGTATATGTACGCTTTCGTTTAGTCGAACTCAAAAAGTCAAGAGATAGACAAAAACATGTTTTAGGAAAAGGAATCCTTTTTTAATACCTTTTGGAAGAAACATCCACGACCACAAGTACTTATCCAAAAAAGTGACAAAAAGGCAAAAAAGAAAGGGAAAAAAAAATTGGATAAGGGCAATGAAATAGGGAGAAGCTATATGTGTCTCTCGTTTCGGCCTAAATTGGCATCATTGATTGATAATTTGAATGACCAATACAAAAGTGTACATAGTTCACATGCATAACATATTTAATTACTGAGCAAAGCTACTTTGTTAATTAAATTAGTCCGAATTTTGGCCGAGTCAAAAGTTAAAACACGCATTTTTATTTTTATAATATTGTGCTTCTTAATTTGAAAATGTTTTTTTTAAACATGTGATATTTTGGAGAGGACTCTAACTGTGAGAGATACTTTTAAATACGTACCACAACCTAGATTAGAAGTTTCCGCTCGAATTGAGAGACACATGTTCTCCTAACAAAAACGACTTCTCTACGACTCGAACTGGGGAGCAAACTCATTCAAACCAATTAAGGAGATTCTATTGCCAATGGAGTCAACACTTTGTTGGTTGAAAATGCATTTTAATATGCGGTTAAGATATTTATTGATGTACGTCACCAACCATTTAATATCATGTGTATGGTGTTAATTGATTTTATTTATTATTAATTATTTAATATCATGTGATTTTATGGTTAATAATTAAGTCATTATTTTTACAATTCACTAAATGGATAACATAGATCGGGGTCTCGCTATGTGCACCCGTAACGAGTTTTCATTGTCCGTATCAACTTATTCGTTCATAGTCATAAAAATATAAATGGTATATGCAACAAAAAAGTTGGTACCACTGCAGAAAAAAAGTTGTAACCAATAAAAAAAAAAGTGTAATTGTGGTGAAGCAGATGTACTATATATATTTGCACCTTTTTTTATTAATTTTTTAAAAGAATAAACATCCACCGACCATCTAGTATTTTATATTTTATAAAAAATACACCAAAACTTTTTTTTTTTTTTTTACAGATTTTCACCCGAAATTTATAAAGTATATTACTTTCTTACTTTTCCATTAACATCATTAGAGGATAATGGAATATTGAAAAATAACTATTTTTTCCTTGAATACAAAAATACTATTTATTAATTGTTATTTTGGATTGATGGGAATAAACTGCAAAATTAAGTTCTCCATCATTGATTTTATATTATTATTTTGGATCCGCTTGTGTTGGAACTGCTTCATGGTGGAACACTAATGATGAGTGTATAATCACATAGATAAATATTAAATATGTATTTACTGCTATAATTTGACGGCTATCATCAATATTCTATGATGGAGCAGCTCCACCACAACCACTGCCTATTATATTTTATTAATGGGAACACATTATAATGATCAAGGTTTTCCATAACTAATTTTATAGTTATTATGAATGTATTTAGGATAATTATGATTGTTTCTTTTAGTGATTTATTGTTGTTGAAGATTTGTTTCTGTTAATAATGATAAGTTACTCAGGATAGATTATATGAGCAGAGATTTTTTTTTTTGTTGTAACTGAAATACAAATTAGTCAGGGTACTTATTTTAGTGATTTTATATTTTTAAATTAGCATGTTAGATGAGTTTAAATAGTATTTTATAGCCATTATTAGTCCCGACAGCAACAAAATGAAATTTATTTTTTTTCATTTAACTATAATTTAATAATCCTTTTATGTTTAGGGATAAAATAGTCATTTTTTTGAAATTCTATTAAATCCTCTAAAGTTGTTATTAAAAATTTACCCCAGTAAAACTTAAAATTTTCCCAAGTAAAACCGTCCGAATTTCATCTGAGCAAGTAAAAAATTAACCAGAATGGCAATTTTACCTGGACAAAAGCACGCCATTTTGTTAATATTTAGAAGTTTGAAAACATTTTAGTTTTATAAGCTTAGCTCTACTTGTCAATAACCTAGTTTACACAAGTAGCCTTAAGCAAACCGACCTACTAAGCTAAATTAGAAGGAGATGAAGATTCTTTCAGTTTGAGTGGAACCCAGGACTCCCATTTGTTCTTTTAAGTCATCAGCTTAGCAATCACTGCAGTACATGCTTACACTTACCCACCAAGCTACTTTTATTCAGATACGCAACATTGGCTCAACAACAACACAGCACAAGTAATGAATCAAGATGGTGAGTTTGGTCAATCTGAATGCAGCTAAAAGGTTAACCTCTAGAAGCCCACTTACATGAGTCTGGTCCAACTGGTTGGTGTTGCAACAAAAATTGCAGCAGAATTTGTCAATCATTCCCAGAAAAATTTTGAGACTTTTTTTTTGGGGGGTTTTGCATAAATGTAACAGGTGGTATGGTGGTGGTTGAACAAAATGAAATTTGGTTCTAGTTTCAATGTGAAGCAAAGTTAGCTGCATTCTTTAGCTAACCAAGAGTAGTAACAAAACACAATTAGATTATTGAAAAAAAAAAAAAGGGTCCATGATGTTGATCTGCAACATTAAGAATTTTGGTTAAAATTTCAATTTAGTAAACCTAATGTTAGTTGTAAATTAGAATAGTAGTGGGTTAAGTCAAAATGATCGTGTCATCATTTAATTAATGTCAGTAAGATGTACGACTGCATATGTGAACTTAGCCTGCTCGTGTTCCTGCTTCGTGGATAAATTAATTGGAAGCTAACCAGTCCTTATCGTATATAATTTCTTTTCATACTTATTTTCCAATTTTTTAGAACAAGTTTTCAAGATTGAATTTGATTATTGAATATTAAACCACAAGAACGGATTATGATTATTTGACTATTAAAGTCATAACGTCCAAAATATGGCTTGCCCTTTGCTCATGCTCCAACATTATTCTTGGACATGAAGAAATTTGACAAAAGAGCAATAATTAATTTACAAAAAAACTAAAAATGATTGGCAAAAGGATGACATAAACCTAGGACCGAAACTGATGTAATTAATTTGAATTAAATTATTTTACCATGTGATGTTTCGCCTAAATTTATTATGAGCCTTATGTCACGGACCGCAATCGTGACACCCAAGATATGCGCTTGTACGCTAGTATCGACGATGGTTGTGCTGATTGTTGGAGACGTGATTCAGGGGCGTGCGTGTGGGGAATACAATGGCCCTAGACTCTTTGGAGTTCAGGCAGACCGACCCGGTTGAGTTTGGGGAGTTTGTCGCTAGTCGATGACTTAACCTTGAAGAGGGGTCTAGGCGAAGCCCTACACACACTGGTTGGGAACTGGAGCCGTTCTCCTGATGAGCCCAAGGCAGGGCGAAACCAGTCGATATTGTGCCACTTCCACTAGGCTTACTCTCGTAGTATGGGATGCGGGAGTGCCGCACGGGTTCGTAACCTCTCGTCCCGTGACACTTAGCTCTGATTCATTGAACGAAGCTTTAAAAATTATGCATTACTTAATTTATTTCTTATAATATGTGTTTTCTCTTATGAGTTATTTATTTATTTTAACATTACTATATTATGATTAGAATCTCCTGGAACTTTCGGGAAACCTTCAAAACTTGGACATATATATCTTGGATAGACTTGTGAAAAATGCTACTTAAAGAAAGAATACATTGAACTTGAAAGTATTGTACGCTACATCTGCATATAGTGCAAATCTTACAAGAATGGTAAATGAGTAATGGTGATTACAAGAATGTTTAGATATTTGCTTAAAGGGAAACATCAAGGTAACATCAAGGTATCCTTATCAATCACAAGCATGAGACGATGAATGATGATGATGATGATCATCATCATCATAATTCATTGATCAAATTCCACGTAAAATTGAACCATAGTGGGCCCGGTGTAGTAGTAGGATATGGATAGATAACCAATCAAATGATTCAATTTCAATCACACAAAAACCTAAGATTATAACACCAACGTGGCACGTTCATCTCTAATAAATCTGTTATCCGCCGTTACCTTAATTGCCTTATCATCGAATCATAATTATTATCCAAAAGCCAAGGGATTGGCCTGGCCCGACTCAAAACCAGAAGATAGTAGGACCCTCACAAACCTTTACCACTTTGTTTCTTCTGCTGTGCACGTAAATGTTCAATTAAGAGATCCTTTTCAAATTGGACTCATTGAATTCTTTACGTCTCATTGGTGGACTTGCTAACAAGTTTCTTTCACCAAACAATTTTTAACAACTGAACAAATTTTTGAAGAGAAATAATAAGCTTACTTTTGCGGTTTTAATTTGAATTATCCAAAGTATGCAAGTAAATAATACAAATGAATAAAAGCTAAAGTAAATAATTTTTGCCTTCATGCTTCAATTCTTATTGTCTTAATTAATTTCTTCTTGCTTCAATTCCTTTTGTCTCAATCAATTTTTGAATATATGTCATTACAAAATGGTGATGGCTATTTATAATTAATGATGAAGCATATCAATCGATTGGACATTATTTAGCAACATGCTCATTGAATCTTAAGGTCTATTTAACATGATTCTAAATCTGCACTAATTAAAATGGATGAGAATCATCTCGTATTCTAATCTTTTATATGAGTAAATATAATGACCTGACTAGTTGTTAATAGCATAAAAATACATGTAGTATGTTAGAAAATGATTTGAAAGCTCGTGGATGCTCAGATCAACAAGATACAATACTCAGCAACTATGTATCTTGGATAAATATTGTTGGAATTCTCTAATCTTAATTTCGCCTGAAAAATAAGTCAAAAGAATAAATACAAATAGGATAAAGTCGGTTTCTATAATACTAAGGCAAAAGATATTAGTACAATTGTCTCTTTTTAGTAAGCAGCCGAATCACTTTCTTCAACTAAGCAAAGTATTTGTGCTTAGAAGCACTTTCTCTGCAATCTCCACAACCAAAGTAGAGTTGTATTCCCAACTTTTGGATTTGGATGACTTTGATGCGTCAACAATCTTATAATTTTATGAGTATACTATCCCTCGAAGCATCACGTGGATAAATACATAATTTATTGATATTATAATGATTTATTTTATAAAAAATTATTATATTAATTACAATTTATAATATATTAATATTATAATCAATATATATTGGAAGTCTAAATTCATATAATAATAAAAAAACCTAAATCAGGATTTAAAAGGTCTATTGAAATACTCAACATAACTCGAAATTTTGTTGTGACGATAATTCAGTTGCATTCTACAGTATCTTGTTTGTGACTTATGTCCATCACCTAAGCATCATTCGATAATAAATTTTTATTGACAATCTGACAGTGGCTAAGCTATAGAGTATGATATCCTTATACCATCTTAGGTGAGCTTTATTGGATAAAAGAATTCAGTCACGTTAAAAAGACCTTATATTTCATTTATTTTTAAATATTCAGTAAAAAAATTTTGCAATATTGATTAATGTACAGTTCCTCTGCTATTTTAATGGAAAATTAATAAAGAAAGCAAAGGAATCAAACAGGAGAATTTTCAGTATTATTTAATTAATGATTTTGCAGCCACAATTTTCAATGGCTTTGGGAGTCGTTGAAAGGCCGGTGCTTCGGCTTTGAATCATACGCAATCTTGATGTGGACTCAATTATATTACTTATTTATTTATCCAATTTCATTTAATATTAAGAAAATAATTATGATTATAATTTTAGCTCTTTAAAATTAATTTATAACACTCGAATAAAATTTTAAAAGGGCGGGTGTTTGGTCTAATGTTTGTTAATATTGTTGGGGAAATCCAACAACCATTTTTTTTTTTTTTGGGTGTGGATTCGTTACAAATAACAATTATTATAATGAAAATGTGACTTGTTTTTCAAGATATGTTATATCACAACAGCTGTTTGTTTAATTAGTTCGGGCTTAGGAGAAGCAAAATATTGCATTATTATGCTTCAAAAACAATTATTGCACATTATTTCTTCTTGATCTGGTCCTGGTTCCATTTTTTTGCGATTTTTAAAATTTTCTTTATAAGTTGACATATATATATATATATATATATATTTTATAGGTAAAAGCTCTTTAAACTATTTAAATCCTAGGAGTATAATATTGCCAAAGTCCCACCATTATAGCCAAAAAAATATAATGGCCTTGTGGGAGACTTGCTACTAATCTAGATTTAGTTAATGCGTAACAATCACAAATTATTATATGACATATTTTTAATTAATATCATAGAAAGAAAATTTGGAGATTTTTCAAATCTTCCTCTCATTTGTTAAAACAATTTTTATAGTTAAGTCTTCTAATGGTACGTTTCTCGCATATCTAAGACAATTATCTAGCTTTTAGTTATAGATTTTTTTTGTTATTAGTAAAACAAATTTAACATATTTATTGAGAAAATTTTAATTTTAATTTCAATCATAAACTTTTATTTATTATTAGGGTAACTTTTGAATTACCCCATCGTAAATTGACAAAAGATAAGAGGAAAATGAGGCGAATTGATTTTTTTTAATTGTATTTTCTTAACAAAAATATGAGAGAAATTAAAGTTTTCAAAAGTAAGAGAGTAATTTGAAGATAGTTAATTTATGAGGAGACAATTTAAAATTAACTCTTATTAATATCGTATAATTTTACAAATAGTTGCATAAAAAAATATAGTTAATTAAATTTCAGGTAAAATATGAATAATTATATTTAAAAATAATGGCATCATATTATTTTTTGGTAAAGATTTACAGTCATAATTTATAGTCGTGTGGTTGGTGCTAGAATATTTATTCCATATTATAGTCCAGATTTGTCGACTTCTAGACAATTGCGCTGCGGCAGCATAATTGTGACAAACGGATTAATATTTGTTCTGTATTATAGCATATCTCATCGATTTACTTTTAGATAAGTCTTGTTTAAGATCAATTAAAGATCCCATCCAAATTTTAGACTATCAAACTAATTTGTACTTTTTATTTTTGGGTTTTTAAATTCATTTGAATAGAAATGAATTTAAAAACGACGTATTTCGTATGCTTTTACGCGATGTTGGTGGGGCCCTGGGGGTTAGAGGCAAGTAATGAGTGGGTTAGGGGGAAGCACTTTGGTTTGGAGACGTGGCATTATATGATTAGTTATCCGGGGAGGGATTCAGGCAAAACGCTTGCAGTCAAAGTAAGTGCGTCACACAACGTACACGCTACACGAGACTGCCAAATAGCCCCACGTATTTTATCTTATTAACTAAATTATTTTCTTCTTCTATTTATTGATTAATTAATTAATTAATATCATTATATAGGCTCTGCTGTCTGCATGCAACATGCGAGATTGCCGATTAGTCCACTTACTAATCTTAATTAAAATTTTCTTCTTTAACAGAAAGCGAATAAAATAAACGTTTGTTATAACGTTTATATTTTTCAACTAATAATCAAAATTGCCGCCTAAAAATCATAAATAAGAAAATACGATAATATCATTAGAGAAAAATTTACTCAAAAATCAATCCGTTTCTTTCAACTGTAATTCTAAGCTTTTTTTTTTTAAATATCAAATAAGTTTATTTATGAAAATCAAAATCAATTGAGTAAATATCAAATATTGCGTATTGATTACTGAAGCTGTATTTTTTTGGCTGTTATATTAAAATGAAAACTATTTTGTAAAATCAAAATGCCTTTTTTTTTTTCCTGACAACAATAAACAAACCGAAAGCAAAAGCTTGAAAGATTTTTGTTAATGGGATGGGAGTAGAAGTATTAATAAGTTCCGTGTGAGAAACAGAAAGAGGTGTTGAAAATTGGGTCCCACTTTCACTCTTTAAAAGCAGTTGCAGAGTTGCAGCTTCTTCCCAATGCATTAGACCAAGAAACCATAACACTCTCTTGCCAGCAACACCACTTTTCATCTCATTCTCAAAAGAATAAAAAAAAAACACATTTTATAAAAAAAAATAAAGAATCTGTTTTGTTTTTGTGTTTCTTTTTGTCTCTTATTAGTTCTTTCTGTCTGTCTTTAAAAATATCGACCCTCTACCGTTCTTTCAAGAACTGGCCTGGCCGGTTTCTGTTCAAATAAATAAATGGGGGAAAAACAAGTATTAGTAAAGTGGAAAATGTTGGGAGCCAATGTGAAAGTGTTGATGTTTGTGCTACTGTCGTTTTGCTCTTGGGAAATTTCTTTTGTGAAAGCCTCTGTTTCTTATGACCATAAAGCTGTTATTATTAATGGCCAGAAAAGGATTCTCATTTCTGGCTCCATTCATTATCCCAGAAGCACTCCCGAGGTATTATTATTATTTCCTGCCAATGTGGTTCGTGATTCTTGATTTTTATTGACTTTTTGTCAAATGGGTAGTTTTTATTTTTCATTTTTCTTCATTTGGTTGCAGATGTGGCCTGACCTTATACAAAAGGCCAAAGATGGAGGTTTGGATGTTATTCAAACTTATGTCTTTTGGAATGGACACGAGCCTACTCAAGGAAATGTAATGATAATATATTATATATATGTTTTCACTTTCATTTTTCACTGCTTTTTTTTTGTGAAAAAATTTTCTGGGTTCAAAGACTTATTGTCGTTTATTTAATCTTTAAATTTTTGTGTTTCAGTATTATTTTCAGGACAGGTATGATCTTGTTCGATTCATCAAGCTGGCGCAGCAAGCAGGGCTTTATGTTCATCTCCGGATTGGTCCTTATGTTTGTGCTGAATGGAATTATGGGTAATAATTATAGTACATGAATCCTGATCATTTATTTCAAATATGCTTGCATTACAATGTTTGGGTTGTGTTTCTGCTTCAGGGGATTCCCGGTTTGGCTCAAATATGTTCCTGGTATCGAATTTAGAACTGATAATGGACCTTTCAAGGTTGAATACTTGGTCTCCATCTTTGTAGCCATTAATCCCTTAATTTAATTTCTTTTACTTGACTAATTCTCTTAATTAAATTTTACTAATCCGACTTCCAATTGACTGGCAATGAAGGCGGCTATGCACAAATTCACGGAGAAAATAGTCACCATGATGAAGGCAGAAAAGTTATTTCAAACTGAGGGCGGCCCAATAATTCTGTCACAGGTTAGTAAAAGTCTTTCACCTTAATTATTATTCTTTAATCCTTATTTTCTTCATTCTTGGCCCATAACGAAAGAAAAGTAGCTTAGTTCAACTTTTTCTTTTTGTTTAATTCCATAATTGCAGATAGAGAATGAATTTGGACCTGTTGAATGGGACATTGGCGCTCCCGGTAAAGCTTATGCCAAATGGGCAGCTCAAATGGCTGTCGGTCTCAATACCGGTGTCCCATGGGTTATGTGCAAACAAGACGACGCTCCTGATCCAGTTGTAAGCAATTCTTTGCCATTTTTTTTTTCCTCTTCCGCTTTAAATTGTAATTTCTTAATAGCATTTTGGTATGACTTTCTTCATTGTGATTTGCGACCTGCCTTTCCTGGTGAGGTTTTTACTTTTTAATAGTAAGTTGTCTATCTAGTTTGCATATCTTTATCTTATATTCTTTTTGGGTGTGCTTGCTCTTTTTTCAGTTCAATTTCATAGGGGTCCTATCACTTTCATATATTTTGTCTTTTCTGTGCTTCTCTCTGGGTTTTCAGCACGTAATAATAAAAAAATCATGAGCTTGTCTTCTTGTCATCTGATTATCATCCCTGTCACTAGAAGCTTAATTCAAGAATTCAGTTGAAAATACTAACCAGATTCTTTGTGGTGATAAATAGATTCGAGGGATCTATTTACGGTTAATTTTGTGGGTAATTGATTGTACTGTAAATAATGCCATAGATAATTTTACATAGATTTCGTACATCTCTTTCTCTGATTAATCTTTCACCTGACAGATTAACACCTGCAATGGTTTCTACTGTGAGAAATTTGTTCCAAACCAGAATTACAAACCGAAAATGTGGACGGAAGCTTGGACTGGTTGGTAAGTCCCATAAAATTGCCTGTATACCTCAATTCTTTCTCACTTTCTTGCATATTCCATTCGAGCTTCTGTGAAGTCTACTTCCAGAATCTAGAGAGTAATTTCCTTTCTGCCCTTTGATTGTTTAACTTCCAGGTTCACCGAGTTTGGAAGTGCTGTTCCTACTAGACCGGCAGAGGACTTGGCTTTTTCAGTTGCAAGATTCATTCAGAGTGGTGGTTCATTCATCAATTATTATATGGTAAATTAATCTGCTTTCTCTTTGCTAGTAAATTTGTTCAATTGATTTGTGATGAGAAATAACTTCTATTTCATCTTTATCACCTTTCCTGATTTTCATTTTCTTTTCTGATCCAGTACCATGGTGGAACTAATTTTGGCCGGACATCTGGTGGTTTTGTTGCTACTAGCTATGACTATGATGCTCCTATAGATGAATATGGTAAGTATGCATGGTTAGCATCCAGAGTTGGCTGTTCTGAAGTTGTTTACCTTCATGGCTGAATTGGGATCTTGAGTTTTAACATCTGAGTTTTTCCTCTCACACCAGGACTACTAAACGAACCAAAATGGGGACATTTAAGAGATTTACATAAAGCTATCAAATTATGTGAACCGGCTTTAGTTTCTGTAGATCCCACAGTGAAATCGCTTGGGAAAAATCAAGAGGTATTATTTTAGTGAAAGTAGAAGAAAGCAACACGTATGCACATATTTTTTAGTTGACTCTTGAAACTTAAGTATCTTATCATTTTGTTATCACCAGGCTCATGTATTCAATTTAAAATCTGGTAAATGTGCTGCATTCCTGGCGAACTATGACACTACATTCTCCGCAAAAGTGAGTTTCGGCAATGCGCAATATGATTTGCCACCTTGGTCCATCAGTGTCCTCCCTGACTGCAAAACTGCAGTTTTCAACACTGCTAGGGTAAGAAGAAGATGCGGAATATCATGCACACAATTCCTATTTCATTGCATTTAGAAATTCAAAAATAACACTCAGTAGTCATTCATATCTTGCTAGATATAGAAGTTAAATTTTTTTTACCAAAGAAAATTTAGCTTTCTATATAGATTCTCTTTGAGAAAATTTTAAAGGCTGACTAGACGTTTGATTGAAAATGCTGATCAGGTTGGTGTCCAAAGCTCTCAGAAGAAGTTCGTACCTGTCATCAATGCATTCTCTTGGCAGTCATACATCGAAGAAACTGCTTCTTCTACTGACGATAATACATTTACAAAAGATGGGTTATGGGAACAAGTATATCTTACTGCAGATGCTTCAGATTATTTGTGGTACATGACAGAGTGAGTAGTTGCTCTATCACCTGTCCATTCCTTGATATTTTTTAATTTCCAAAAATTTGAAATTGTTGTCATAATCTAGCTGTTACTGACAGTGCTATAACCTTTTGTGTTCTATTGCCAAATCAGTGTAAATATAGACTCCAACGAAGGATTTCTAAAGAATGGACAAGATCCCCTTCTTACCATTTGGTCAGCCGGTCATGCCCTGCAGGTTTTCATTAATGGTCAACTATCAGGTGAAAGGAATATTATGACTGATGATAATGTTTCTGGGTGCTAACATCACTTGTCAACAACTTATTTTTAGTTTCTATCCCTATGCAGGAACTGTTTATGGTTCATTAGAGAACCCTAAATTGACATTCAGTAAGAATGTGAAACTGAGAGCTGGTGTTAATAAGATTTCTCTTCTAAGTACTTCTGTAGGCCTTCCGGTTAGTTTTCTGACATTTGTGATCTCTCTTTTCTTTAGAAAAGAACATTGGCATTTGACATTTTACTCCCTGTTATCAATTTGATCAATTTCAGAATGTGGGCACACACTTTGAGAAATGGAATGCTGGGGTTCTTGGGCCAGTAACTTTGAAGGGTCTAAATGAGGGGACGAGAGACATATCTAAGCAAAAGTGGACTTACAAGGTTTGTTTGTCTTTAGATATTCTGAAGTAGTAACTATGCTAGACAGTAGACACCACACAGAACCAAAATTTATGGATTTGGTAGCTTCTATGCATCCTATTTGATGTAAATTATCATCATTTGAATACAATAAACTAGTGGCTAAGAAATTCAAAAAGACCTTTGATTTTTTTTTTAATGTAAACTGTCACTTCAAGTATAGGATGTGGTCAAGTAGAAATTTTGACATTATTCTGGTTGTATCTTCTTCGTGAAGATTTGTTTGAACCTGGTAAAAGTTTTTGAATGATGCTGAGTGCTGCAAAAATTTATGCTATTAAAATATTCACAAGACCTGAAAATAATCACAATAAAAAATTGTTTTTTTTTTTATCAATAAAATAGTCAGATATTCAGGCTGTGCAGAATTGCAGATGTAACTGGAAAGTAGGCATAAGTAATTGATTACTCTTCCATCTAAGACTTTCAAAGACTTCACAAGCTATTACTCATTTACGTGTTTATCCCAAGCAGATTGGTCTAAAAGGTGAGGCCTTAAGCCTTCATACTGTTAGTGGGAGTTCCTCCGTTGAATGGGCACAAGGAGCATCGTTGGCCCAAAAACAACCGATGACGTGGTACAAGGTGAGAATAATCTCAATTCTTAGTCAACACATTTTAACTATCTTTCTGGAATTGATATATGAACAGTCTATCTGTATTAACACATGTCATATTTTGTTGTCTGCAGACTACTTTCAATGTACCGCTGGGCAATGACCCATTAGCTTTAGACATGGGTGCAATGGGAAAGGGTATGGTTTGGATCAATGGTCAGAGTATTGGGCGCCACTGGCCTGGATATATAGGAAATGGTAATTGTGGTGGTTGTAATTATGCTGGAACTTACACCGAGAAGAAATGCCGAACTTACTGCGGAAAGCCCTCTCAACGATGGTGAGAACAGTGCTTCCTCTTTTTCCTTGTTATCATTTACTTGTCTATTTTGAATATTGATAATGAAGATATTACTCTTAGGTATCACGTTCCCCGCTCATGGCTGAAGCCGAGTGGAAACTTGTTGGTTGTGTTTGAAGAATGGGGCGGTGAACCACATTGGATCTCTTTGCTCAAGAGAACAACATAAACAGCTACGACAATTATTTTCTTTTTCTTTTTCTCATTCTTCAATAATTCAAGCATACGCTTCCCTCATTTGCTAAGGTGATGATGGTTTGACTCCGACAAACGGGCAAACCAAAGTGTCCAACCATACCCATAATCTGGCCAAAGCCAAGAAGTATAGATTGTGAAGTTGTTGCAAGGATGCTCCTTGTTGTATGTACATAGTCATAGTCAAGCTATATATTTGTCAATATAGCTCTGCAAGCATACTTAAAGGTCATTCATTCAAATAGGCAAAAGTGTTAATTCCTCAAACATTCATGTAGGCTTGCTGGGTTTCACTCTTCATCAACTACAAGTTTATAGTGGGAATCTTTTATTTCCGTGTCATTTAAAAATAAGTGGGAAAGTAATAGATAGCAGCTTTTGAATTGCATTTGAGTTCCGAATTTGCTTTGAGTGTTGCTACCATACTCCTCCATGTGAATGAGCTCATCTGAAGAACTTTGTATTCCCGATGCAATAAAGTGAAAACAATTGAATAGTGTGTGCACTGTGTAGTGGGCAAAAATACCCATAACCCACAGCCCAAATCAAAACCGATGGATTGGAGTGGGATGGTTTGTGGGTTAGGCTTATGGACAGTTACTTTATTTACCAGCTTGTCACAATGAGCCCACAAACTTGTCGTTAAAAGATGGTGCATACTCCGGCTTACTGCTAAAAAGGACCAAAAAAAAAAAAAAAATTAAAAGAAAGAAAAAAAGAGTGACGTTTCATCTGTATTATTCAAAAGATAACAGTATGTAGGATTAACTAGTGTTCTGCTTCCATCAATCTTCCAATGCACTTGCTGTGATGAAGTTTCTGCTGGATTCTATAATTAAAACTGATCACTCTTGAGTTAATTATCATTTAAAATTAAAATGAAATTATTACTATCACTGTTCCAACTATACATGTTATCTAGTGTGTAAAATTCCTATGTCATCATCCCTTTCCTACCTGTGGCCCATTGATCATGGTTGGGAGAAAATTTTACAGAGGTTGGTTTTATCACCCCAGCACGAGTATTAGGACAACCCATTCAGGCTCGATTACTTGGCAAACCATTGCATCTTATAGTGAGAGTCTAAGTGGGTCTCACGTTGGGATCCATTATAATTTAACATAATAACTAGTGGGTGCCGCAATAAGAACCCATTTACTCTTATCATTTGGCAGAACCTTAGTGGCTGGTTGTAAGATTGGCCTGGATAAATTCTTCTCTATGTTATGAGGACATTAAGATTGAAATCTTTAAAACTTTGAGAAATTTATGGAAATGAGCAAACTATTTTTTTTTTTAAATTACACAAATAATCACACTCCCAAATTTCTTATAAATGAGCCAATTACATGACTTTTTGCCAGCCTTCTCTTCTTTTCAACATAGGAAATTAATATTTTAAATGGAAATCTTGATTAACATGATTACATAATACCAACAGAATGAACGAAATATTGATAAAGTCAACAAAGTATTATTAGTTTGATAGTTTCCATTTTAAATTTAACTTTTTTTAGTACCATAAATTAATCCTACACTCACACATTTGTAATATCTGTCTCTTGTATTTTATTCTAAAAAAAAAAGCAAATTTTCAGGTTTTTTTTTTTAAATCTAAAACTTGTGTGCTGAAAATAGCAAAATCCTGGTTGTAGTGTTTGGTCATCAACAAAAAAAGCCAGTGAGTCTAAAAACGTCTTGAATGCTAAAAAAAAAAATAATATTACGTGAGGCTGTCAGTTTTTTGTCAGAGAAATTGATGCGGATATCTTTTATAAATGCGTAGGAATTGGAAACCCAAGAATTTGAGGGAACTAATAGCAAAAACTCACCATTGGCTTTACATATATATCTTCCCGCCAAACAATTTTGTCACCTGTAAAACACACAGGTGACAAAAATTGTACGTACTAATTGTTGTATCTTCGTTTGCATTTGCTCTTTTTTCATTTTTAAATCTTATCTTCAGAAAATATCATAATGTGATTAATTACATGTACAGGAAAATGTTGAGCCCAGCAGCAGCCAAGGTGTTCTCATTGCTGTTGTTGTTTATTTCCTCGTGGGAAATTTGTTCTGTCAAATCCACCGTCACATATGACAGAAAAGGTCTTATTATTAATGGCCAGAGAAGGATTCTCTTCTCTGGCTCCATTCACTATCCTAGAAGCACTCCTGAGGTATTGCCATTACTGCCATTGTCACCGTGCCTCCTCATTCTGTCCATTTAATTTCTATGTTTGAGTTTGGGAAAACCACAGCACGTAGTTGGGTGGAATTGTCTCGTAAATTTTTTCGACAATCTTCAGAGTCCGCAAGATAATTTCTAAACACAAAAGAAGATTTTTACTTTGTTTATCACAGAAAAAAAAGAAAAACAGTGGTGGAGCCACTAAGGACCACTCGGTCCAAAATTCCTAGAAGACATTTTCCTTTTAATTTGTTACATCACAAATTTACCTCCACCGGACTAATTAAAAACGTTAAATTTAACTTCCAAATGTATTAAAAAATTCAAGTTCAAAGTTTATTTTAAAAATCACAAATACATATATAATCGTAAAATTTTGAATTTAAATGTTTCTTCATTTTATGTCGGTCATAAATTTTGCTCCCCTTAGTTTGATTGTTTAGCTACCCCATTGCAAGAAAAAGTCCAGTAACTATTTCTGAAAACAAGAGATATCCGCGACCTCCATTTCGTGACCATTGCGTCAAACTAGAATGTCGATATCTTTTTTCTTTTTGAATTTTTTTTTCATTTGCTGTGGTACATTTTTTGTTGCAGATGTGGCCTGATCTGTTAAAGAAAGCCAAAGATGGAGGTTTGGATATCGTAGACACTTATGTCTTCTGGAATGGACACGAGCCTACTCGTGGAAAGGTAATATATCCACCATTTTTATCTTCTTGTTGTTCTTTTTTAATCAAATTTATGAGTGTTTAAACTTATAATCCTTTTCAATTTTTTTTTAAAATTTTTTGTTCAGTTTTATTTTGAGGGCAGATATGATCTTGTTCGGTTCATCAAGCTGGCGCAACAAGCTGGTCTCTATGTTACGCTCAGGATTGGTCCCTATGCTTGTGCTGAATGGAATTTTGGGTAACAATATTGATACCAATTTATATTTATTTTTATGGGATTGCTTTGTATTTCCGTACATAAACGGTCTTCTTTTCAACATAATTATTTCCTTTTTCTGCGTTACTGCTCTTCAGTGCATTTCCTGCTTGGTTGAAATTCATTCCTGGAATGGAATTTCGAATAGACAATCAACCTTTCGAGGTTAGATAATTGGAATCCCATTATATTTTATTATCTTTTTGCTTAATCTCTTTTTCTTGCTTAACTTGATTTGCAATTGAATGGCAATGAAGCTTGAAATGCAAAAATGGGTGAAAAAGATAGTCGACATGTTGAAGGCAGAAAAATTGTTTGAAACTCAGGGAGGTCCAATCATTCTGTCACAGGTGGATAATGGACTATAATTAACAATAATTTTTGGCTTATATTTAAAAAAGAAGTATCTTAGTCTTTATTCTTTCTCTTTTTTTTTTCCATTGTGTTTAATTGCAGATAGAGAATGAGTTTGAATTGGTTGAATGGAACCTTGGAGATCGTGCTAGAGTTTACGGACAATGGGCAGCTCATATGGCTATAGGTCTCAACATTACTGTCCCATGGATTATGTGCAAACAAGCTAATGCTCCTGATCCAATTGTAAGCAAATGAAATTGTGCTATTGATATTTTAGAATGATTCTGGACATCTTTCCTGAATAAATTTTCTTTTGACAGATAGACACTTGCAATGATTTCTACTGTGATTGGTTTTCTCCGAACAAGGATTATAAGCCAAAAATGTGGACAGAAAACTGGACTGCCTGGTAATCCTCAAACATAGTAAATGATGCCACTGTGTTTTTTTTTTTTTTCCCGAAAAAAATTTGTAAGACAAGGCTTTGCTCTTTCCTCAAGTAATCATACATTTTGCCCTTTGCTTGTTTAACTTCTAAGGGTTCAACAGTTTGGTACACCGCCTCTGTATAGACCGCACGAAGACTTGGCATATTCAGTCTTGAAGTTCATACAGACTGGTGGTTCAATGAATAATTATTACATGGTACAATCATCCCCACTTGTACTCTTTATGAGTAAATTTTATAGTTATATTGATTATCTTATCCTTATTTTTTTTTTTTTCTCTTTTCTCATACAGTACCACGGAGGAACTAATTTTGACCGGACAAATGGTGCCTTTGTTACTACCAGTTATGATTATGACGGTGTTATAGATGAATATGGTAAGCACCCATGATTGGCTTCGCAATCGTCACTTTCAGTTCTGTAGAATGAGATTTATAGTGCTGATCAAACCATAATGATTTGGGGTTTTCATTTAATAACAGGACTACCCAGTGAACCAAAGTGGGGACACTTAAGTGAATTGCATAAGGTCATCAAAACATGCGAACCGACTATACTTAATTCAGAACCCACGGTGATTCCTCTTGGGTCACATCAAGAGGTAAGGTTTTGAGCAAATCTCACACAGGATTACTGGATAGAGACAGTTTCCTCTTTGTTGAACGCTACTTATTTTCCCCAGGCTCGCGTATTCAATCCACCGACTGGGGGTTGTGTTGCATTCCTTTCGAACCATGATCCAAATCTCCCAGTAAACTTGACATTTTGGAATTTGCAATATGAATTGCCGCCTTGGTCCATAAGTGTTCTCCCTGACTGCAGAACTGCGGTTTACAACTCTGCTATAGTAAGCAGATGACACTTCACCATCTTGCAATTAGTTATTTCTTTTGATAGATACATATGTGTGTGTGTGTGTGTATTGACAATGAATTTGAAATCCGGACAGGTAACTGCCAGAAAAACCGAAAAGAAGATGATTCCTTTCGAAGGTGCACCTCAGAATTGGGAGTCATACAGTGAAGGAACACCCTCTTCTGATAGTAGTAAAACATTTGTGAAATATGGGCTAACAGAACATCTATTTCTCACCAGAGATACTACAGATTACTTGTGGTACACGACAGAGTGAGTAAACTTTTATATATTCATCACCACTGGCTTTTGCTTAATTTCTGAAAATTCAAAGTTCTTTCTGTGATCTCGTTACAATGAATTTCTGTTTACCGCACAGGGTGTTCATTGATCCTAATGAAGGAGTTTTGTCTAGTGGACAAGATCCACTTCTCAACATAACGTCTGCGGGTCATGGCCTGAATGTCTATGTTAATGATCAACTACAAGGTGAAAGAATAGGGCTGCATGCATGTATGCGTGTGTATATATATATTCATTGGTCATAACTCACCTTTAATTTCTATCCTTCGCTCAGGACTTCACCACGGTAGTCTGGAAACTCCACAAGTAACATTCAGTAAGAACGTGAAACTGAGAGGTGGTGTTAACAAAATTTCTTTACAAAGCGTGGCTGTTGGACTACCGGTAAGTTTCCTCACATTTCCAATGTTGCTCTATTCTTTCAACACTGTCAATGACACATGATTATTTGATGAATTACAGAACATCGGAACACAGTTTGAGAAATGGAATCTTGGAGTTCTTGGTCCAGTAACATTAAGTGGTCTCAATGAAGGGACGAGAGACTTGGCTAAGCAAAACTGGACTTACAAGGTTTGTTGCTTATAGAAAGTTGGCCATCGATTAACACTCTATTCATGCACTCATTTACATGCCATGTTATGAAACAGATTGGTCTCGAAGGTGAAGATTTAGGTCTCCCTTTTACTGGAGGGAACTCCTCTGTTCAATGGGTACAAGGACCAACACTGGCAAAAAATTGGCCAGGGACATGGTACAAGGTAAGAATTTCTCAATCAATGCATATACAATTTGCTCTTCTGGGATTAATGAGCGGTGCTCTGCAGATGAAACAACAAGAATAAAAGCTGACAAAAACAACATTAAATCAATACCAATTTATTAACTAAATTGCAAACACAACAAACGGGCACTGATTTATCGTTACCTTTGTCAGCATTTAGTCATCTGTTTGTCTCTTTGGCATTCTCCGAGATTAATATCAACTAATAATTTGTCCTCCACAGACTACTTTCGATGCACCAGAAGGCAACGACCCGTTAGCCTTGGATATGCGTACAATGTCAAAAGGGTTGATTTGGGTCAATGGTCACGGTGTTGGCCGCTACTGGTCTGCAAGTATAGCATATGGAAACTGTTCTCCTCATCCTTGTTATTACGGTGGATATATGAATAATCAGAAATGTCTATCAGGCTGCGGAAAGCCCTCTCAAATATGGTGATTTTTTTTTTCAATTATCAATATTTGTTGATTATACAGTTTGGACATTTATAATTGAGATGTTATAATTGATTTTTCAGGTATCATGTTCCAAGATCATGGTTAAAGCCAACTGGAAATCTCTTGGTTGTGTTTGAAGAATGGGGTGGCGACCCGACAGGAATTTCTTTGCTCAGAAGAACTATATAAACTGACCTGACTGCACTTGATATTCCTATCATTCTATAATTTTTTACTTCTTTATTCGTTTATTATGAGAAAAAGTTTTTGATTTAAGGATCTTACCTACCATAGGTCATACAAAAGCTTGTTCGATAATAACTTTAAAATTTAATGCAAAGAAATGATTCGTAAAGTTGCGTAATTGTGTTTGGGATGATGCACAAGTTCCGACACCAGCCTATCTCCAAGATTTATTACAAAGCAATTGCCGAGCCTGAGAAAGCTTATTCCCCCAGAAGTGGTGTGAAATATCTTGTAATCTTGGCAACCGCCCACTTATTATGGTTTTATTATTTCATTTATTTTTAAAAAATAATATTTTGGTGCAACAAATATTTTAGGTTAATCATTTATGATTAAATAATTACAAAATCTTAGATTTTTAGGCGCAATTTATGGTTTTATTATTTCATTTATTAAAAAAAAAGACAATTATCGTATGCTAATCCTTTATGATACCAATTACACCAATTATACCTTTACTTAAATACACACACACACACAAAGCATATTATGCAGATATTGACCTGTAAAATGCTGATAAAGTTCTTGTGAGAGAAAGATTGTTTTTATCTTTAAATAAAAAATTAATAGTAGAAAATTACAAATTATGCCCTTGTTGAAAAGAAATGCTACAGATTATAATTTTATGTTGGTGGATTATATTATCATTTAAAAAGACTTTTAAATATGTTTTATCTTGGCTCAGTTATCGTTTGTATTTGTTTCTCCTTTTTGTCTTTATCCTTCTAACGATAATTTTCCCTTCAAATTTTAATGAATTTTCAAAATTCAATTTATTTTTTAATGTAAGACACTTTTTTAGCTACTAATAATATTCATCATATATAATGTTTCAATCGAAGCAGCTGAAAGGTATCATATTTAATTAAGTTTAAAATATAGTATGCGCATGTCCATTTCAATCTAATGTCCCAAGTCAAAAATAAAAATAAAAATAAATAAATAAAATAAAAGAGGTCCGCCTGTGTCAATAAATACACATCCATAAAAATAATAATGCATGATTTTTATAACATACTTAAAAGTCTTTTTAATTGATGATCTATTAAGTAACAAATTATCATGAGTTAATAATAGGACCAGGGTCCAGCTACGGTGCCCCTTAGGTATCATACCCAACCTTTTGTTCATACAATTATAAATTAAAAGTTTTAGTACCAAATTGTTTGATAAACACTAATTACTGTAATTTAGAAGTTATGTTTATATGATTTTTCATTTGTATAATAAAAAATCTATTATATATGTGGAATTTGTTAGTTATATTTTGTTAATATTTGTAATGCTGACGTGGTTAAGTGAGTTGGCGTATGGGTCCCTTGGTGGGTAATTTAGTTACAACAGTTCTTGGTGCTTCTGGATTTTGTATTTAAGAAGCAGAGTTGCTCAGTGCAAGTAATCACGAAGAGATTTCGATTAGAATAAGAGAGAGTTACAAAATCTTGTAAAGAAGAGATTTGTTCTCTGAAGTCTCAAGATTATTTGTAATCGATTCCGTTAATAAAAACTTCAAGCCCTAAGGGTGTTTTCTGCTGTGGATGTGAGTACTTTGGTACCAAACTACATTATCTTGCTGTGTTTCTATTTCTCTGTTTTCTTGGTTTTATTGGTTTATTCATCTTTCTTGAGTTGCCAAAAGAAATAAGTTAAGGTTACCAAGATTGTTGACTGATAGAAGATTCATTAAAGGCTACGTTTTGCACAACAAACTGGTATCGGAGCCTTGAAAGCTCTCTAGTTCTGATCTTCAGATGGTGTCAACCAGATTTGACCTAGAGAAATTTAATAGCGAGAATGACTTTTATTTGTGGAGTCTGAAAATAAGGGCAATCCTGATTCAACAAGGGCTTGATGCTGCTCTTGAAACTTATGAGGATTCCAGAGCCAAGAAAGGGAATGAAGAAGGGTCAGCTAGTTTTGGTGGAGACATGAAGATAACAAACAACAAGACTCACAATACTATCATCTTGCACTTATCAGATGAAGTACTGAGAGAAGTGGCTAAAGAGAAGAATGCCTTTGCCTTATGGGCAAAACTTGAAGACTTATTCTTGAAGAAGTCTTTAGCCAAGAGACTTTATATGAAGAGGAAGCTTTATACATTTTCGATGAAGGCTGGAACAACTCTCAAGGATCATATAGATGAATTCAACAAGTTGATTCTGGATCTTGAAAATGTAAATATCATTTTTGAAGATGAAGACAGAGCTTTGATCTTGCTAAGCTCACTTCCTGATTCATATGAACATTTTGTGGATACCTTATTGTATGGAAGCAATCACTCACGTTGAAGGTTGTGAATGATGCACTGGAATCTAAAGATCTGAAGAAGAGATCAGAGATGAAGGATCAAAATCTTGGTGAAGGCTTGACTGTTAAATCCAAGCCAGATAAAAGGGGAAAAAAAGAGAAGAAGAATAACAATAAAAAAGACAAGGCTGAGAAGAAGAAAAAGAAAAGAAAGTATTACTTTTGTCCGAAGGAAGGACACTACATTAAAGATTGTTTCGAGAAAAAGAAGCTTGAGAAGTTTCAGAATGAATCAACTGGGAAGGCAACAGTTGCATCTGAGGATGAGGGAGATACAGATGGTGCAGATGTCCTTGTAGCTGCTAATAAACATCCTACAGGTGAGTGGATATTAGACTCAGGGTGTTCATTTCATATGTGCCTATGTAAATAACTCTTTAAGACCTTCGAAAGAATTGATGGGGGAAAGGTCTTGTTGGGTAATAACCTTGCTTTTAAGGTTATTGGAATAGGAACTATCAGTATTAAAATGTATAATAGAGTAACCAGGGACCTTGAGCAAGTTAGATATGTACCTGAACTTAAAAGGAACCTAATATCTTTAGGGGTGTTAGATTAGCTAGGATGCAACATTAAAGTTGAAAATGGTCAAATACAGATCATAGATGTGGGTGCTGTTGTCATCAAAGGAATCAAAAGAAATGGCCTGTATGTCTTAGTAGGGTCTGTGCCAAACATAGTGCTGAGTGCTAGTGTTAGAAATGATAAGACAAAACTCTGGCACATGAGGCTTGGACACATGAGTGAGAGAGGTCTGACAGAGCTGGAAAAACAGGGATTATTTGGTCATGATAATATCGTCAAACTTGAGTTCTGTGAAAGGTGTATTTTTGGTAAAGCCACTAGGCAGAAATTCAATCCAGGGAAACATGAAACCAAACAAACTCTGGACTATGTTCATTCAGAAATTTGGGGACCATCACAAGTTCCATCCCATGGTAGAGCTAGGTATTTCATCACCTTCATAGATGATTTCTCTAGAAAACTATGGGTTTATGTGTTGAGACAAAAAAGTGAGGCTTTAGAAAAGTTCAAAGAATGGACAGTTTTGATGAGAATCAAGTTGGAAGAAAGGTGAAGAGGCTAAGGACAGATAATGGCCTTGAATTTTGCAGCAATGATTTTGAAGAATTCTGCAAGAAGCATGGCATTGTGAGACACAAGACTGTGAGACACACACCTTAGCAAAATGGTATTGCTGAGAGAATGAACATGACAATAATAGAAAAGGTGAGATGCATGTTGTTTAGCCCTAACATGTCAAAACACTTCTAGGCTGAGGCAGTCTCTACAGCTGCATATCTTGTAAATAGAAGCCCTTCATCAGCTTTAAATTTTAAAACACCCCAAGAAGTATGGTGTGGTAAACCCCCAGATATAAGCAACCTGAAAATCTTTGGGTGCCCAGCCTATTTCACATGTGACGCTAGGAAAATTAGAACCCAAGGCAGTAAAATATTACTTTATAGGGTATCCTGAGGGTATCAAAGTCTACAAACTTTGGAGTATCGATGGAAAGCCATCAAGAAATTTCATTAGCCGAGATGTTGTCTTCAATGAAGAAGCACTTCTGGAGCCCAAGGTGGTGACAGAAATTCATTCCTTTGATTCTGATGTTGAACAGAAATCAGAGTTGAAGGTGGAGTCTGCAACTAAAAGGAAGTCCTCTGAAATGAAAAATCAAGGTGAGCAGAAACAAGCAGAGTTAGAAAGGTATCAACTGGCAAGAGATAGGGAGAAAAGGGTTATAAAAATGCTTAAGAAATATGGCACAACTGACTTGATTTCATATGCCCTCATGCTGGCTGAAGATGTAAATGGAGCTGAACCTACAAGCTTCTAAGAAGCTGTGAGTAGTAAACAAGGCTCAAAGTGGCTTGCAGCCATAAAGGAAGAAATTGCATCCCTTAAGAAGAATGACACATGGATCCTAGTTGACAGACTTGCAAATAAGAAGTTGGTAGGCTGTAAATGGGTTTTCAAATTAAAGGAAAGGGCTACTAGTGTAGAACAACCTAGGTTTAAAGCTCAATTGGTGGCAAAAGGTTTGACTCAAAGGAAAGGGGTGGACTTTAATGAAGTGTTCTCACCAGTGGTTAAGCATAGCTCAATAAAGATTTTGTTGGCTATCACTACTGCATTGGATCTAGAACTTGACCAGATGGACATTGAAACAACTTTTTTACATGGAAATCTAAATGAGGAGATTCTTATGAGTCAGCCAGAAGGTTTCATAAAGAAAGGAGCAGAAGAAAATGTTTGTTTGTTAAAGAGAAGCTTGTATGGTCTGAAGCAGTCCCCACAACAGTGGTACTTGAGATTTGATGACTTCATGCTTACTCATGGATACAAAAGGAGTCAGTATGACAGTTGTGTATATCACAGAACATTAGCTTCTGGTGATGCCATATATCTTCTCCTATCACCATATATCTTCTCCTCTATGTGAATGATATGCTTATAGCATGTAAGCTTAGAGAAGAAATAGAAAAACTCAAAGATGAATTGAGTTCAAAATTCGAGATGAAGGACTTAGGCCCTGCAAAGAGAATTTTGGGAATGAAGATTGTTAGAACCAGAAATAAAAGAAAGTTGTTTTTTACACAAGCAGATTATATCAGAAAGGTTCTTAATAGATTTGGTATGCTCAGCTGGAAATCATTCTTCATACCTCTTGCTGCACATATTAAACTCTCAAAGCAACAAGAACCCACAGAAGAAGCAGATGTTGAGTACATGGGTAAAATACCTTATTCCAAAGCAGTGGGGAGCATAATGTATGCTATGGTCTGTACCAGACATGATATAGCTTTTAGAGTTGGAGTTGTTGGCAGATATATGGGAAATCTAGGGAAATGTCACTGCGAAGCTGTCAAGTGGATCCTCAGGTATTTGAATGGCTCGGTTGGTCTTGGTATCATGTTTGGGGGAGCTAAAAATACCTCCAGCAAAGTCTTAGGTTATGGTGACTCAGATTTTGCTGGGGAATTGGACAGAAGGAGATCAGTAACTAGATTTGTTTTCACTTTGTTTGGAGGAGCAGTAAGCTGGAAAGCATAATTACAATCAGTTGTAGCTTTATCAATAACTGAGGCTAAATACATTGCACTCACTGAAGCTGTAAAGGAAGCAAAATGGCTTAGAGGGTTGGTCTTAGAACTAGGACTGAAGCAAGAGTTAGTTCCAGTCTGCTGTGATAGTTCAAGTACAATTCAGTTGAGTAAAAATCCGAAATACCATGAGAAAACTAAGCATATCGATGTTAGGGTGCATTTCATCAGAGAAGAAATCAGCACTGGTATTGTGGATGTTATCAAAATTGCTTCTGAAATCAATCCAGGTGATATGCTTACAAAACCATTACCTACTGTCAAGTTCATAAACTCTTTGAACTTAATTGGAGTAGTCAACTTGTGAGTCAAGTTAAGTGCTGCTGACACTTAGTTAGGGGGAAGCTTAAACAGAATACAACTAAGGTGGAGATTTGTGGAATTTGTTAGTTATATTATGTTAATATTAGTAATGCTGACGTGGTTAAGTGAGCTGGCGTATGAGTCCCTTGGTGGGTAATTCAGTTACATCAGTTCTTGGTGCTTCCGGATTTTGTATTTAAGAAGTAGAGCTGGTCAGTGCAAGTAATTACGAAGAGATTTCGATTAGAATAAGAGAGAGTTACAGAATCTTGTAAAGAAGAGATTTGTTCTTTGAAGTCTCAAGATTAGTTGTAACCGATTCCTTTAATAAAAGCTTCAAGCCCTAAGGGTGTTTTCAGCTATGAATGTAGGTAACTTGGTATCCAACCACATTATCTTGTTATGTTTCTATTTCTATGTTTTCTTGGTTTTATTGGTTTATTCGTCTTTCTTGAGTTGCCAAAAGAAATCAGTTAAGGTTACTAAGATTGTTGACTGATAGAAGATTTATTAAAGGCTGCGTTTTGCACAACAATATCTTTAACAATTTTATCAAAATTATTACTAAAAAATTTATATTTACTATATATTATTTATTTTTATTTCATGATTATAACTTTTATTCCACGTATCTCAATCTCAAGTAGAATCCTAATATTCCAATGGCTGTGGTTTTGTCAGGTAATAATTATGCATAGTAAGGCTACCATGCAAGCCGGTTGCAGCGAATCGGCTGTGGCCTTCTACAAAACTTGGCTATTAGTGGAAAATTCGACGGCCGTCGGTGACTAATCAGAAGTAGCTCTAATTGCTTAAGCCTGGGGAACAGTAACTCGAGCAGTGACTACTTGCTAATTCGGATTCGAGGACATTCATTCGTTCAAGCAACACAACATTAATCATTCCACGAGGATTTCAATTATGCAACTGGTAGTAATACCAATATGTGTATATATATTCCTCCTGGCAAAATCCCCTTTCTTACTTCTAAATCTGCCTATCACAATAAAATCTGGCCACATTCTGATAATCAAGTTCGACAATCAATGGGCATAAACCATGTATTTTCAAATTTATAGTTGCATTAGCTTCATGGCCTAGCGTTTAGAAGCTCCATGGTCTCCATTGTTGATGGATGAATGGAGTTTTTGGATAGAGGAAACCTGAGAGCATGTTTATCTGCAAACAATTTTGTGATTAATTGAAACAAATTTAATTGGTATGTGCACTTATAAGTACTTGGACTTCCTTTCCTTACAAGCTAGATTTTAAAAATAATTTATACCTAATATGTGTATCGCAATTAGTGTTATGGTTCTTTCTCTGAGGATGACCCTTATTGCGGCTAGTCCTGGTCTCATGACCTTAGTGTGTCACTTATCCGGGATATGAACTGTCGTGGGTCGTCGGCTTATTGACAGCAGCATTGCTGCAACATCTTTTATGTCTAATCCAAAATACAAATTGCTACTAATTTCAAGTTTTTTTTTTTATTTCTCACAAATCATTTGATTCATGAATAATAATACAATATTTTTCCACCGCACATTGTTAATAGACCGACGAAATTTTGGTTTGGGTCTCGATTTTTTTGGAAGACAAACAAAACGAAACAATCTTGTTTGCTTTAATAATATCCCATCCAATTTAAAGAAATTTTGCTGTCGATGGCTATTGAGTTGATTCCTAATAGGCTCATCTATATATTATTAGATTTTGCCTTGTTACACAAAGTGGTTACCATTTCTTTACTTGCTTGACCGATTTATTTAATTGTACATGTGTTATCTTTCGCATAGTTAGATTTATTCTTATCTTAACCAAAGGTTGCTTGCAAAAAATGACAAAAAAATGAGGCATGGTGTAACGGGTGCATTGTAGACAGAGCCAGTAGGACTAAGAAGTGTTCTAAGTTGATTTTCATTAATAACTTAGCAATGCGTGATTTTATGACATACTTAAAAGTCTTTTTAAATAATAACTTAGTGGTCATGCTTGGAAAAAACTTAAAAGACCCAAATAAAAAATGTATTGACTTCAAATGGTAAATTTAATACTAGGAATCCTCCGATCTACTGAATGAAAACCACATCGGAGTTCAAATATTGTGGTACCTACTATTACCTATTTTTTTATTATCAAATTCTGATCAATTTTCATAATATCAGCACTGGTTTGACAAAATGGGACGCTGGGTTTTAGGCCTTGATGAAGGGACTAGAGACTTGTCCAACCACAAGTTCTCTTACAAGGCCTAGTTTTTGGAAGATGTTTTGTGCACATGGACAAGCAAGAGTTTGACAAACACAAATCAGCAGCCATTCACAAGTTAAGAGCAAACAGGAAAGCAATACAAACAAGCTTTCTTAAAGCACATTTGGGTTATAAAACTTATTGAAATAATAGGTAATGTTACCCGCTTTTTGAACACAACAAACTCATTGGGTGGATTTAAGCATGTTTTGTTAATTCAGTTTACAGTCAAGTGAACATGCCGCTCTGTACTGATATGTGATTGTCAGGAGGACTAGCAACTAACAAAACACGGCAAGACTGACAATTTCATTTTTGGCAGATGCAAAAGGATACAGAATCTCTATTTTCTTTTGACATCCCAGTATATTCACAAATAATATAACAAGAAAAGAAAATAATTATTTCTAAAGAATTCTGTTCCTACCTTACCTCTTTGGTAGTGGGCATACACAGGAAGCCTTGCAAAATCTCATATTGGAGATAATTTGTTGCTTAGGACGGTAATGACCTCATTTAGGTCTTTGTCAAACTCGACTACCTCTTGCCCTTGATGCCTCCACCGCACCAGTCTGCTAGAGAGATCCATTAGCATCTCAACTCCATCTCTGTCAATGCTGAGCTGGATTAGCCTCTTAACGCACTTGATCAAGTACTTGCCAGTCTTTAATTTCATCTGACAAATAAAATCTGATGCTCTTTCTTCAGTCTCAGCCAATGAAGCAAACATACTCTCACTAATATCGGTTAAGCCGAAGACAAGACAGGCACCAGCTATGGCCTCCCTTTTGCTAAATTCCAAGGGCAACATAACTGAGTCTTCCTTTGACAGAGATGTCCGGCTGCCGTGCTTTAATCCAGAACTGTTAGCATCTCTGAACTGAATTATTCTACCAGTTGCAGCAGAATGCAGCAGCAATTCACATCCCTCTTCTTTAATACAGTTGGAATATCCAACCAGAATTCCCAAGGGGATTTGCCTAAACAACATGCTTCGCTGCAGGTTAAAACCATAGGATCTTCTCGCTTCACCAGATGCCCAATTTTCAACAGCTTTAGCACTATATTGCTTGTATATGCTTTGGACTTCTTCAAGCCAGAGTCCAATCATTTGACAATCATACTCATTTTTGGAGGTATAATCCTCCTTGTTTTCGTGAAATTTGGGTTTCTTAAGTTTCTTCAGGTGCCAGGATTCTTCTTTGTGGTTTTCACTAGAGCCAAATAGTTTAAGGGTCCAAGCTTCTGCTATTTTATTTAAATACTCAACCAACAACCCCTGTTCAGATTTATCATTGGGGCTCAGAATCCATGCAATATACCTTGCAGCAGCAGATAGTGCCTCCATTTCATGGATTTGTCCAACTTTAGGTGCTCCTATTGTGCATTTTGAATGAAATTTTTCTTGAACACCTTTATCAGAGAAAAGCAAAATAGAAGCAAAATAGAACCAACCAGGGAAGTTGATTGCCAGAGCCCTGCCATTCAATAATGATGAAAATTTGGTGGGTTATTGGATCATGATAGAAGAGCTGCTACATTTTGCGTGTGAAATCAAACAGTAAGAATTTTACCAGATAGATCTGTGATCTATAGTCGCAACCTTTGTCTCAGATGGAATAGTCGGAACAAATCGTTTCGTAGCATGGAAAACTGGTTTGCTGGTGGCATGAACTAAATGTAGAAAATCTTTAGTGGTAAATGGTCCAGCAAAAGTCCTTAATAATTGTTTATTGTTGGGAAAATATGCACCAGAAAAAGGCAGCTGAGATCCTAACTCCAATGATATGCCCCATAATGTTGGGGTAAGATTTATGTCCAGTATCACTGAGACTAATCCAATCACGAGTTCCAATATCGAAGCCAGACCCCTGTTGTACAGCTAAATCAAAATGATGAATGAGCTATGCTTATTGATCCGAAAAGATAAGATCAAGCTAATAATAAGTAGCAAGCTTCAAGAAAATAGAAGAATCAATATAATTTATGAGTTCATCATTATCCTTGACATAAATCCTGAGAGATTCCCATTATAAAGCTTCAAGTCAGAAACATATCAGGAACTCACGTGAGCAAAAACCAGTCATGTAACAGAGCTCTGGTCTCAATAAACATAATGGGAGAAAGTGCCAAGCATACAACAATCGCATGCCAATCCACTCTCTCATGAAATTCCTTGCTCAAACAAAGGAAAGGTCTGTTCATGCAGTCTTGCAAAATTTTTGAAATATCACGCTTCAGAGTAAGTGGATCAAGATACCAGAAAAGCAACCTGCAAAAAAGATGAAAAAGAACATTTTAAAAAAAAAATACAGAAGCCAACAACATGGAAGAGAACAAAGCAAACATAGGAATCAAATTTGGAAATGAAATATATCTAAACAGTATAGAGAAATGAGAGGTGTTTTAAACAGAGGGAAAAAGAAGCAGCACAGACACTAAAGATGACCAATAACGGTATGCTGAAAAGCAACAAATAAAAGGTACAAAGTCCATTTGCACAGTCAAAGCAAGCTTTGGTTATTCTCCTTTTTGAATTATCACTCTTGATGCTGTTAAATAAGTATACAACAATTTACAAGGCCATTCCTCCAAGAAAGATACATATAAAGATGAGTTGAAGCAAAACCAAACTTATTCACATCAGACCTTAACGGTATTTCCTTGTTGTCAAGTGATAATTCTTTGGGTAAGTAACAGAGCAGCTGTGACAAAGCACTGCTTCTATCAACCGATCCTTCTTCAAGATAAAGCGTACAAGGGAACGAAAGTTGGTAGCAAGATGTTGATACAACTACTCTGACTGCAGCAACCAATAGCAATGGTGAAAGCGCATCTGCAATTAAGGATAATATAATCCATATATTAAATGAGAATAACAAAAATGTTTGAAATAGCATAATGTAATATCTCAAATATATGGCAGATATCAAATGACAGAAAGTAAATCATTTATCGCTTTCTAATTGAAACACTAAACAAGTAATAATCTCAAATTTAAAGAATTAGCAGTCAAAATTGTAACTTTTACACAAATTTAATCATAACTCATTAAATTCATAACGATAATAATAATAATACTAGTACCCACAATGTCCCCTCAGTTTCTCCAGGATGTCAACACATGATTGAATCAGTTGCTCGCAATCATGGCCAGGAATTGAGCTGCCTATCCGCAAAATTTGTTCATTTCCAAAATCCAACGCTTGACAACTAACAGAAGAAGACAAAAAACTTGCAATCGTCTTCACTGAGTAATCAATAACCGAATCAAATACCTTAAAAAAAGAAAAAAAGTTAATGAGAGGCTATGCAATCAGCCCATCAAAGGAAAAACCTAGATTAAAAAAAAATTCAAAACCCTAATTTTAAAGTCACCGATTCATAGACCTTTGGGGATTTGAAGCACATGAGAGAAAGAGCGGCTTCCAAAACGGGAACCCTATAATCTTCGGTGAGGTTCAAAGATTTATTTAGCTTTGAAATTGAGAGATTGATAGATTTTTTTTCTTCGTCGTCGTCGACATCTTCCATGCTGTTCAGGGTTCGTGCGAGTCGGGAGAAGAGATCAGTTATTTCTGGTAAAGTCGCCATGATTATTCAGACGGCGACGATTAAACTGATAACATGATTTGATAATAATATTAAAATAAAGGAACCACTTGGCTGTTGGTTTTCCCGCCAAAATGGAAAATTGTTGAGTCCATACTATTTTTGTCCGTACCCATTCATAAATGATTGTATAAATTTATTTTGTATAAACTGATATGATATGATATGATAAGATTAGTTAAATAAAAAATAAAAAATAATAAAAATAAATCATGTAGGTCAAGTGATATTTAATTCAATCAATTTTATCATACCACATCAGTTTGTACAAAATAAATTTATACAACAGTTTGTGGCTGTATCATTACTCTTATTTATTTGTAGAATTTTTTTTGACAGCCTAAAACATATAAATACGAATAGAGTTTTTTCCACCCTACCCCAAAATATTTCGATAATTTCACTGCATACCTATTTGTTTCAACATCTTCTGCTACGCACCCAAAATTGTGAAATTTTCTTGTCAAATATAACAGTGCCATGGCAAAATAGAATTTCAATTGAAAGAAAAGAAGAAACAAAAGAAGATTTCTAGATGTGCACTACTAACTACATCATTTCAATTTAATGATATTTGTTGTAAGACTAGCAACATATAGAATTGACATCTACTCTAGTTTGGAGCTAAAATCGAGCATTGGGAATCGCTTTTGGTGGGTTTTCGTCCTTCATCACATACTACCACATAAGAATAGTTTGATTGTTAATGATTTTGTTTGTAAAGAGAAGGAGAATTGCGTTAGTAGTTTCTTGTCGAAGAGCCAAATGTTAGCAACACTTCAAATACAAAATGTTGCGTGTTTGATCTTATTTATTTCAGGAAAAGAAATTGTTATTTTCATTTTATTTGATTAGTTTGTTTTGGGTTTATTTTGTTCTGGGTTTATTTCAATATTTATTTATTTTTGAATTGTTGGTACTGTTATTTAAGTTTATGCATGCTTTAATTTTAGCTTGTGTGTGAGGGATTTATGATTTTGTCAGTAAACTTTTTTGCTCGATAGATGATTATTATGGTTGAATAAGTTATTATTTGTTGAAATTTGGGCTTTTGGGAAAAAAAAAGCTTATGTATTTTAAGCATATAATCCAAGAAACATGTGTTAAGTACTATATTATGATCAATATTTAAATATGAAGTGCATTGTCTTGCCTTGACTACCATAGTCGAAAATTTGATAATAAATATGTTTACAGGTGAGAATGAATGATAAAGATGGCACAATCGTGTGGGTCACTTTCAAGGATACTACACATAATCTTGGTGTAATGGATCTAGACAGATTCAACAAGGTCTCCCTATTCAACAAGGAACTTATGAGAGTGTATTGGAGAAAGATGAAGTTTGATGATTGTTCTAGCCTATTGTTTGGGTCCCATGTGAATCAAAAGATGTTGAAAGATGATGAAGATCTCTTTTTCCAGTTGAAATAACACCACAAGACGCCACTCTACAAAATGTAGTTTTATCTTTATCAACTACACTATCAAACGAATCAGTAGCAAAAAGAGCTTTATTCTAGTCTTCAGACACTTCAAAACCAAACACAGTCGCTGACCCATAGCCCACCATCCCAGGCATCTTAAATCTCAATAACCTTATGTCATCACCACTAGCTACCATTACAAATGAATCAAACCCTACTAGGCATACACTTTCAGAAATTAACGCTTCATTTAATGCCACCACTACCATCATGATGAAATTGACTGCACCAGATAGTGGTCAATTGTAGTTAAGAGTTGAAGCTTCAATCCATATTGATACCCCCAACATTAAGAAATAAGAGCTATAATAAAGCCAACTACGATTTATTTGAGGATTTCCTTGACACCTACTTTAGATCCCCAACTTGTCAGCATAATGACTTATCCATACCTTTGCAACAAACTCACTTGAACAACAGCCTCACTCATCTTGAATCTCGCTTAGAATGCCATCATAACTAACAACACATAACCCATAATCACAATTATACCAGGCCTCTAACCCTTTGCCTAATTCCTCATATACCAACCATAATCTTGACCCCAATGCAACAACAGCCCCAAATTGCGACTCCGATGATAGTGGTTTTAGTATAAATGATAATAATGAAGACGACGATCAATTAAAGCTTTTAGCTCCTAGGCTTATTGTCATAACTAATCCAGGGTATGTGCATTTTAATGATAGTGATATTGATTATATTCTTTCTGATTATGAAAATGATGACAATGAGTATGGTGTCAGTTTTGATAATGAGCATGATTTATTGAGTATAATGGACGCTGATATGAGAGTAAATTTATATATTCCTAGTCATGCACCTATGATATTCAGAGTTGTGAAGTATTTCAAGATGTTTACAGAATTGGCATAGGCTATGAGGCAACATGCTGTGGAGAATAGTTTAAGACTTACAAGCACAAGTTTGAAAAGACAAGAATTACTTTTGGCAGTGAGTAGTACAAGTGCTTGTGGTTTTTACATGCTACGAAAATTAGATTGGGATCAGTATCTGACTACATTAATGCTTGTTAGATTGTTGAAGAATCTTGAATGCATTGTAGAGTTTATTGTATGGAGGTTTGGAAATGCTATTATTGAGCATTCAGAGATCAGTGTTAACTTTATACAATTGGAGCTGAAGAGAATGCATGGGGATTAAGGTTGGCAAAACTAAGATTTATAGGGCAAGAAAAAGGCTTTAGAAAGAAATAGTGCAGATCATGAGTCTAGTTATAGGCTTATTAGATCTTTTGACAAGTTTGTGCTATCTTTTCTAATAGTTAGAGATGGCTTCAACAATAGATGTAGACCTTTTATTGGCATAAATGAATGTTACTTAAAGGGTCCCTATAAGGGTATCCTCCTCTCAGCAGTAGCACTTGCTGCCAACAATAGCATATTCCTACTTTGTTTGTATTTGTAATGTTGAGAACACAACTACTTAGACTTGGTTTCTAGGTCATTTGAAGACATTTTTAGGGGATACAAGGCAATTAACCTTAATATATGATAGGCAAAAAGGGATTTATAATGCATTGACACTTGAATTTCCTAATGCTCATGAGAGATATTGTGCCAAACATATATTATTGAATCTGAAAGCTAAGTACCCTTTGTTTGATTTCAAGTCCCAATTTTGAGCATCAAGCAGAAGGGCATTTGAAGAGGTGTTGGTTATTTTTTAACTCAATTGTTATTGATGTCAATGTGCAAGTGAACACAATAAGTAATAAAGTGATGAATATTCGAGATCGTCTCCACAGAGATTGATGTTACTAGAAGGACTACAGCAATCACGATAGTGCAAACTTTCTTTGTCCGAAAAAGATTCTAATTAAAAGTGAATTACTACCGAAATATACAATAAAAGAAAAATAAAACAAATCAATGCAGTAATAAAATAAATTAAATGAATTGCATAAAAAGATTTGAATGGGAATGAGGTAGCTAAGTGATCAAACTCTCTTTATGGACTGACTGTTTTGTCTAAATTAACACCAGTTGCTACAACAATTTCTACAGCACTAGGCAGAATTATTTTTTGCATCCTCAGCTATTGCTTATAAGATTTCTCATACCCTTAAGCACCCTAACAGTGACCAGTTGTCAACCCACCTACGATATGACACTATGAGCATACACTCTCTCTATCCTACAAGGTGAATTCTTATGTCTAGTTCTTCACAAATCGTAACTCAAATATAGTCATTTTGGGACTCAAGTAATCTTAGTCAAGGAAACTTAAATTAAGATAAAGTATTACTTTAATAATTTCCACTAAGACAGGCTTTTTTGCGGCTCTATCTTAATGTGAACTATTAAATGGGTGGTCAACCGAAATAATTATTATAATAATAGCTATTAGAGTAAAATGCTATAGCAATCTTGTAGCAACTCATAAGAACAGTTAAAAACCCATTTAGATTGTTTATCACTTAACTATAATTAGGGGTGGGCAAATTAACCGACCCGAGCCGATCCGAATATTTTCGGGTTCGGATCGGATCGGGTGGTCAACAAAACCCATTCGGGTGAAAATGTCTCAACCCGATCGGATCATGATCGGATCGGGTGAAACCCGACCCGATCCGAAAACCCGATCGGGTTGAGACAATTTCACCCTTTTTTTATCGCATACAGAACAGAAGTTAAGTTATAGAACAGATGCGATTCATGCGAATACACTCAATACAGAAACAAAAGTCACAACTTACAAAATTTTATAAAAACAGAAACAGAAATACAGAAACAGAAACATAAATTAAATAGAAAATACAGACGGATTTATAGTAAATTAACTGAAACAAAAGTTACAACTTACTAAACAAACACACACGCACAGTTAGTAGCTCACAAATCAAGTCACTGAACTGAAAGTCTGAAACCCTCAAACCAGCAGCAGCACCCACTTACTCAAGCCGTCAGCAGCTAGCCAACAACACATTAGCACAAGCAGAACTGCAGAAGCAGCTAGCAGTTAGTAGCCACAGCCAACCCACTACCCAGACCCAGCAACCCACAGTCCCAAACAAACACACACACAGCAAACAAGCACACTTCACGGATCAAGCTTCAATCGGCCACCACAAGCTTCCGAGAATGACCCCAACCGAAGCCGAAGCTGATTCGCGAAGATCGTGACCCGATCTACAGATCTGCTGCAACCACACGCCGGCAAGCTGCCTCCGAATCTCTGATCCACTCGAGTCTCCACCGTTGGCATTCACGGGTCACGCCTCACGGCCACCACACCCTCACGGTCACGCCTCACTGCTTCGCTCCAGCCTCCAGCCTCAAAAATGAAAAGGTCTCTTCAATCTTCAATCTTCACTCTCTGTCTCTGAGCGGCTGAGCCTCTGTTTTGGAAGTTGGATTTTGCATTTCGGAAGTTGAAGTGAAGCTGTGAAAGACTGAAACTGAAAGTGTGAAGCTGTGAAAGACCGAATTAAAGGCTGATCACGGGTCACGGTCACGGGTCACGCTTTTGAAGTGTTTTCTTAAAAGACTTGAAAGTGATGGTATTAGTATATATGCATTAATGAATAATTATATATGTTATATTATAATTGTTAATTATAATTGTTAAGACCGAATTAAACCCCTTATAATTATATATGCATTAATGAATAATCATTAATTATAATTGTTATTTTTTATATGTTATATTAGAATTGTTAATTGTAACTTTGTATGTTAATTATATATAATTATATATTGTTAAATTTTATCAATAAAATGATTTTTTGCATGAATGGTAATGTTAGATTAAAAATTAAAATTAAATATTATGTTACAATATAATTATAATTATATATGTCATATGATATGTGTATTTGTAGTTTTGTACAATAGTTTCAACTTTAACAAAAAATTAACCAATTTAATTGCAGTAGCTTTAAATTTTAAGTTTCAATTTCAACAAATAATTAATCAATTTAATTAATTGCATGATAACCATTAACCAAGAAGTAAATATTAAGTGGTTAAGTACATATAATGTGAGCATAATAAGAATTAAGAATTTAAGATACGGATATGTAATTAAAATATTTTATTATTTTGGCCAATGGATAATTAGATATTATAAATTAAATAATTAAATTAATTTCTTGGTTTTAATTTCTTGGGTTTCTTTTATGGAATATGCATCTTGAATTCTTGATCATATATAAACATTATGGTGGGAAAATAGAAATATCGATTTCAAAAAGTTTCATAAAATTAAATTAACAATAATTTGAATCAATTTGTAATACTAACTATTAAGTAGATTTTTTAAAAGTCTTTTGTGTTTTAATTTATGAATTAATGATTAATAATTATTTATTTATATGTTTAGATGTCTGGACACTCAAGATCGAATTCAATGAGTGATGATGACAATCAAAGTGTTCAAATGGAAGGAACTCATAAGGCAAAGCGGAAAAGACCAGTGATGAAGAAAAGATCTGCGACGTGGAATCATTTTACTTTGCTTGAGGACAATCCAAACAAATGCAAGTGCAACTATTATGGTAGACAATATCAATGTCATTCAAGGCGTGATGGGATTACAAATATGAGAAATCATATATTAGCTTGCCCTGCATACAAGACATTCCGGGAACAACAAGAGGGGAGTCAACAAAACTTGACAACTGAGGGTGGGGAAGGAAATGCAAGTAATATAGTTTTGGCTAAAGGGTGGAGTCAAGACGCTTGTAGAAGGGCGGTCACCAAAATGATCATTATGGGTGAGTTGCCACTTAGTTTTGTTGATAACAAAGGGTTCAAGCATTTCTGTAGTGTAGCCATTCCACAGTTTGTTATGCCATCTCGGAGAACTGTTAGTAGGGATGTTATGGATTTGTTTTTGGAAGAAAAGACAATGTTGAAGAGTTTGATTTGCAACAACAAACAACGAGTGTCTCTTACCACTGATTTATGGACTTCTGTTCAAAACATGAGTTACATCGTGATCACAGCTCATTTTATTGATAGTGATTGGTGTTTGAACAGAAGGATTATTAGTTTCAGTGTGATTGAAGATCATAGAGGGAAATCGATCGGTAAAAAGATTGTAGCTTGTTTACAAGATTGGGGGATAGAGAGGTTGTTTGCAATAACTGTTGATAATACCAGTACAAATGATGTTGCTGTTAATTATGTGACTACGCAATTGCTTGCATGGAGGAATGATGATGCAATTGTATTGGCGGGTAAGTATATGCATGTGCGTTGTTGTGCACATATTTTGAACTTAATTGTTGTTTCGGGGTTGAATGAATTGCATGCTAGCGTTGCCGCCATCCGGAATGCTGTGAAGTATGTGAGATCCTCCACCACAAGGCTACAGGCATTTAAACAGTGTGCTCAACAAGTGAAATGTCCAAATGGAATAGTTGTTTTGGATTGTCCTACTAGGTGGAATTCCACCTATTTAATGCTGATGACTGCGTTGAAGTTTCAAGCAGCATTTGATAGAATGGCAGAGGTGAATAAACCGTATGAGGCATACTTTATGGAGAAAGAAAATAGCATTAAGAGGGTGGGCCCGCCTGGACCTGAGGATTGGGAGAGTGTATGGCGAATTGTGAAGTTTTTGAAGGTATTTTATGATGCCACTTTGTTATTTTCTGCTTCTTTGAGTGTGACTTCCAATCTTTGTTATGATACCATTGGCTTAATTGAGAGCTCATTGACTGTATTAGAGGGAAGTAGAGATCCTTGGGTGGTGGCTATAGCTTATCAAATGAGGGAAAAATTTGATAAATATTGGGAGTCTTTAGGGAAAATAAATAAAATGTTAATTGTTGCATCTATTCTTGATCCACGAGCTAAAATGGATTTTGCCAAACATATTTTTGAAATCATTTTTGCCAATGATGGTTGGAGAGTTGAAGAAATGACCAAAGCAGTGAAAGATTTGTTGAATGAGCTTTATGATGCATATAGTGGAATGTGCTCTAGTTCCACACCATCGATGTATAGTGAGAGTGTTCCTAGCAGCAGCTATGGTGGAACAAGTTATTCGCCTTATTTTACAACTGAGGTTGGTTTGGCGGAGGGTCCTAGTGGTGATGGTGATGACATTTTCTGAGTTTCTCGCCCTTTCTTTGGGTATGCTCAGAAGGTGTTTGTTCAGAATGAGGGCAAGAGAGTAGTATTTGAGGTGGAACGTTATTTGAGTGACCCAGTTGAAGATCCAAGTAATCTGAAGCTCAATGTTTTGCTTTGGTGGAAGGTTAATGGATCGAAGTATCCGATATTAGAGAAAATTGCAAGGGATGTCCTTTCTGTTCTTGTTTCTACAGTGGCATCTGAATCTGCCTTTAGCACAGGTCGTTGCGTCATTGACGAATATCGGAGTTCTTTGACCCCTTGTATGGTTGAGGCATTGATATGTATCGAAAATTGGTTACAAGCTAAACTTTTCGCTAATCCTGTCTACAACTTTCAGGAAGATATTAAAGAGCAGATATTTCATATGGAGCTACAAGAAGGTAATATTTCTCTCATACTTTATAAATTTAAGATGTATTATAACTTTATAAATAGCATCTACATGTACTTAAGTTACTTACTAATTTTTTTTTGACATTTTAAAGAGTTTGTAAGATCACAAGCTTCAACGGTGGAAACAGTGAGCGCTGATATGGGTGTTATGGATATTTGAAAGGTAATTCTTGATATATATTATTATTTATAATTTCATATTATATGTTTAGGTTGTAATTTACACTATAATAATAGACAATAGTTGTTATAGTTTTAATTCAAATTGTAGTATTATAATTGTTTCATTTATTTTAGACACATTGAAATTGTTAGAATGATATTACTTGTGAATTAGGATTATTGTTAAATTTACTTGATGATGAATTCCATGAAATAAGCCACAATTGATTTAATTTTTTTCTTATATTTAATCAAGTACACACATGAATTGGGCATATGTGTTTGTGTTTAATGTCCTTTTATTTGTAATGTGGCTTAAAGAAAGTAACTAAATGGTTATCTATTATTTATTTATTTTTTCAATTTTCCCTAGGGGATATATGCTTCAATTCTTCAAGTTGTCAAAGTGCTTGCGAGGAACGGTGGAGCCGTGGAGGAAGTTGATCTAGATTAACATTTAAACTTTGTCGTGTTTTGGATTTTGGAACTTTGTCTTTTATGTTTTGGAAAATGGAAACTATTTAATTATGTTTAATTTTGTGTTCTGAAGATTAATGTTTAGATTTTAGAATTGGATATTGCGCTTTGGATGGAGACTATTAAATTTAAACTTTGTGTTAATTTTAATTTTATGCTTTGTGTTAATTTTTAATTTTGAATCATTTGAATTTAATTCTATAGTAGTTTTCTTTTTTTTGTTGGTTGAGATGAATGAATGAGGCAAGATATTTTAGCGTGATATTATTTTGTCTTTTAATTTTATAAAAATATTAATCTTTTTCTTTGCTTTGGTTCTATATAAATTCTAGAATGATTGTTATTTTTTTCTACATGATTGTTCAGAAATTTCGGATGATGATATTGCAATTGTTTTTATTTTTGTGTCATATTTCTTTATTTGTCTTGGAATCAGACTGTACAATTTGCCAATTTTGTGTGTGTGCTACTTTCTGAAACTGAAACAATGCTTGCTGCTTTATTATGTTTTGCTTATTTTTGTTGCCACTTGCATAGTTGCACTTGCCACGCTTTTTGCAATCTTTCTCAACAATTCACTGGAATCACTGCTGACCATGCATGCTGATGCAGATTTTTATCTCAACAATTGTAGTTTCTCAACAATTCACGTGTACCTGTAGCTAGCACTACTCTTAAATCTTAATGGGTATTTTTTTTAATCAATTCATACATATTCCAAGATTTTATTGATTTTATAAAACTGACAACATAAGCCAAAATGATCAAACTGAAATTGAAGGAAGAGAGATGCAAAATCGGAAATCCAATTTCCAGAAACAAGAAAAAAAAAATTCATAAGCTGTTAACCCGAATCCGATCCAATCACACCCGACCCGAATAACCCGAATTTAACCCGAACCCAAATTAACCCGAATCCGATCCGATTACACCCGACCCGAATTAACCCGAATTCATCCGAATAACCCGAATTAACCCGCATCCGATCCGATCCGAACGCCATCCGACTTTTTAACCCGATCCGATCCGAATTTAATTCGGATAGGATCGGATCGGGTTATAAATTCGGATGGGGTTCGGATCGATTTTTATCCAACCCGACCAACCCGAAACCCGACTCGAACCCAAAAATGCCCACCCCTAACTATAATCACATTTTGTTCATACTTTGAAAAAGAAAAACAAACAGTAAAATATCAGCCATCAAATACATCGATTTAATCAAAGAGTAAGGAAGAGAACAAGTAAAGAACGATGACAAATTGATTCCAAGTAATTCTACTGAATTCTTTACTGGTGCAAACTTGTTTCCCTTAAATTCTGATTCGCCCCTTCTTTTCCTCTCGATTTCTTTAATGTTTATTCACCACCATCTTTTCATGTGTTGTGCGCTCTTTTTATAACTGAAAACTAGAGTAAACAGAAGCTTAGGGCACACATGAGTCAGATTAGGAAACTGTAAATCGAAATTCTGTAGATATCCTGCTCTAAGTTTTCTCTATAGTTATTTTAGGATTGCTACAGCAATGGTTGCTCCAGCAATGACTATAGCACTTTACTGCTCCATATTTTGTTTCAATTCTTTTGTGGCCATATTCTTCCCCCTTTTTGTTAGCCTGTTGCATCAACATTCCTTCCATGAATTATAAGCTTTTGAAACCTACAATTATGCACGCAATTTGAGTAAGAATTACGTTAAATCAAGCAAAACTTATTAAGACTAAACTAAAATGAATGTTTATGCAAAATGTAACAAAAATGCAATGAAAACAGCTCATTTACTCTCTAAGTGATCTTGATTTAAGTTTAGAATTGCCATACTAACTCTCATTTCATAGAGTTATCAAGAGACTACAGAAAATGTGAAAAAAAGTTGATGTTGGTGTTTATGAAACATTGAGAAAATTACAAGCAAAGTGTTGGTCATGACATGCATTCAATATCCAGTGCAAGACGAATCATGTTACCAATAACATGACAAAGTATTTTAATGCATGGCTTAGAGTACAAATAAACCTGCCTATATTAACTATGCTTGAATGAATGAGAAAAAGTAATGAAAATGATGATTAATAGAAGACAAAAGGCTCAGGCTTGGGGAACAACAATACCTGGAAGAATTTATGCAAAGATGATGAAGAATTTACAAATAGGAAATGAAAATCCTATTTTTCGGGCAAGTGAATGGCTGTTAGAAGTGGATGATAAGGGTAGGTTTTACGTGTTTAACCTCGAACATCATGTTTGTGACTGAGGCTATTGGCAATTGAGTGGCATTCCATGTATCCATGTCGTGCCTTGCATTCTACATTTAAAAAAAGGATAATTCACAATTTTTACATGGTTGGTTGAAGCACAAGAGTTATTTGGCCACATATTCTGGTTTGATTCACCCCATTCTAGATAAGGCATCATGGCTAAGAGCTGATGGGGATGGTATATTGCCACCACTAGTCAAAAGGCCTTCTTGAAGACCAAAGAAGAATACGAGGAGAGAAATTGATGAAGTACTTGCAGAGAAAAGGAGATATAGAATGTAATGCAAGCATTGAAAAGAGTTTGGACACAATAAGAGAGGATGCCTTGTTAATCCTAAAAATGCAAACAAAAGGACTAGACATTATAAGGTAAAAATAACTGCTTCTAAGAGAAGCTTCACTACTTTAACTTTATATGAAAACAATCACAAGTGCTTCATATTATAACTATATTTATATGTTTGTGTGTTTTTTTTGTTTTTTCACAGAACAATTTGAAAATTTATGTTTCCAGAACAAGAGCATAGCTGGCAGGTAATACACTTTATCTCAGATCCCAATGGCATTGAATTTGACTTTCGCAGTAAAAGCACATGTATATTCAGCATGAATATTGTTTTATAATTACTTGAAAGTGTACAGTAAAATATATATTATATCTTAGTGAAAGCATTTGTATCTTAAGATATTTTAAGTTAATTTATATTGTTATACGATATAAATAATTTATTTCAGGTGTACAAGGTAGTGACAATGCTATAAATGTAAATGCACCAGTCAATATCGCAAATAGTAGTCTTAGCGAGTCATGTGAAAATATCTAAGTTTCAAGGAAACAAAAAATGATCAGTCAGGCTAGTATATTTAGTGTCAAAGAAATAGTGAATATGCAGATTACAAAGGGTGGGTCTAATGTTGATTTGTTAAGGGTTCAAGGGAAGAAGATACCAACAGGTAGTGGAATGATGCTAAAAATGAATGAGGGTGTAAAAATAGGTATAAAAAAGAAGGACAAAGGGAAGGCACTAGCCTTCCCACCATGGAGAGTAAGAGCCTATATCCATATCTAACATATTAAGTAAACTTATTTAAGGTATAAGTGACTAAAACTGTTGTAATACACTTGTGTTATTTTGGTATGCAGTGATTGTCGAAGATTGGTGGATGCATTGGTAGCAATTTTTTTGATTAACAACTATTGAAGGTATATATTAATTTTTTGACACCTTCTACAATGCCACTTTGAACTAGGTCCGGGCAACTTGATTTTAACCAAAGTAGAATTTATTTTACTGATAAGTTGTTGTCATCTTTTGTTTTTCTTTAGTGTTAAAATTACAACTTCAATCAATTAGTTGTTTTCTTTTAAGTTATTTGGCAAGCAATATCATTGGTTTATGGTATTTTGTAAGTTGTTGGGCATGGTATGCATAGTATTGATAGGATACACCAACAATAGATTTTGTTTTTTGTTACTATAGCTGAAGACTCTGTATATTGCTGCCAAGGCAAATGTATTATCAAAGACAAACTGATATATAGATTTCATGTTTTGCTTTATTCAGCTTGCATTACAATATATGATAAAGACAATGACAAACAACATGAAAATCATGATTTGACACTTCTTCAACTGCATCAGCACTGCTTCGATGTTGTTAAGTCTATTAACAAGAACATCCTAGTCATAAATATCAGTTTCATTGACATTATTATGCATCAGTTGAAATATGTGTGCCATTGCTCGAATTTCTTCCATCTCTTCCATGAATGGTGTCCACCATTTGAAGAATCCACACTTTGCAAGACAATTATAGTATAATCGGGTTGGATTTGCTTCGTATTTTGAAAATTTTATTTCAGCTCTCAGTTGACAGTGACAAATTTCATTATGACCACCATTAATGAAATTCTTCTCTAGGGGGGGGGGATGTAATAAACTAGAAGCACTCCTCAATGCTGACATTTTTTGTAATTTGAATTGTATGTGTTGAATCATGTGATGGAGATGAAGTTTTATACTTAGTTGTGTGTGTATGTTTACATGGGTAATGATAGTGATGATAGATGTTGAAGCTAAAAATGGTGTTGTAGTGTTTTATAAATGTTCAATGATAGAGTATAGAATGTGAAAATGAAGATGAGATAAGCACTGCTGAATTGATTTATAGCAAATTGAAGTTGACTTCACCATTTTCACAATATGATCGTTGGGATTTCTAGCCGTTATGCCTGAAATTGGCTAATGGTCTCAAGTTAGCTAAATAATGCCACGTGTGGCAGCATACTTCTCCTTATTCAAAAGGATAATAAGGTAATTAAACACCTTATAACAGACGAGACATTATTGTAATTATGAATGATGACCCGGGTTTCCTGACAACTTATTCTTTTATATTCAAATAATGGGCAGTATTGTCCATTTGCTCGGTTTTAGACAGAACCATTCTATTTGACAGGTAAATTTGACTGTTTTGGGTGCGCGGCAGAAAATGTAGAAACAAATGGGTGTGATACGAAAAATTGTGGAAACATACGTATATATGGGTGAGGATATTTTGGAAGTTCGGAGGCATTTTGAATTTTTCTGTCATTGGGTTAATTTCATTTAATTTGAATATAGCCTCTCTATTGACTCGTGTTGGGCCAAGAAGCCCATGATTTTGTTGATCTACATGCACTAGATGAGTGAATCATATTCTTTATTTTTTAATTTTTTTACTTAGTTTTTTTTTTTACTAATGAGGAGAAGAAAAGAATCCTTAATGTCGTAGTTAACTGTTGTTCAACCCTTTTAGGACCTTTTGAATATATATTGTCGTGACTTTTACTTTGATTAGCTTGTATCATCCTTTCCTCTCCTATCGACTTAAACCCAATAACATGGCTATCGTCATTTGTTATATTTATTATAGAAGGTGAAGTTCTTAATGCCAATGAACTTAGTTAAAAAGTTTAAGAAGAAAAAACTGACTCAAGTTATGCTAGTCTAAGAACTAGAGAAGCATAGATATTTTGCTATGGTTGTAATAGTTGTTATAGTATTGGTGTTCATGGTTAAGAATGATTAAGAATGATTAATCTTTTAAAAGCTCAAATTATTTTAAATAAATTATTATTTTCATAATATAAAGGTTTTATACTAAATAGAAAAATAATTTTATGAAATTGGTTATTTTCAATTAATGGTCTAAATTGAAAAAGTTTTGAAACTCTGGAAATGGACTTATTTGTAAAGTTTTATGACAATTTAGGACATAATATAATTTTATAAAGTTTTGGGGTAAAACTATAATTATAAAAAATAATTTACTGTAGCAGTCACGATAGGAGACAGTTAACCAACATCGAACATAATTGAAGTGTAGCCTTTGGACACTAACGGCGATTCGACATCTTGAAAACGGCAATCCGACAATTTAAAATTCTGTTGAACGGTAACTCGGACCAGTCAAAACGGCGTTTCGATTTCGAATTAATAGTGATCGGACTTCGAACAGAAAGTCAATAACGGGTAGTTTTCAGCTCGAACTATAAATAAGCTCAATCAAATTCAAATAAGGATTGTTCACAATGTTATCACTGAGCTTGTAATCGAGAATACAACATTCATTTAGCTTTAAATTCATTTTTATTTCATTTATTCACACATTGAGCATTGATTTGCAATTATATATTTTGTGTAAGTGAAAAACACATTTGTAATCTTTATTTTGAGTGATTGCAAATATTGGGATATACTTAGGTTAAAAAATGAGGATTATCCCTGGTGTAAAGATTGATTGACACATGTAAAGTCAATTGTAAATGTTCTTAAATTCTTGGAGGTTTGGATAGTGAAATCCTCAAGTTTGGTTTGCTTGGAGGCGTGAACGTAAGCGGTGATTGCCAAACCACGTAAAAATCATTGTGTTTGCTTTCTCTACCCTATCTCTTTATTTTTCATTGTACATTTATTTAGTTATTTCGAATTTGGTTGCTTATTTACATTGCATTAAATTTCATTATTGTACTTATTAAATTTATTATTTTTATTTCATTAAGGCAATAGATTGAATTATTGTGTGGTTTGTTTTGCTTAATTTTTTAAAATCCCAATTCACCCCCTCTTGGGTTGCCTAATTATTATTTCAAAAAGATGGAAAAGATGATTTTCTCTCTCTACGTATGAACAATGCTTTTAGAGGTCGAAAGCCCCTTTCTCTTAGAGATGTCGGATCTATTTATAAATGATAAGTGATGTAGATCTAGAGTTTTACTTTAAGCCCTCAACCTAATGACATGTGTTACTAGTGTGCAATATCTAATGATATGGGTGTCAGTGTGTAAGTATATACAATAAGTAATGTACTGATGAGTATTCAGGCCATTTCCACAGAAATTGATGTTATCAGCTTTGCTATAAAAACCTTAACAGTGCAATCTTGTTTTAATTGAAAATAAAGTAAATACTGAATCTAATGAACTAATTAAAATAAAAGTGCAACAAATAAAATGAAATAAGGAAAATTCTTACGCCGAAGACTAGGATGTAACTAATGGGAATGAAGTAGTTGAGTGAATAAACTCACTTAATAGCATTGATTATTTTTTCAACTCCAGTACTATTGTTACAACATATATTATAGCGCTGGGCAAATTCCCTTATGCATCCTCAGCTGTCGTCTGTTGGATATCTTATATCTAATGCAACCTAACAGTAACCAAGTGTTATGCCAATATTAAATATAATATTAAACGTTTTAAGTTCCAATTACCCTACAAGGTAAATCCCTATATCTAGTTCATCACTAATTTTAGATCAAGTGTGACCCTGTTCAAATTGAGATTTACTTAACTTGAGAAACCGATCTAAAATCAAGTATTGTCTTAATTTAATCTATTAAGTCAGACCTTTTTAAGGTTGTTATTTAGCTAGTATCCGCTAAATCGGTGGTTAGTCGAAATAGAAAATTGAATAAACACAATTAAGACAAAATGCTATAGTAAACATAGAGCAACATCTATATGTCAGTCAAACATATATTAAGATCGTTTATTACTCAACTACAACCAAATTCAGTACATGATTTGTGATAAAACAGTAAATAAAATTGTCTCATCCATCAAATACATCCCTATAAATAAATAGAAAACAAGAAAATATGATAGATAGTTGAAGTCTGCTTAATCTTGCGATCTCTCCTTCTTGTTCACTGTAATTCCTATGTTGCAATCCTCAAATCTCTCTTATTTAATGTTTTTCTCTATGATTTTTTCTTGAGTGATGACTCTTTTTTTTTTTTTTCATGTGTGCTCATTTTATAATTCAGAATTAGGGCAATCAAAAGTATGTGGAATGTATCCTCTATTTTTGGAAACTTTAGATCGCAATATTTTAATTCGTACTTACAAAATCCAGTCTGTCATTGCTCTGGAATTGCTACGGCATCTGCACTGTTCTAGATTTATTTTAATTCCTCTATAGCCAAGTTCTTCCATTATCTCTGCAAGTCTGTTGCAGTTTCTTCTTTAAAATTTGAGCTTTCGGTTACCTACAATTGTACATTAATCTAAGCACAAATTATTCTAAAACAACTCAATTTATTAAAAAAATAAAATGGATGTTCATGAAAAATATAACTAAAAAGTAATGAAACCACATAATTTACTCTCTAAATTACGTGCTTTTAGATCGCAATATTTTTGTTATTTCGTACGAAATCCAGTTTGTCATGGCTCCGGAATTACTACAGCAATGCTACAACATTTGTACTATTCTAAATTTATTTTAATTCCTCTGTAGCCAAGATCTTCCATTATCTCTGGAAGTCTGTTGCAGTAGCATTCCTTCCTTAAAATTTGAGCTTTCGGTCACCTACAATTGTACACATAATCTAAGCACAAATTATTCTAAAACAACTCAATTTATTAAAAAAAAATGGATGTTCATGAAAAATATAACTAAAAAGTAATAAAAGCACATAATTTACTTTTTAAGTATTACTGATTTAAGTCCAAAAGTGAGTATTACTGATTTAAGTCCAAAAGTGAGTATTACTGATTTAAGTCCAAAAGTGCCATATAGAGTTATCAGTCATCCATTATTTTTGTACGCATGTAGGTGAATTTAATCGTAGGGAATTATTCCGCACATTCATATTTCCATGTTGTTGGGTGATTCCTTGGACTAATGGATTACGGAACTCATTCCCCATTCTTGCCATCTTTATGAGATCCGAAAGAATTTTTCCTTGGGTGTTATTTTTTGTGCAAATTTTATTGAACTCGCAAGTGCACAAATCTATTGTAGAATAGATTAATGGTGACGAGTGTCGATCCCACGAGGAGGTGAATTTTAATTGTGTGTAGAATTAATTTTCTATGAAGATGATTGAATTTGTGGTGAAAGTGATTTAGACTATCTTAGAATTTAAATTGGAATGACAGAATTAAATTAAAGTGGAAACTATTATAATTGAAGCGCTTGGGTATCTGGATTTACATCAAAATGCATCATTAACCCAAGCTTGAAAGAAAATTAGCTACTCATAATTAAACTAGGGGTAAAATAGGAATTTATTAAAATACGTAGGAAATACAAGATAGAGAAGGAATTACAAAAAATAGAGTTCAAAAATGAATTTTGAAATGCCTCTTTTTTATAGATACATTGAGTAAATCATGGCCATTAGATTAAAAATATTTCGGATGCTCAGGATTACGGCACGTCATTAGTCAACAGTACACGGTTTGACTACATGGTTTGAACAGTGATGCGGTTTGACCACGCTGTTTGAACAGTGACGCGGTTTGGTTGTAAATTATCATGTGTATATGCATTTACCGTATGCACAATTTTTGGTCTATTCATATACTGCCACGTCACCGAACAACAGTACATAAGAATTTTATTCCAATAGAATCGTGACATCTCATCAGTCAATGCCATATCATCGGTCAATACCACGTCATCTATTCATCTATGTGAATAGTATCGTGAGCAGTAACGTAGATAGTATCGTACATGTGAACAATTCCATTTTTTCTTTTATGCTCCTCCTAAGGTTTTCGACTGTCCTGAGTTCAAAACTGATGTATATTTTGTTGTCTGATCTCTCGTTCATTGTGGAATGACCATGATGCTCCTAAAATACATAAATACTTAATTAAAATAAAACACACATAATTAAATCACAAGAAGCTTAAATACATAAAAGTAAGGATGTTAGTAAAATTTGAAATATAAAATGACGATTTTCTCTATAAATATACACTTTCTAACACTCAACACATCCCCCGACCAGCATATTGCTAGTCCTTAGCCATTAAAGTAAAAATTATATTCAAATCCAAAATATTTTTTTAAACACTCATGTTTATTTAATCACACTAATGATAGCAATCAAATAAAAGTATAAGCATTATCTTCAGTTTATAGAAATATCACACCCACATTAACCATTGACATGAATTAGCCTAGTAGACTTTATCACTGCTACTTTGAAGAATGACATGTCAAACCCAAAAATCTCACTAGAAGTAGTGACAAGCTGACAAGGAAATTAAACCCAATAAAAATAGTCACTCCAATGAATGCTAAATTTGAGAGAAAATAATAAAGAAATAATATCGCACGCTCTCACCAACATGAAAGAAATTTGCCCAAAACTTAAAAATAAAACGATTTGAAGTTAAAATGCTAGTCAATCCAATGTATTATTATTTTTTACTTTTTATTTTTACTTTTATTTTTTTATCCATCACTACATCTTTTTAGCCCATATATCTAGCTTATCAGACTAGGTGTACAATAGGAATTTATTAAAATATGTTGAAAATACAAGATGAAGAAGGAATTACAGAAAATTGAGCTGAAAAATGAATTTTGAGATGCCAAATTAGGGGGCGAGGGCCCCCTTTTTATAGATACATTAAGTAAATCATGGTCATCGGATTAAAAATATTTCGGACGCTCAGGACTACGCCACGTCATTAATTAATAGTACGTGGTTTGACGACACGGTTTAAACAGTGACGCGGTTTAAACAGTGACGCAATTTGGTTGTAAGTTATCTTGTGTATATGCATGTACTGTACGCATATTTTTGGTCTACTAATATGCTGCCCCGTTACGGATCAATAGTACATAAGAATTTTAGTCCAATAGAATCGTGACACCTCATCAGTCAATGCCATATCATCGGTCAATGCCACATTATCGATCCGTTTATGTGAATAGTATCGTGAATAATAACGTAGACAGTACCGTACATGTGAACAATGCTATTTTTCTTTTTATACTCCTCCTAAGATTTTCGACTGTCCTGAGTTCAAAATTGATGTCTGTTTTACTGTCTAATCTCTCGTTCATTGTGAAATGATCATAATGCCTCTAAAATACATAAAATACTTAATTAAAATAAAACACACATAATTAAATCACAAGAACCTTAACTACATAAAAGTAAGGATGTTAGTAAGATTTGAAATGTAAAATGATAATTTTCTCCTTTATAAATATGCACTTGCTAACACTCAACATTATTTTCCTGGAATAACTTGGGTGTTATTTCCTCAGAATAACATCTTTTATTTGACTTGATGAACACATGGCATGGTTTAATATCTTTTGGAATATGGCACCTACATTACTCCCCATGCAAGTGTGTTTTCTTTAGAAAATACTTTGATTGAATTTTGTTTGACTGGCCATTTGGCCTTTCTAAAAGAACCATGCCTTGGGTGTTTAAATATATTTTGGGAGGAATGTGTCAATAAACTTTTCCTTATTGAGTTAGGAAAAAGTGCATTGTTTCCTCTAAAATGAAATTCCTAGATAAAATGTTAGCTCTTTGAAATTTTCCTCTAAATTGAAGTTCCAAGAGGAAATGGTAGTTATTTTTTTAGCTTTTCCCTTGAACTAAAGTTCCAAGAGGAAATGTCAATTTTGTCAACCTTTTCTTTTTTAAACCAAAGTTCTGAGCAAAAATGCGAATTTTCCCTATGCATTCTAGTTAGTCCAAGAATGGTTTAGGAAAATCTTTGTTTTTATTGTGGAATTTTGGTACGCAGATATTTTATGCCTTGGTTTAGTATGACTCATTTTTGTCTTGCCTTGTATAGTGTTGGCCATACCTTAGTTTCATTTTCTTTTGTTAGCTTTGGCTTTTGTTTTCCTGGGTTAACTTTGCCTCAGTTTTTCCTTAACTTTTGTTTGCCATGATCTTTCCTTACCCTTTGTTTACCTTGTTGGGTATTAGCTTTCTCGTGGCTTGGCATGCTCTTCTTACCTTGCCTTTTAGTTGCCTTGGTTCTTCCTTAACCTTTGGTTGCCTTATAAGGTATTGGTATTTTCTTGGCATAAGAAAAAATGACTTATTCTAGAGGAATATTATCACAAAACATTTTCTCTTTATTGGCCTAGGGTTTTTTTTCCTCGTCATTAGCTTTTGGAATATTTTTCAAAAGGTTATTGTTATTGCTATAAAATTTAAGCTCAATTACTATTGGTGTTAATGTATAAGTGTACACGTCAAGTAATAAAGTGATGAGTATTCAAGATCGTCTCTACAGGGATTGATACTACTAGAAGTGCTATAGCAATCACAACAGTGCAAACTTTTTTCTGTCTTAACTTAATAAAATTAATAAGATTGACTAACTAACGGGAATAACAACTTAATAAAGTAAAAATGCAATTATGAATTGAACGAAATTGTACGATCAAATACAAAGAGAATTCAATAGGAGTGAAGTAGTTGAATGATTAAACTCTCTTGATGAGGTGACTGTCTTGTCAAATTAACACCAGTTGCTACAGCACTGGGCATACTTACGTTGCATCCTCAGCTATCGCATGTTGGACTTCTCATACCCCTATGCAATCTAATAATGACCAGTTGTTATGTCAGCACAAGGTACGCCATTACAATAATGTATTATCTTTACCTTACAAGGTGAATCTCTATGTCTAGTTCATCACAAATCTTAAATCAAGTGTGGCCCTTTTGAGATATAAGTTAAACTCAATTCAGGAAACTCAACTTAAGATCAAGTATTGCTCTAATAAATTCCACTGAGACAATCCCTTTTGTGGCTCTCTCTTAATTGGTATCATTAAATGGGAGGTCAATCGAAATAATGAATGTAATAAGATTTATTAAAGCAAAGTGCTACAATAGACATGTAGCAACTCATAAGAATAGTCAAAAACCCATCTAGATTGTTTGTCACTCAACTATATTCAAATTTAGTTCATAACTCATAAAAGAAAAATAGACGACAAAGTTCGAGTCATCAAGTACATATTTCCAGCCAAAGAAAAAAAGAAGAAGAATAAGAGTCGAAGGAGAAAAGTTGAATCCCAAGTATTCTGTAGATTTTTGTTGTTGATGCATATTTGTGTCATTCTCTTCAATATTCTCTTTGTTTCATTCTTATTTTTCTTCCAATTGTGACTGACGGCCCTCTCCCTATGATGTGTGCTCCTTTTATAGTTGAAATTTAGGATAAACGAAAGCCTAGGTAGCATATCTTCTAGATTATGAAACTACAGATCGCAAGATTCTGTAAAAGTTTCTTTGTTGTTTTTCTAGGGTTGCTACAGCAACACTTGCTATAGCAATGACTACAGCAATTGTACTGTTCCAAATTTGTTTCAATTCTTCTGTAACCAAGTTCTTTTCTATATTTTGCAAGCCTATTGCAGTAATATTCATTCTTTGAAATTTTTGCTTCCAATCACCTATAATTATGCATATGATTTAAGCACACGAATTATTCTAAATCAAACAAAATTTACTAAGAATAAACTAAGATGAATGCTTATGTAAAATTTAACAAAAAAATGCAATGAAAACACATTAGTTACTCTCTAATTTTTTTTCTTAATAGAGGAAAATGTAACCTACCCTGGAGGAATATTATTATGGAACTATTTCCAAATAATATTGTTATGGAACTTTTCTTCATTACTGGTTTAGGAAAGTTTTTCTTCTTTATTGGCCTTTGGGATCTTTTCCTTAGTAGAGGGAAAAGTAACCTATTCTAGAGGAATATTATTACTGAACTTTTTCTCTCTATTGGCTTAGGGAATTTTTCCTTCTTTGTTGGCCTAGGGAAAAGTGAACTATTCCTAATGAATGTTTTAAGGGAAAATTTCCTCATTGTTTGGGGTAGGAAAACTTTTCCTCTTGTTCGCCTAGGAAATGTTTTCCTCATTATTAACCTAAGGAAAAAGTGAGTGATTCCGTAGGAATATTATTGTGGAGTTTTTTTCTCTTTCTCGAAGTAGAAAAAAATGGCCTTTGCTTGGTTTGGCTTGCTATTATGGCCTTGTCTTTTGTTTGCCTTTGTTTTTTCCTTAGCCTTTAATTGTTTTATTGGGCATTGCTTTTTTTCTTTTTTCTTTTCTTTTTACCATGGCTTGAGTGCCTTTAAAGTTCTGGATGTAGCTTCTAATTCTAGATGTCTATCATTCTCAATTTCACTTTTTGTTCTAGTGTTATGTTTTGCTTCCTCGTGTCTCTTTCAATTCTCGGCAAATCCATTTTTAAACTTAAAGGTTGTGCAAATTTAAAAATTTGTGTAGTTTTCTTTTAGAATTGCATTATTCTGATTATGATGATTTGGTGACTAGAATTTTAATCATATAGGAACTTTGCTTATGAAATTTTTCCTTATGAAATTGGGATTGTTACAACCTTGGATATCATCATCTGATAAAATTGTTTATGGAAATTTTCTTTATGGAAAGTGAGTAGCCTTAAGCTTTCGATATACTGAATATTTAATGGGACATTACTTCCTCCTCAAATTAGTAACATTCAGGCTATTGTTACTAATGTTTAAACATAATAATCATGAGACTTTTCCTATTTATTAGACTATCTTTTCCTCTTTGTTAGCTTAGGAATTTTTTTTTCTCTTTATTGGCTTAAAAAAGTGACGTATTCTCAAGAAATATTATAAGAGAAAATTTTGTTAGCTTAGGGAGAACTGATCTCTTATGGAGGAATATTATTAGGGAACCTTTCTTGTTGGTCTGGAGAAGTTTTTACCCTCCGGACTAAGTTTTTCCTCCTTGGCGGTAGTGTTGTTAGGGTGTACCAAATTTAAAACCTTACTACTAATATAAATAATTATTATCGAGTGAGTAAGGATCGATCCCATAGAGAATATGCTAATTGTATTTATTATCAATAAAATGGGGGGTTTTTGAAATAAAATAATATAAATTAATCTAACTAATGTAGGACTTAAAATAAAATAATAATATAAATTAATCTAACTAAAGAAAATGCCAACTAAACATAGAAAAATGGGGGCTTTTTGAATTTTTAACTGAATAGCAAGAAACAAAGAAATTAAAACTATGAAAACGATAATTTAGTAAAAACTCTAATTAAAGGAGAAAGAAATAATAATGATGAAAACTTTGGTTAAATGATCATTTGCCACCACCAAACGTACACATAATTTATCAATTCTATCATCAATTTATATTGAAACTATCGACCGTTGATAACAACAAGCTTTGCTAGTCTCAATCTTTCCTTAGTGTGTCGTTGGGAAAAACAAGCTCTTCACATAATCTCTAACCATTAAATAATTTAAAACAAGCTCTTTAAATTTAAGATAATGGAAGCATTAAGCAGAGAAATATATTAGGTTGATCTAGGCAATAAACACACAAGCTCGGATTATTTAACTTAGGTTATGTTCACCAATTGAAATCACTGATTCCAACCTGCTACTTATGATTAAAATCTTAAGACAATTATGGATCAAGAATTTTAACCTAAAAATAGAATTTATTCAAATCCTATCGAATTTACCACTCAAAAAAGACAAGAATAAAATCATAAACATTAATTATAGAAGAATATAAACAATCTCAATTAAATAAATTGAATGATACAAATTAAAAATTAATCATATGACATGTTTGGAGTTTTGAATTCACCCTCAACCGAATAGAAAATCTAGCTTAACATAATTAAATTGAGAATAAGAGAATTGATAAAACCAATTATGGGGATTAATTCAAGCGGCTGCCTTTTCTTTCAATTCTTTTCCGTTTCTCCTTTGTTTTTCCTTTTTGCGGCTGCTGGTTCCTCAAATCCTCTTGGCTGTAAAAAATCCCCCTTTGTGTTGCTTTCGCTTGATCCTTTTATAATGCTTCAATTGTGGCTTTTAAATCCTTGCATGGAAAGAATTAAATCCAAAGCCAAAACCGCCCATGCCATAACGTGCTTTCCATTTAAAGCCATGCAAAATATTTGGTTCTTTTAATTGCCATGCACATGCCGCCCACTTCGCCAATTTCCTTTTTCTTCAATTTGCTTTCCATAATTTAATCCAATGCATGAAATCTTTTTAAATTGGTCAAGTAAATCCATGCACATTAAACAAGTTTCCATTTTATGCATCTTTGTTCCCAAAGTCTTTAATAATCTCCATGAAATCCTATATGCTTCCAAATGTGCATCAATTAATTAATTGGCTTCCAAACAATTTTCAGTTATTTCCTTTCCTAATTCCTTCGAGCAGATTTCTTCTTAAATGCTCCGATTTAATTTCTCTTTAATCCTAGAATATACCTAAAATAACAAAATAAAAAATAAAAATAAAAATTAACACAATAAAAATTTAATTTACTAAATTAAAAATTAACTAAAATAACTAGAATATTTAAGACCAAAACAAGAAAGAGATGGACAAATTAATAGCAAAAATATGAAAAATATGCACTTATCACTTGGCATATAGAAAAGTGACCTATTGTGTAGGAATATTATTATAAATCTTTTTCTTCTTGTTGTCCTTGGTAATATTTTTCCTCTTTGTTGGCTTAGGGAACAATGAGTTATTTTGGGCAAAATTTCATTTGGGAAATATTTCTCCTTATTGGCCTAGAGAAGTTTTCCCTCTAAATTGGGCTTGAGAAAAATGAGTTATTCTAGAGGAATTTTATTAGGGAAGTTTTCTCCTAAACTAGAATTCTTTGTGGAAATATACTAATTGTTCTTACTTAACATGAGAGAGAATATTAATTGCTCTTAGACATTTCCCTTGAACTAAAGTTCTATGAGGAAATCTACTTTCTCTAAGAGAGAATATTAATTATTTTTAGAACTTTTCCCTTAAACTGAAGTTTTAGGAGGAAATTTACTTTTCCATTGATGTAAGAGGGAATATTTTTGGCTCTTTGAATTTTTTCCTTAAGCTAAAGTTGTAGGAAAAAATCTAATTTAATATTGACGTAGGAGGGAATATTTCTTATTTTTTTGAAATTTTCACTTGAAATGAAGTTATAGAAGGAAATCTTCCTTTCCCTTGATGTAGGAGGGAATATTTGTTGTTCTTTAAACTTTTGCCCTGAACTGAAGTTATAGAGGAAATCTAATTTTCCTGTGACATAGGAGGGAATACTTCTTGTTCTTTGAACTCTTCCCTTGAAATAAAGTTTTAGGAGGAAATCTAATTTTCCTTTGACGTACAAGGGGAATATTTCTTTTCTTTGAACTTTTCTCTTGAGCTAAAGTTGCAAGAAAAAATCTTTCTTTCCCTTGATGTAGGAGGGAATATTTCTTATTTTTGAACTTGCCATATATTAAAGTTCTAGTAGGAAATTAGAATTTTGCTAAGCAATGTAGTTGGTTCTAAAATGGATTTTGAGATTTTTGGAAACATATATGATAATGTCTGAGATGATCACGAGGGCTCATGAGACAATGACGAATGTGGATTCCTATGGGATGCACAGAAATGAATATTTATGCATGCAAATGCTCATTAGTTCAGTGTAGTGTATGAGTCATGAAAATATGGAATAGTTTTTACATTTTATGATTCATTACTTGAGTACATGAGTTGTATCTTATCAATTGGATTAATACTTTTAAGTGTTGAAATCATTCATATAATCGTAAGAGCTAAAACGAAATGTTCATTTTTTACAAGATATCAATCTGAATAATCATTTAGATTAGTATGGAATATCATTCAAATGGACTATAGCTTTTTCCTTAAGGGGCTGCTATGATGGCATCATTTGCTAAGGAAGCCATCACGAAATTTATTCCTGAGTCTCCTTAGAATCTTTTAAATTTTCTACTGTAAGCATCTTTCCTCACCACAATCAGTTCCCCACGTGGCTTTTTAGGTTTGTTTTGTCTAGATTCCAACCGTATCTTTTGGGGGGCAATTTGCCTCTCTACATACTTTTAGCTTTTCTGGGGCCTCGGCTATTGTTCAAGGGCAAGCATCATCAGCTGCGGAAGCCATCTAGAAATTCTTTTTGGAGTTCTGTTAAGATCTTTTGAATTCCCTTCTATAGGCATCTTTGGAACCTCCGTTCCTTATCACTATTAGCTCTCTATATTCATTTTTAGGTTTATTCTATGTGGGTTTTGATGCTCTCTTTTAGTGGCAATTTATGTCTCTGCCCACTTTAACTTTTTTAGGGCTACTCTTTTGGCTGTTTTTCAAGGACATGTAATTTGACCATTAATTTTTTTTTTTTTTTGTAGTTTCCACTTCCTTTAGGAATCTGCATCTAACATTATGAAGTTTACAAATAACTGAAGAGTAAATACGGAAATGTAAAGGTTAGATGCATAAAGATAATCATTAGTTGCATAATATGTAAGGAAAATTAGATTAGTCCATATTAGTGTAATACCTATTTGTTTATTCCCTATTACGAGGTGACTGGTTGGGTTTTCTTTAACCTCACTCGTGGGTAAGTCAAGTAAATTTAGGAATGACATAAGAAAACTAAAAATAAAATATATTAATATGTTAGTTGCGAAATCATCATTGTTAGATTAGATCATGGAGTTATGTTAATCCACATCAGCCTAACACCCTGCATATATTCCCTAGGATAAAGTAAATGCTTGGGTTTGCCTTATCCTCACTGGCAGGAAAAAATAAAGAAGTGCCATGGAATAAACACCATGACAGGAATGTAAATAAGTCAGTATAGCTGTTAGAAATAAGCATAATAAAAAAGAAAATAAATGAGAAATTAGTCTTGGATTTAGTTGTGCATAGTATTTTAACCCTTTTTGACCATCGTTTACCTTCTTTTTGGTCAAAGTTTATGTTGACTAAGTGGGTTCTTCATCTCCTTTATTTTTTTTTCCTAGCTAGCCATTTCAAAGAGAGATCTGCATTTTTTCTATTGGATTTTTGGCTTTAGTGCCTCTTTAACTATAAATGAGGTTTGAGTCTCACTCATAAACTTATTTTAATCAAGTATATGTGGGTATTTATCTCTTTTTACACTCATACACAACAAATTTAATCTAAAAAGTGAGTGTAGAGTGATGGTTGTGTAGGTTTTAGTAAGAGAAAAATGGCTTTCAACTTGTTCATTCTCCGCAGATGGTGCAAATGAAGGTGCTGGATTTTTTTTTTTTAACTTTCACACGTATTTGTGGTTTGTGGAGAACTTGACACGATTGTTGGCCTTGAATCCGGAGGGATGAGTACCTAAAAAAGGCACTCCGATGCCCAAGTTAGTGTTTAAACAAGATTAAAGAAAAAAGGAAGATAGAGAAGATGATTTTCTTTCTCTAAGTATGAACAATACTTTTGAGGGCCAAAAACTCTCTTCTCTTAGGGATGGGGAATCTATTTATAGATGATGAGTAATGTGAATCTAGGGTTTTGTTTTAAGCCCTCAATCTAATGACATGTGCCACTCATCATTTTTGTATATGTGAAGGTGAATTTAATTGTAGATAATTATTCCACACGTTCATATTTCCATGTTGTTGGTGTGATTCTTTGGACTAATGGATAGAAATAATTCCCCCTTATTGCCATCTTTATGAGATCTGGAAGAATTTTTCCTTAGGTGTTATTCTCTCGTAATAACCTGGGAGTTATTTTTCCAGAATAGCTTGGGCGTTATATCTCCAGAATATCTTCTTTTATTTGATAGGATGGACACGTGACATAATTTAATACATTTTAGAATATGGCACCTACAACACCAATACATACATATGTTGCTAAAAGATATTAGTATACAATTGCGACTACATAAGATTAATTAGGCGATTAAACAACCTATAATTATCATAATTGTTGTGTCTTTATTATTTCTTTTATGATTGATAAAAGGTTTAACAGGTTTGCAATGGCTTCTTTTGGTTTCTTATCTTTAACAATTAAATAATCGAAGATATAATTTTTTTTTTTCTAAATATCGTCATTCAAAATTTATATAAGAAATGCTTAAGAAATGCAACTAGCTAGATAATATAATATTGCTACAATTTGAGTCACATTTTCCATGCTACGATTGTAGCCAAAAGCATGTGAAATGGATTTATACTTCACCACTTTCTCCTGTGATGTTAAGTTTAGTTATTCGTTGTAAATATGACTTAACAAATTCTTATATTTGATTTAACAAATTCTTGTACTTGAGACTCATACAAAAACTCGAACATATTTTATAAATTCTTGCATTTGAGAGTCAAACAAAAACTCGAGGATGCTCCAAAGAAAGATCATCAAAACGTTGTCAGTATTCTGCAGCAATTCTTACTAATACCATCACAATGGCCCTTGGAATTTAGAATTTTGGACTTGCTAGAGTGTTGGTTGATAGAGCAGGTTCTTTATGAGCTATGAGAAACAACTTGGGGATTTTATTATCCAGTGTAGCTTATCATGCGAAAATGATTTGGCTCGTTTCTTATATGAACAATGCTAAAAAAGTTTTGTTTTCAAAGGAAAGCTTTACTTGAAAATGCTAGAATCGGCTATGTGAAAAGGTTTGTCCATATCAATCTCCATACCAAAACTTTATTATTATTATTTTGAAAATACTAATAATGTTCCATCACTTTATTATTTATTTTTCATTTCTATCCCAAAACCCATACATGTTTACCCACTAATAATCTCATCTTTATTATTATTATTTTTTAACCGTCGTGGAATCCTTATATTTTGCTTCTCATCAAGTTCTTAAATCTCTCATTACAGTAATCAAATGTATTATTCTTAAGCTTTTTTTATGTGATTATCTAATCTATTTTTATTAAAAAATTTATATATTATAATTTTAAAATCATTAAATATTCACTTGAGCATTTTACTTATATACGATAAAATATTATGTTATTTATGTTCTTTGAGATAAAATGCTATCTATCTATATGTTTATTTGCTATTCAAATTTAAGATGGAACGCAAATGTAAAAATACATGTTTTTAGTCTTTAAAAGTTGGAAAAAATAAACAGCTTAATACTTATTTTCAAAAATTCAGATAAAAAAATTTATTATTCAGATTTAAACCTTTAGATCTATGTAGATTTCAGATCGATTTAAGTCTATTCAGATTTCAAATAAAAAACATGCGTCACCTTTAATATTGACCACTAAAATATCAATCAAACACTTAGAGAGATAAAGATTGTTTTATCTTTCACTTAAAAAATTAATATTAAAAAATTACAATTATGATTGTCATTTAAAAAGACTATCAAATATGTTAAGTCGTTGCTCGTCTAGTGTTATTTTTGTCTTTTTGTATTCATTGATTTCCCTTCAAATTTCAATGAATTTCAAATTTAGATTTATTCTTGACACTTTAACCCTACTACACTAACATAATGACATGTGTGAATGTTTTGATGAATTTCAAGCACCATGTGTCTAGATGTCAATAAAGAAATAGCACCGCGAGTCCACGAGCACGAGTCACAGCCGTCTGCCGCATCATAAGGACTTTGAGGGCATGCTTGGATTGGAAAAGATTTAAAACCAAACGCATAAACCGCAGAAACCACAAACAAAACGCACTCTGCCGACGACCAGACCCACCCCGCGACCCACGCCGCGGACTACACAAACCAAACAAACTCAGCCGCATCTTGATCGACGCCCAGCCCCCACGATATTTAAGCGCCTCCAAACCCACGATGCCGCGACGACCCAAGCCGTTAATCCCAGCCACTTTTTGATCGACGTCGACGTGCAGTCGGCCAGTTGCACGCCACACGCCGTTGAAGTTCCCGATGATTCGTGCACGCCATCGATTAGGACGAGCAGCTGACAATTATGTGGTTTACCTTACTCAGCCGCACCCTTTTGATGGTTTTACTTGTGTTTTATTTTTTCAGTAATTATAAAATGCATGAATTTTTGTAAAAATTGTCAAAGAGGTCCCAAATCTGGATTCAATCCAAACCGATTCGAATCCGAATCAATCCGCAATATTAATACGATCCGAAATAATTCGGATATTTCAGATTGGATTTAAAGTTCGAATTAGAGTCGGATGAATTTTCTTATTCTATCCGAATTATCCGAAATCCGATTGGATTTCGAAATTGCTCACCCCCGATCTCAACGTCACTCGTTTTTCAGCTCTTTTGTCGGCACTATGGTTAATCTGGAGCGTAAAAACTCACGCTTCAGAGGTAGTGCAAACAAGTTTCATTGGGAGTTTCCGACAGAAATAAGGTCAAAGATGGAAATCTTGATTAGCTGCGTACTATGGCTTCTATTCACATGGGTTTGGGTCATAACTTTAAGGTCTTTCTCTAAAGGATCAAGAAAGCTCCCACTGGGGTCGACGCCTCTGCCGATCATCGGAAACCTCCTGGAGCTTGGGCATAAACCTCACAAGTCACTAGCCGAGCTTGCAAAGGTTCATGGCCCTATCATGAGTCTAAAATTTGGGCAGGTGACCACAGTAGTCATTTCCTCAGCAACCATGGCCAAACAAGTCCTTCAAGGTCATGACACATCTTTATGCAATTGAAACGTTCCAGAATCTGTCAGTTCCATCCAGAAGGATGAATACGGTGTTGGGAAATTATGCTCTTTAAAAGCATATGTGTTTATTTAATTGTAATAAATATTTTTTTTGATTAATAAAATAAATGAGGTATTTTATTCAAATATCTTATTGCATTAATATTTGTGTTAAAGTCCATTTAATCATATTATATGTATTTATGTGATCACTATGTGGATTCACAGAAGACATAAATACAAGTTATTTTATGATTAAATAAATTTAGTTTACAGTTGATAAATAAAGTTAGGCACTTTATTTAGGTATAAACTGTAATAAATTCATCGAATGATTTGTCTTAATCGTGTATGAATTCATTGATATAGTACAACTACATTGAACAGGATCACATATGAGATTTAATTAACTTTGTAATAACTGTCAGACTTATTAAATCTCATAGGCGTTGATTTTACTGTAATCTCAATCTTGAGTTAATTATGATTTCATGATTGTGATTGTTATTTCATTTGAGTTACCAATGGGCACGACACGTCCTTGTGGTCAAGATTACCTGGTATCTTGGTGAGAGCAATTATGAGTATTGAAGTTATAGATTAACAATAGAGAATTTGTACAACACATCTCTTGATAAGTTTTCGGCACTTGATCATAGAATTCTCTAGCCAGAGTGTGTCAACATATTTAGTATGTTGAATATGATCATTAGAGAAAACCAGTAAGGATCAAGGAATAAGATGTTATTAAATTGATTGGACAGTTGAGATATCAATTTAATTAACGATGTGGTACAAAGGTTTTCGGCACTTGATCATAGAATTCTCTAGCCAGAGTGTGTCAACATATTTAGTATGTTGATTATGATCATTAGAGAAAACCAGTAAGGATCAAGGAATAAGATGTTATTAAATTGATTGGACAGTTGAGATATCAATTTAATTAACGATGTGGTATAAAGGATTGTGCAGTAAAGAAATCAATGTGGCTTGGGACGAATTATTATTCGAGCATACAATTATGGAAGTCAGTTCCAATCTTTTAGTGGAGTAGATTTAGAATTAAATAATTGCGCTAGTTTAATTACAGGCCTGATTATTATAGCCACTATTGTATGTTCCCAAATGATCCCCGGGTTAGCTCATTTAATTGACTGCACCACTACTAGATTAATGCGCAAGATAATTAGCTATTTGGGTCAAAAGCCTAAATATATCATTTAGTGGGAGGCTCCATTTAATTAGCTTTTATATAAGGAGCCTTATGTTATTTTATAAGGTGGGTCCCTTATTGGAAAAGTAAATAACGTGAGTTTAGTTTTTGATTATTTTGGAGCTTAGGGTTTTTACTAAAGGATGATATAAAAAGCTTATTTTTTTCTAAAGAAAAGAGAGAAGTCACTTTATACAAATCGGAGAATAAGATTTTTCTCTCCATTGTTAAGAGAAAAATTTTCTTGTGTTAGTTGCTTTGGTAGTGATAAAGGCGCCCACACGTCAAGTGCAGATCGATCTTGAGTCATAACTAGGAAAATCATTGGGGACAGTTCGTGATCTAACAAGCGTGGTGGTGACGGTTCGTGATCTAAGAGCCTAAATCACTTCAACGGAAAAAGCCAACTCGAATTTTCAAGGTACGATTTCTAGATTACGTATTCTTATATATTATATGAGAGCGATCTTAAAAAGGTTTTATAAAAATTTAAAAACTTAATTTTTCCCAACATACGGGATCCCGTGGCTCCCTGTCTCGACAAAATGGAAAAAGCTTCAGAAAATATGCAACTTACATATTTTTAATAGTCAAAAACTTGATGCCAATCAAGACCTCCGGCGCAAGAAAATCCAACAACTTGTTGCTTTTGTTCAAGAAAGTTGCCGTACGGGTGAACCGATCGATGTTGGCCAAGCAGCTTTCGATACTGTAGTTAATTTGTTGTCCAATTCTATCTTTTCTGTTGATTTAGCTGACGCTAATTCAGATTCCGCAAGAGAGTTTAAGGATTCGATGTGGGGTTTGATGGTAGAAGCCGGAAGGCCTAACCTGTCCGATTTTTTTCCTATGCTTAGAAAGCTTGACATTCAGGGAGTACGGCGTCGCTTAACGACACATTATATCAAGATATTGGAGGTCTTGGATCGCTTCATTGATCAAAGATTGGAGCAAAGACAAGAACATGGCTTTGCTGATTCCAAGGATATGTTAGATACTCTTCTCAACATCAGTGAAAGTGAAGAGATTGACAGAAATGATATCAAATTTGTCATTTTGGTAATATTTGAATTAATTTAATTTCCACCTCGAATTATTAGTAATTATGTAAACCGAAAATTAATCAATTACATATGTTAACAGGATTTGTTTGCTGCGGGGACTGAAACGACTTCAAGCACATTAGAATGGGCAGTAACAGAGCTATTAAACAACTCAGAAGCATTATCAAAAGCTAGATTGGAGTTGGAACAAAAAGTAGGCAAAGGCAACCTGATTGAGGAATCAGACATTACTCAATTACCTTATTTATAAACATTAGTTAAAGAGACCTTAAGGTTGCACCCGCCAGTGCCGTTGTTACTCCCTCGCAAAGCCTCAGCAGACGTAGATATCACAGGCTTCATAATACCAAAGGGTGCGCAAGTTTTGTTCAATGCATGGGTTATAGGCCGAGATACAAGCACATGGGATGACCCTTACTCTTTTAAGCCTGAAAGGTTCTTGGGGTCAGATGTTGATGTCAAAGGCCGGAATTTGAGCTAATTCCATTCGGAGTGGGCGGCGGATATGTCCTGGTTTGCGATTGGCAATAAGAATGTTGTATCTAATGTTGGGTTCGCTTATTAAATCTTTTGATTGGAAGCTTGATAATAAGGTTACATCTGGGAACACTGACATGGAAGAGAAGTTTGGCATCACCTTGCAGAAGGCTCAACCACTTCGTCTGATTCCTGTTGCCATTTAATTATGGGACAAAATGGTGACATAAATAAGTTTGAAATGATGTCATTTCCTCACTTTCTGTTAAAAAAAAGAATCAAATAATCTCAGGCTTTTTTTTCCCTCCATCACCATTTTGTATGCCTGCTGCGGTATTTAATTATATGTACTTTGAGAAGGTTTAAATATTAGAGAATAAATATACTTTTAATATGTCTTTCTCTTTATATTCGGTTTCTCCCCTTTTTTTGTGTGTGTGTGTATAGCACACGAGAATAGTTAATTTCATATTGTCATTTCAAGATACCTAGAAAATTTTCCAAAAACGATTCCCGCCATGACAAATTGATAAAGAGCAAGAGACCATATTTACATTGAAATTTATAATATTTAAAAATATTTTAATTTATTTATTTTTAGTTTAATTTGGTTACCTTTGTACAGTTTTATTGTTTGTGTATTACGTATTTGAGTTGTGTGCCTAATTTATGTATGAGTCTTATTAAAATAATTTTTTAGTCAAATTATAATAAGTATTAGTATAAATAATTATCTTTTGTACCTTTTATAAGCATGCCTTGATTATTTGTTATTGATTATTTCGTAGAATAAACTCTAGATTTGAGTTTAATAATATTTTTTCAATTTTGAAAGATTTGTGTGAGTTTTTGAGTGCATTTAATTATCGGCATTCTGTAAAATCAATGAACTTTAACCCTTTAAATTCACGATATTATTTTGAATAAAAAACTTCAATTTAGATCATTCTTTTATTAAGGGATTCTCAAAAATCAATGGAATATTAAAATATTAAACTTTCACTACAATAATTTGGCATAGAGCCAAAAGCTTGGTTTTACTATTCTTAACACACACCTTTTATTTTATTTTTCCTAATCTTCTTTTGCTTTTAAAAAAAAAGGGTCAAGGTCGAGTCAACCCTAGCCACCATCAGCCAACCACAGCCGCTGCCATTTGCATTTGTGCTTTCCCTATCCAGCAACCTCTTTCATCGATCATGATCTCTACAGAGTTCAAAAGGAGTCACCAATCCAACCTTGAGCAAAACCGTCACTGATTATCCATAAAACTACTAGAAAACGACCATAAATTTTGTGATTGCCGCAGCCACTGTTCATCATTTTTTTTTTTGCTATGCATTAATTAACGCCTCCACTGCAAATCTATTCCCCTTCACTAGCACAATCTTACTCAACAACTTTGACTCTTTCAAAATCATCCACCTCTTTTGGTTTTTGGTTGCTCCCACCGATAACTCTATTTTCAGTTAATTATCATTTTGCATTTTTTCTTTATTATTTCTTTTTTCTAAATTTATAGTGAGTAAGCAAAAAAAAAAAAAAATTAAGTCATGAAACCGCAACATCATTGGAAAGATCTCGTCTCTAAAAGAAGACATTTCAATTAGAATGTTGAGGACTTTACATTTAATTGCTCAAAATTTAAATAACTTTTAAAATATGGAATCATTGCACATGAAGAAGAGATATGGGTTCAACAAAGATGTTTGTGACGATACTGACTTTGCTTCACCAAATAATATCATTCATTCCAAGGAGAATATTAGTTGGTCAGTCAAGTCTACAACAAATTCTCCACATACAGGTATTGATTTGGATCAACCGTCAAAATTTGATGACTAATATTTGTTGTTACCAAAATTTCGTACATTAAAGTGATCGAGTTCACTGAGATTAGGACTTTGATAACGTCTTCATTTTCACGGAGATCCCGACCTTTATCATGATGCTTCCTAACTTGCAAAATAGACAAATTGTAAGGGTGTCAGTGTTGTTACCTGTAAAAATCTTTCGATACTTGAGTTAAGAGTCAAAAATTATAGGAGTAACAAATTAAGAAAAGAAAAGAGCTCTTCAGTTTTTTTTTTAGAGGCCTCTTTCCATTTCATGCCCTTATCTTGTGAATGGTACAACATTGTATAAGGAGACTTTACTTGAATCCATGTAGTGTTGGGATATCCCAAGGAATCAATATGTATGTGGTTTATTCTCAATTCAAATATGTCCCATTATTATTTATATTAGGTCACCCAGACCGATAATAGTGGTTAGAAAACGGGTACAACAATTATTCCCCTAGTTTACTTATTCTATGCCCGGAGTAAGAGGGCAAGTAAACTAAATCATAAATTAACAACATGATGATAGGGTCTGGTAAACAAGGTCGAAAAGTAATAGTCCAAATGAAGGATCGAGAAAGGCCGTAATCATCAGGGGCAAAATTAGGAGAGATGAAGCTGCACTAAAAAAGTCAAAAAGAGGATGAGTTAAGAGATATGTGCAATTAAGGTAAAATGACATGAGCAAGTCTTTCAACCAATCATATCACATCACCGATTGCAAAATAGGAAAATCCTAGAGAATAGCTAATGATCGAACATCCAGGGAAAAATAGTGGGAAGCAACCAGGATATGACAGTTTAGTTTAAATTTTCACCAGCTATAGCAAGTGGCGTGATAAAAGCAAGTGAATGATTCACTTCTATCCCAGAAACCTAATCTAATTCAAATTTTAAAAATATCCGAATGATAAGAGAGAAAAGTAAAAGAAACCGTGACTAACAGTAGAGATAGTTGTTATTCATGTAGATTTGTATTTCTGTCATCATTTATATGTTTTGAAATTGAATGAATGAGAATATATATAGTACGATTTTATATTGTAAGAGTGTTAATTTAGGTTGATTTTGGGAGAAACAACCAGTTCTTGCCCATAAAATGGCTAGCAATAGCGGTTTGGCGGATAGTGATTCGCAGAATCTATCAAGGAAATCTTTAGTGTAGGCTTTTGAAGAGGATGGGGGGAATTCTAGTAAAAAAGATTGATATCACACAGAAGGTCGGATATCGCCCTATTTGAGATACAGATTTTGTTGGGAAAATATGCTCTTTAAAAGCATATATGTTTATTTAATTGTAATAAATAATTTTTTTAATTAATAAAATAAATGAGGTATTTTATTCAAATATCTTAATTACATTAATATTTGTATTAAAGCCCATTTAATCATATTATATGTATTTATGTGATCACTATATGGATTCACAGAAGACATAAATACAAATTACTTATGATTAAATAAATTTAGTTCGCAGTTGATAAATAAAGTTGGGTACTTTATTTAGGTATAGACTGTAATAAATTCATTGAATGATTTGTCTTAATCATGTATGAATTTATTGATGTAGTACGACTACATTGAATAGGATCACATATGAGATTTAATTAACTTTGTAATAACTGTCAGACTTATTAAATCTCATAGGCATTGAGATTACTGTAATCTTAATCTTAAGTTAATTATGATTTCATGATTGTAATTGTTATTCCATTTGAGTTAACAATAGGCATGATACATCCGTGTGATCAAGATTACTCGGTATCTTGGTGGGAGCAATTATGAGTATTGGAGTTATGGATTAACAATATAGAATTTATACAACACATCTCTTGATAGGTTTTCGGCACTTGATCATGGAATTCTCTAGCCAGACTGCGTCAACATATTTACTATGCTGAAAATGATCATTAGAAAAACCAGTAAGGATCAAGGAATAAGATGTTATTAAATTGATTGGACAATTGAGATATCAATTTAATTAACGATGTGGTACAAAAGATTGTACAGTAAAGAAATCAATGTGGCTTGGGACGAATTATTATTCGAGCATACAATTATAGAAGTCAGTTCCAATCTTTTAGTGAAACGACCCGCCCCGCACTCCCAGGACGAATCAGTCTAAACTCGTAAAATCGGATCGAATAATATAATAATATCTAAAGATTCTACCGAAAATTCGGCAGAACCTCCCCTGTAAATCCAACATTTCCAAAACTACAATTTACAAAACAACACTCCTAAAAAAATTTCAATAACCATCCAAACTTCAAATCCAACTTCTCCAATCATTATCTCAAATATCACACAAATCACTCCAATATAAAAGTAAATATAATGGTTATCCTCAATACAAAAACATAACCGTAAATACAAATCACAAATCCCAAATATCAAAATATAAAATCTACGACTCCTAGCACCATCACGTGGCCACAATTATAAATCTAACTACCGATGCTGGGTCGACTGATGTACCTGCAAATCTCCTGTGGGGGGAAATAATATGATAAAAGAAAAACGTGGTGAGTATAAAACTCAGTGAGTGGATACTAGTTTCTGAAAAATAAATTTATTTAAAAAAATTACTCTCTCTCAAATCAATTCCATCAAAATATCATTTTATCTTTCTCAAACTTTCACATTCTCTTTCAAACCACTTACTTGAGCTACCTTCATTCGATTACCGCTTAGTAGGACACTCTCTTAACTTTCATAACTTTCTCTTTCATACTCTTTGGGCTTCTCGCAATGCGTCCCTCGCCCACTTATCTCATAACTATATAAACATCTGGAGAGTCCTCCACTAAGCCAGTAACGAATTCAAGCATCCAAGCTAAAACTGTAAAACAATCTTTCTTTCTTTTCAAATCTCATTTGCTAAAATCAACTTTCTCATTTTTCCAGAAAACATGGAAAACATAATGTATTTTCGTGCTCATGCCAATGAAATATTCATACGTATGCCCATGTCAATAAACACATATATATCAACATCTCATATCAACACATCACATAAACACATGGGCATAACAGATAAATCAATAATCGTACATATCTCAAAATAGACTTTTCAAACATGTCAAACATATATATTGTTTATTGTGATTCGTTTGGAAATCCAGTTTACTTACATAAACATATTTAATTTAAATCAGACACTGAAATACTATATTACATAAATCTGCGTAAAATCGATAGAATCATAATACTTGTCATATCAAATACTGTATATCAAAAGTTATCATCAAACAAGTACCCAGGGGAATGATCTCATCATATCCGGACCTCAACGGACAGGCAATGACGTACTATCTGGGTACCGCCACGCCCCGGAGCCACACGGATAGATAGGGAAAATCTCTTATCTCATCATATCAATCTAGTCCAAGCACACGGCCCAAAGCCTCTGTGTGTACTCAGACGGCCCCAAAGGCCTGTATATCATCTGTATCATCTGTATCATTGTATCTCAACAGCTGTCTGTATCTCATATCAGTATATCTGTACTCATCATACTGCATGCATATGCCCCCAAAAGGCAAAAGCGCCCAACACACGGCCCAAAGCCTCTATGTGTGTCAGACGGGCCCCAAAGGCCTCTATCTCATCTCATCTGTATCTCTGTATTCATCTCATATTAACTGTTTCTCTGTATCTGGAGGGAAGGGTACTGTTTAACAATTTCTCAAATAACATTTAAGACACATGTACATAAACATACAATCTCATCTGAAATCTCATTTCCCTTTTCTTCAACATATCTCAAATACACTCAATTCTAATATCATACTTTTACTTAAATGCGACAATAAAATCATTATTCAAACTCATTTTCATAACAATAAATCTCAATTTTCTAGAAAATCATTAAATTAAAGCATCAAATACTTATTTTTCAAATATATTGCTCTGTATAATAAAATCGGCATATACTTATAACAATAAGTTTTGTATATTCCACTCACCGTGACGATGACCAGACTCGGTATCAACAACGTCCGCAGGTTGATTCTCGTTCGCGGATCCTCCTAATCAAGGAAACGACATAATCATTCTCCGTAAACTTAATACTTCTCAAAACGAATATCTATCAACAATAATTATTCCCGCATGTATAAAATTACCAAAATACCCCTACATGCCAAAATTACCAAAATGCCCTCAACATCATTATTTAACTTAAATACCCGTTAAATCATCAATTATCCAATTATTCTCAACTCGGATAACGGAAATAATCACAATGTCCGAAATTACGAAATTACCCTCGGAGCGTAAAATTACCGAAATGTCCTTAACAACTTAAATTACCGATTTATCCTCGAAATCACAAATTACCTTACTGCCCTAACCTAAAATTACCAAATTACCCACTGATTTCACAAATTACAAAATCACCCCAAAGTTTTGTGAAATTACCGAATTGCCCTTGCCGGTCAACGGTGACCGGACTTCAGTCAACGGCGACGGGGAGCTTAGGTCTGATAGTTCCGGCCACGCTAAGTCCAATGGTGGCGGCGGTGACGTCTCACGCGCGCTACCGGAGGCGGATCGAGCTCTCCAAAACCGCGAGCTTCCAAGAGCAAATCGGCGGCAATCCGGCCGATTCAGGTGACGGGGTCGGTCGGAAAATGATGCTGGGGAGCTGAGGAACAAGATTCAAGTGGTGGCGTGCCACAAATCCGGCGAAATCGACGGCGACGAAAACGGGTTTCGGCCGCGGGTTTCAGGCTTCAACCGGCGGCGTTCCAGGCAATTTCCGGCGACGATGACGGCAGGGATACGTTGCTTGTCTCTCAAGCTTCAAAACGGTACCAAGCACGGCCGGTGGGGTGGCCGGAATCGGGAGAAATGGCCGGGTCAAGGTCGCGGGTCGCGGGTCAACGGGTCGGGTCAAACGGGTCAACTCGGGTCAACTCTTTCTCTTTCTCTCTCTCTCTCTCTCTCTCTCTCTCTCTTTCTAAAATTCCAAAAAAATGCAAACAGTTCCTCCCGTCCAATTTATAGAATTCAGCTCTTTTTTTTTTTTTTTTTTAAGCTTAATACAAATTAAGCTTATACCGGATCCGTAACGGAGCTAAAATCCGATCACTCGAGCTCTTAATCGCGCTCAATTAATCTCGATTCGAAGTGGAAAAATTAAATCGTACACTTGATTAAGAAAATCAAAGTGCATATGTTACAATCTTCCCCCCTTATAAAAATTTCGTCCTCGAAATTTACATACCTGATAAAAAGATATAAGGGTACTGAGCTCGCATCAAGTCCTCGCGTTCCCAAGTAGCCTCTTTCCTTGCATGATTCTTCCACAACACTTTTACTAACGGAATAGTTTTTGAACGCAAAATTTGATGCCTCTGTTCTAATATTTCCACGGGCTCTTCTTCATAAGTCAAATCTTCTTTCAGTTTAAATGGGTTGTCTGGATAATACATGACTAGAATCATACACGTACTTCCGGAGCATTGAGACATGAAATACATCGTGGATTCTAGATAACTCAGGTGGTAAAGCTAATCGGTATGCCAATGGACCAATACGCTCTACAATCTCATATGGTCCAATGTAACGTGGACTTAGCTTCCCACGCTTCCCAAAACGAAGTACCCCTTTCCAAGGAGATATCCGTAGGAAAACCTTATCACCCACTTCAAATTCAAGTTCCCGCCTATGCTTATCCGCATAGCTCTTTTGTCTGCTTTGGGCTGCCTTTAGTCTTTTCCGAATAAGTTGTATCTTCTCATTAGTATTCTGAGCCAATTCGAGACCAAAAAGCTTCCGCTCTCCAACCTCATCCCAACATACGGGAGTTCTACATTTTCTGTCATATAAAGCCTCATAAGGTGCCATCTCAATGCTAGCTTGATAACTGTTATTATAAGCAAATTCCATCAAGGGTAAATAAATGTCCCAACTACCCTTAAACTCCAAAACACAAGCTCGTAACATATCCTCCAGGGTTTGAATAGTACGCTCTGACTGACCATCAGTCTGTGGATGAAAAACTGTACTAAAATTCAACTTGGTGCCCAAAGCCTTTTGCAAACTTGTCCAGAACTTCGAAGTAAATCAAGAATCTCTATCTGAAACAATAGACACCGGTGTTCCGTGAAGTCGGACTATCTCCGCCACAAAAATATTTCCTAACTTGTCCATCGAAAAAGTGGTGTTGAATGGTAAAAAGTGAGCAGATTTTGTAAGTCGATCAACAACTATCCAAACAATATCATGACCACTCTGAATACGTGGAAGTCCCACCACAAAATCTATAGTGATGTGTTCCCATTTCCACTCAGGGATAGGAAGCGGCTGAGAAAACCCTGCAGGTCCTTGATGTTCAGCTTTAATTTGCTGGCAAACTAAACATCGAGATACAGATTCAGCTATCTATCTCTTCATACCTTGCCACCAATAATGATCTCTCAAGGTACGGTACATCTTCGTACTGCCAGGATGCATTGCATAAGCTGAACAATGAGCTTCTTCCATGATCTCCTTTTTCAACTCCTTAACATTGGGTACGCAAAGTCGATTACCCATAACTAAAACTCCATCATCTCTCACCGCAAAATCAGTCTGTAAGCCTTTTTGCACATCCTCTTTCAACTTTAGTAACTGCAAATCCTGATCTTGCATCTGATGAACCTTGTCAATCAAAGTCGGTCTAACTCGAAAGTTAGCTATCAAGCTCCACGATTATCAGTATTCAACTCGACTCCCAAAGATCTTAACTCGATCAACAAAGACACATATTTCACTCGCAAATGAGCGATAGAGCTGGAAGACTTCCTACTTAGTGCATCCGCTACCACATTTGCTTCTGCCTTAAAGTCTGCAGAACAGTCCGCAAGTGTTCCTCTTATTCTTCATGACTTCGAGAATACACTAAAATGTCATCAATACGCGAAAGTGGATATTTATTATGCACGGTACCCTTTTTTTTTTTTTTTTCCACAGTAACATAGTGAGATGTAAGCCAATCCATGCCCAATATGGCATCGAAATCTCGAATGTCTAAAATAATCAAATTCGCCTTAAATTCATACTCACCCAATCGAATCATACGATCTCGATACGCTCTCTCCACAAGTAGTGACCCTCCGGTAGGTGTACTAACAACCAAACCATAATCTAACAATTCAGGCTCCCTCTCTATATGCATAACAAATGCACAAGAAATAAAAGAATATGTGGATCCAAGATCAATAAGAATGAGCATCATGGCCAAAGATCGATAATATACCCATAATAACTTCTGGTGTAGCATGAGCCTCCTGCTGAGTCAAGGCAAAAACTCGAGCCTGAGTACGAGGTCGACCAGGTTGACCTCTCCGACTTGGAATGGCGGCCTGACTTCTAGATATGGAACCCCCTGTCTGCATATCCCTTTGACTCTGAACTGGTCCAATATGAAATTGATACCGTGGGGTTGTCCCTCGGGCAGAACTGTCACCCTGAGATAAAGTGGGGCAGAACCTCTTAATATGTCCAGGTTGTCCACATAAATAGCACACATTGTCTCCCATACGGCATTGGCCCTGATGGTTCCTACCACACGAAGGGCAAGAGGTCTGCTGTATACCCCTACGGTATCCTCCGCTATTCCTGTCATACTGCCCTTGAGCCCTAACATTACTCCCCACTGATGGTTGTGCTGAACTGTGACTGGCAACCTGTCTCTGATCTCCTCTGTTACTAATACTCTGATTCCTTTGTGCGCCAGCAGAGTAATTTGTATGTGAGCCTCTCTTCGGCGGTCTGCTGCTCGAGCCACCCTCTGCCCAACTTCGGCTACGTTTTTGTTTCAGAGCCTGAACTCTATATCCCTCAGAGATACTGTGCTCTACTCTCTTAGCTGCCTCAACTACCTCAGCAAACTCAGTGTACCGTGATGCTATCACAGTTGTGCGAATCTCAAATCGGAGACCCTCCCCAAAACGCCTACATCTCTCCCTCTCATCACCAACTACTGAAGTGGCAAACATAGAAAGATCCAAAAATTTATTCTCATACTCTTCTACTGTCATAGATCCTTGAACCAGACGGAGGAATGCACTCCGCTTAATATCCTGATAAACAGCAGGAAAATAATGATCGTAGAATTCCTTACGAAAAATAGCCCATGTAAGCGCAACATACCCTTGGTATCTACGCTCTACTGTTTGCCACCATTGATAAGCTCTATTCTCAAGCAGAAAAGTGGCAAATAAAAGTCTATCTTCCTCTGAGCATCTCATCACATCAAAAATACGTTCTAATTTACAAAGCCACGACGCTGCCTCAGGTGGATCACCAGAACCATGAAAAATCTGTGCCCCTAAACTTCGTACACGCTCAATGGTATTTACATAATCGACGTGCGGATGAGTCTGACTCTGTACCACTGTAGTCACAATCTGAGCTAATCTATCAATCGACTGTTCAATATTCGAAGCATTACCTGGTACCTGTTGCACAAGCTCATGCGTTGAAAATTCAACTATTCTCTCACCTACAGGACCATTTTCCCCCGCAGGTACATCTCCTGAAGTCAACCCAGCTACTAGTCTAGTACGGCCGCGACCACGACAACGTCTACGGCCACGTTTATTGCTACGACGAATCATGATGGTGCCTACAAAAGATCACTTCCGACTTAATAACCATAAAACTTACTCTCTTTACGATAATAAAGTCTACAGAATCTATAACCATGCTCTGATGCCAACTGAAACGACCCGCCCCGCACTCCCAGGACGAATCAGTCTAAACTCGTAAAATCGGATCGAATAATATAATAATATCTAAAGATTCTACCGAAAATTCGGCAGAACCTCCCCTGTAAATCCAACATTTCCAAAACTACAATTTACAAAACAACACTCCTAAAAAAATTTCAATAACCATCCAAACTTCAAATCCAACTTCTCCAATCATTATCTCAAATATCACACAAATCACTCCAATATAAAAGTAAATATAATGGTTATCCTCAATACAAAAACATAACCGTAAATACAAATCACAAATCCCAAATATCAAAATATAAAATCTACGACTCCTAGCACCATCACGTGGCCACAATTATAAATCTAACTACCGATGCTGGGTCGACTGATGTACCTGCAAATCTCCTGTGGGGGGAAATAATATGATAAAAGAAAAACGTGGTGAGTATAAAACTCAGTGAGTGGATACTAGTTTCTGAAAAATAAATTTATTTAAAAAAATTACTCTCTCTCAAATCAATTCCATCAAAATATCATTTTATCTTTCTCAAACTTTCACATTCTCTTTCAAACCACTTACTTGAGCTACCTTCATTCGATTACCGCTTAGTAGGACACTCTCTTAACTTTCATAACTTTCTCTTTCATACTCTTTGGGCTTCTCGCAATGCGTCCCTCGCCCACTTATCTCATAACTATATAAACATCTGGAGAGTCCTCCACTAAGCCAGTAACGAATTCAAGCATCCAAGCTAAAACTGTAAAACAATCTTTCTTTCTTTTCAAATCTCATTTGCTAAAATCAACTTTCTCATTTTTCCAGAAAACATGGAAAACATAATGTATTTTCGTGCTCATGCCAATGAAATATTCATACGTATGCCCATGTCAATAAACACATATATATCAACATCTCATATCAACACATCACATAAACACATGGGCATAACAGATAAATCAATAATCGTACATATCTCAAAATAGACTTTTCAAACATGTCAAACATATATATTGTTTATTGTGATTCGTTTGGAAATCCAGTTTACTTACATAAACATATTTAATTTAAATCAGACACTGAAATACTATATTACATAAATCTGCGTAAAATCGATAGAATCATAATACTTGTCATATCAAATACTGTATATCAAAAGTTATCATCAAACAAGTACCCAGGGGAATGATCTCATCATATCCGGACCTCAACGGACAGGCAATGACGTACTATCTGGGTACCGCCACGCCCCGGAGCCACACGGATAGATAGGGAAAATCTCTTATCTCATCATATCAATCTAGTCCAAGCACACGGCCCAAAGCCTCTGTGTGTACTCAGACGGCCCCAAAGGCCTGTATATCATCTGTATCATCTGTATCATTGTATCTCAACAGCTGTCTGTATCTCATATCAGTATATCTGTACTCATCATACTGCATGCATATGCCCCCAAAAGGCAAAAGCGCCCAACACACGGCCCAAAGCCTCTATGTGTGTCAGACGGGCCCCAAAGGCCTCTATCTCATCTCATCTGTATCTCTGTATTCATCTCATATTAACTGTTTCTCTGTATCTGGAGGGAAGGGTACTGTTTAACAATTTCTCAAATAACATTTAAGACACATGTACATAAACATACAATCTCATCTGAAATCTCATTTCCCTTTTCTTCAACATATCTCAAATACACTCAATTCTAATATCATACTTTTACTTAAATGCGACAATAAAATCATTATTCAAACTCATTTTCATAACAATAAATCTCAATTTTCTAGAAAATCATTAAATTAAAGCATCAAATACTTATTTTTCAAATATATTGCTCTGTATAATAAAATCGGCATATACTTATAACAATAAGTTTTGTATATTCCACTCACCGTGACGATGACCAGACTCGGTATCAACAACGTCCGCAGGTTAATTCTCGTTCGCGGATCCTCCTAATCAAGGAAACGACATAATCATTCTCCGTAAACTTAATACTTCTCAAAACGAATATCTATCAACAATAATTATTCCCGCATGTATAAAATTACCAAAATACCCCTACATGCCAAAATTACCAAAATGCCCTCAACATCATTATTTAACTTAAATACCCGTTAAATCATCAATTATCCAATTATTCTCAACTCGGATAACGGAAATAATCACAATGTCCGAAATTACGAAATTACCCTCGGAGCGTAAAATTACCGAAATGTCCTTAACAACTTAAATTACCGATTTATCCTCGAAATCACAAATTACCTTACTGCCCTAACCTAAAATTACCAAATTACCCACTGATTTCACAAATTACAAAATCACCCCAAAGTTTTGTGAAATTACCGAATTGCCCTTGCCGGTCAACGGTGACCGGACTTCAGTCAACGGCGACGGGGAGCTTAGGTCTGATAGTTCCGGCCACGCTAAGTCCAATGGTGGCGGCGGTGACGTCTCACGCGCGCTACCGGAGGCGGATCGAGCTCTCCAAAACCGCGAGCTTCCAAGAGCAAATCGGCGGCAATCCGGCCGATTCAGGTGACGGGGTCGGTCGGAAAATGATGCTGGGGAGCTGAGGAACAAGATTCAAGTGGTGGCGTGCCACAAATCCGGCGAAATCGACGGCGACGAAAACGGGTTTCGGCCGCGGGTTTCAGGCTTCAACCGGCGGCGTTCCAGGCAATTTCCGGCGACGATGACGGCAGGGATACGTTGCTTGTCTCTCAAGCTTCAAAACGGTACCAAGCACGGCCGGTGGGGTGGCCGGAATCGGGAGAAATGGCCGGGTCAAGGTCGCGGGTCGCGGGTCAACGGGTCGGGTCAAACGGGTCAACTCGGGTCAACTCTTTCTCTTTCTCTCTCTCTCTCTCTCTCTCTCTCTCTCTCTCTCTCTTTCTAAAATTCCAAAAAAATGCAAACAGTTCCTCCCGTCCAATTTATAGAATTCAGCTCTTTTTTTTTTTTTTTTTTAAGCTTAATACAAATTAAGCTTATACCGGATCCGTAACGGAGCTAAAATCCGATCACTCGAGCTCTTAATCGCGCTCAATTAATCTCGATTCGAAGTGGAAAAATTAAATCGTACACTTGATTAAGAAAATCAAAGTGCATATGTTACATTTAGTGGAGTAGATTTGAAATTAAATAATTGGGCTAGTTTAATTACAGACCTAATTATTATAGCCACTATTGTATGTTCCCAAATGATCTCCGGGTTAACTCATTTAATTGATTGCACCACTACTGGACTAATAAGTAAGATAACTAGCTATTTGGGTCAAAAGTCTAAATATATTATTTAGTGGGAGGCTCTATTAATTAGCTTTTGTATAAGGGGTCTTATGTTATTTTATAAGGTGGGTCCCCTATTGAAAAAGTAAATAACGTGGGTTTTGTTTTTGATTATTTGGAGCTTAGGATTTTCATTAAAGTATGATATAAAAGGCTTATTTTCTCTAAAGAAAAGGGAGTAGCCACTTTATACAGATCAGAGAAAAAGATTTTTTTCTCTATTGTTGAGAGAAACATTTTCTTGTGCTAGTTGCTTTGGTAGTGATAAAAGCGCCGACACGTCAAGTGCAGATCGAACCTGAGTCATAACCCGAAAAATCATTGGTGACAGTTCGTGATCTAACAAACGTGGTAGTGACGGATCGTGATCTAATAGGAGTGGTGGTGACGGATCATGACCTAACAAGAGTGGTGGTGGCGGATCATGACCTAACAAGAGTGGTGGTGGCGGATTATGATCTAGGATCCTAAATTACTTCAGCAATAAAAGTCAACTCGGATTTTTAAGGTACGATTTCTGGATTACAAATTCTTATATATTATATGAGAACGATCTTCAAAAGGTTTTATAAAAAAATTTAAAAAACCTGATTTTTTCCCAACAGATTCAAGTTATAGTATTTCCTTAAAGCATGAACTAGCCTTTTGACTAAATATGAAATTGTAGGAAATATAGTTGAGGTAGATTATGAGGAAACCAAGGATGATCTCATGTTTAAGCATGTTTTAATTCAATATAGATGAGATCAGTGATACCACAACAGAGGAGGATAAATAACTTAAAGAAAGTAATAAGAGGATAAAGACAAAGAAGAGATGAGTGAAACTAGATCCTAAACCTATCACTAAAACTAATCCACAAAATATGATATAAACATAAGTATAATTTATCATTAGAGAGGATGACCTCAAGGTTTTTAAAGGGAAATATTGAAACGACCCGCCTCGAATCCCCCCAGGCAAGTACGTCTAGTCTCATCAAAACAGACTTAATAATAATCTAATTAGTAAGGATTCTGCCGAAAATTCGGTAGTCTCCTATATGTATATATAACACTCCCAATATGCAAATATATAAGACAAGCACTCCCAACATAATTCAATATACAACAAACTCCAGTGATCAACATCCTTAACCAAAATACTGAGTTTTATATCTCCAACATATCAAAAGATAATATTATAACTAATATTAATATCTCAGTTTATTCTTAATCCCAAAAGAATAATATAATAAAAATATACAATCCCAAATAATGAGATAACCAAGATGTTCTAACAAATCATCTATATATTCTAAAACCATCACGTAACCAAGACTAAAAAAAATATTTATAGTTGCTAAGTCGGTCTGGTGTACCTGCAGCCTCCTGGTGGGGGGGGGGGGGGGAATAATAAAAACGGGGCGAGTATAACACCCAGTGAGATCAATGAGTGGATAGTAGTTTTTTTAAAAAAATTAATTCTTACTTTAAAAGAAATAATCATATCATTTCCAAACACAATTTCATCAAACTATTTGTGAGAAATCAATAATAAATCATTTAACATTTAAATAAGATTACTAGCCATGAAAAACATATATAATATTGTACTAAATAACCATGGAAATCATATCACAATATCATATACAATACACAAATTTGAAAATCATCACCAAACAAGTACCCAGGGTAATAATCTCGTTGTATTCAAACCTCAGCGGATAGGCAATGACGTACTATCTGGGTACCGTCACGCCCCGGAGCTACATGGATAGACAAGGAAATAACATCTCGTATTTCATCATATTTGTGCATGCATAATCTAGTCCCCAAAGGACAAAAGCACCTAAGCAAACGACCCAAAGCCTCAGTGTGTACTCATACGAGCCCCAAAGACCTGTATCTCATCAGTATTTCAATATATGTCTGTATCTCATATCTATATCTCTATAATTATCATACCGCATGCATATGCCCCCAAAAGGTAAAAACGCCTAAACAAACGGCCTAAAATCTCTATGTGTGTTCAGACGGGCCCCAAAAACATCTCATCTCATCTCATCTGTATCACTGTATTTGGAGGGGAAGGGTACTGTTGAATGATTTAAAAAACAATCATTATACTCATATTCACATACCTTTTTAACCATATTTTAAACCATTCCACATTTGAATATACTCTTCTTATCTTTAAAATACTATCATGCATATTCAAAGTCGATACACAAAATCATTAACCAAACATTTTAATAAAATACCAATGCGTGAATAAAATCCATTTTGAGGGAATCATTAAATCAAAACATTTAAAATACTTATTTCACAAACATGCTTTACTATCATAATTAACTATGAAAATAGGTTTTGTATATTCCACTCATAGTGACGGTGTTCATGCTCGATTATCGTCCACGTCAGCGGACCGGTTCTCGCTCGCGGATCCTCCTAAATCAAGGAAATGACATAATTATTTTATGTAAATTGAAATTATGACTCAATTTATGCAATAAACTCGAAACGAACATCTATCCATAATTTACAACTCTCGTGTCAATAAAATCACCAAAATGCCCTCGAGTCCGTAAATCATTAAAATACTTCGAAATCGTAAATTAATGAATTACCCTCGAAATCATAATTACACCCAATCTTCAATTCTAGGTATTACTAAAATATCCACAGGCGCAGAAATTTTAAAATTGCTCTCATAGTGTGAAATTACCGAAATGCCCTTGCCGGTCAACGATCACCATAATTTAGTCAACGCTGGCAGGGAAGCTCAAGTCTGAAAGTTTTGGCCACATTAAGTCCAACGGTGGTGGTGGTGACCTCCCACCCGCGGCGATGGCTCCGGATCGAGCTCCCAAAGCCGTAAGTCTTCCAACGACTGATCAACGGCAAAACGATGTCCCCGGTCGCAGTGGATGGTCAAAAATGGAAGAGGAAGTTGTGGAGAACAAAACTGGGGTGGTGGTGTGGTCAAATTCCGGTAGAATCAATGGCAGTGGTGATGGGTTTTGGCCGTGGTTTTTCCAGCCTTAAACGACAGTGTTCTGGTCGATTTTCGGGTTAGATGACAACTGAAGTATGACTAGCATCTCACAAGCTTTCGATTGATACCTTGCTTGGCCGGAGTGGTGGCCGAAATCATGAAATATGGCTGGGTTACGTTTGCGGGTCGGGTCGGGTTTTTGGGTTTGTAATTGGGTCGGTTTGGCAACTTCTCTCTCACTCTCTCACACGTGTCTTTTCCCTCAGTTTTTCCGCTCTTTTCTCTTTTGCTTTTACTAACTTATTAACTGCCTCTTTTTGTTTATTCATTTTCACATATGTTACAATTACAATATTTCTAGTGAAGTGAGAATAAGGCTACCCCGAAGACAAGAAAAGCCTACCAGTCCCCTTGAGAATATATTAGCTATTTGCACGAAGTACCAATATAGCCTTATTTTGTCAAGATGTTAAGTTCCTTAGGGTTAGCTCTTTGTCAGTTAGCCTTAAATGGGCAACATGTATTTATTTCAAGCGAAAGCTGGTATACCCAAGCCCACATTTCAGGAGCTAAAAAGATGTTTCAAAATGAAAAATAACCCAAAGAAGCATGTTGGTTGGCACTACCTATCGACTTGGTTTAGGGTAAAAAAATTGATTGTAGATCTTTTGACCACAAACAAAGATTTTAAAGATCAGTGGCTCTGGGTTTACAGAGAATGAGATTGATATTCAAAAGATTTGAAACATAAGGAGTAATGTGTCTTTAGGTAGCCAACTCTGATTCCTGTTAAAGGAGATCTTTTTCTTTAACTTTAATCGAAGCTTATTTGAGAAATAACATGTTTGTATGGTTGTGCAAGTTTATGGGGGATCAAACTAAAGACAATAGTTCGATACTGATCTCATTTTAGAGGGGCATTTTAGTATTATTTGTCCATATATTGATCTTTTGATGTTGGAGAATTTGGAAGGGTGCATTTTAGTATTAGGAGTGAAGCAAACCATACAGGGAAAAAAGAAATGTATAAATGTTGGATTTCCATTCTTTATTCGACAGAAAATTGTGATTAATTAGGTTTGTGAAGTAGAGAAAATATCTTTGGGAATCTTGGGAAGATTGAAGAGCAAAAGACAAAGAGAAGAACAAACATAAAATGAGTCTGATCATGGAGATCAAGGATTGGCTTTGTTGACCTCTAGGCCATTAATACAAAAATCCCCATTGGTCATTTGTTCAACTACAATAGAAACAACTTCCCCAACCATCTCACTTATAGAGATACAACTTCAAGGCCGTGGCAAACTCTCATTGAAGCTAACAAAAGAGAAAAAAGAGAGGTTTGAACTTACCCGATGTGTTGTACATTTTACTTAGGCTTATGTAAACAAAGAGAAGGTTGAAGAGCTCAATAAACTATCCATCACTGAGGCTTGGAACAGTTGATGAAACACAATCAAGAGGTAATATGCTATCTTATTCAAGTTGGAAACTACCTATAAATCAAAATATTTTGACTGATATATTGTATAAGGCAAACTATCTACACTGTAAATTCAAGAGGCAATGTGATTAGTTGATCAAGTTAGGATTTGAAGTCCCTGCCCTAAAGAATGAATTCCAAAAGAATATGGAGACTTTAAAGGACCAATTTGAAGAAAGAGAAAAAATTGATTTCACTGAAAATTAAAGCTTGAAGCAAAGGGTGAAAGAATTAAAAAAGGATCTATAGGCTCTTGAAGAGCTCGAGAAACAAATTTCCTACCCTGATAATATGATCATAGAGAAAGACAAGATAATAACTAAATAAAAGCTTATGACTGATTAATTGAAGGCCGAACACCAAATCAAGTATGACGATGGGTCTTTACTTGGGTTTGAATATACTTTAGAAGTGGTACTGGAGAAGTACCCACAATTAGAACTCTCAAGTTAGGATGTTATAATCTAATTTTGAAGGACTAGAGTTGACTTTATATTATGTTGGTAACAAATGTCCACATGGATTTAAAAAAAAACTGTCAAAAAGCTTGATATCTTGAACTCAAGCCATAATAGAAGTTATAATGTCTTGTGTTCGGGCCACAATAAGGGCCAAAAATAGCTAAAAACAAAGCACGAAAAATGCGAAAATTCATAAGATTAGGCTACAAACAAAGGTAAAAACAATTAAGATTGAGCTATAATTAAGGACCAAAATGATTAGGCTACAGTTGAGGGCCAAAATAACTAAGATTAGGTTGTAGTTGAGGGCCAAAATATCTAAAATTGAGTTGTAGTTGAAGGCTAAAATAATTAAGATCGAGCTACAGTTGAGAGCCAAAATAATTAAGACTGGGCTGAAGCCGACGGCCAAAATAATTAAGATTGGGTTACAGTTAAGGGCCAAAATAATTAAAATCAGGCTGCGGTTGAAGGCAAAAATTTTTACAAGATAAGCCATAAGGAGGCTATTGGGATAAAATCAAATAAATAAAATAAGATAAATTTAATAGTAAATATAAAATTACTTAGTAGTTGGTAAGAATAGTAAGGTTAGCTCAAACATAATTTCTATGAATCATCTATGCATTCCAATTTCTTGACCTTATGCCCACCCACACTTTCGAGCTAATAAATTCCCGGATGCCCCATTTTGATAATCTTGCCGGCTCTTTTAACTTGGCTCTAGGACTTTCGTCCTCAGGGAGCCTTAAGTGTAATTTTTCTAAGTATAAGGTCTTTCTCAATGAAACTTCTAGCTCGTACAGTTTGATTATAATAACGGGTAGCTCATTGTTGATAAACTGTTACCTGAATTTGGGGTCAAGGTTAGTACACAAAATCTGCTAGTTTTCGTCTTTTGAAAAATTTTATACATGATAAATGGGAAGTCTATTCTTCTATGGAATGACAACTTTATGACCAAAGGCTGAGGAAAAAAGAGTTTCTTCTATAGTTATTTTGCTGGTCATTCGATAGGCCAAGAGTACTTTGTGAAGCCCGTTAACCTAAGCTCCTTTATATGCTCCAAGTCATGTTTTTAAGGCCTTCTATTTTACCTTGTTAATGGCTTTTACTTGGCCGTTAGTCTTCGGTTGTGCTGATAAGGCAAATCAAAGATCGATATTAAGGTTGATATAGGGACTTTTTGAATTCCAAGTTATCAAATTAGTTTTGCGCATGAGTCCATAGAAGAGATGGGTTACTTTTAAAATGGTTGTGATGTATTAATGTCAATCAGATACCGAAAGCAATGATTATGATATTATAAGTAAACTGGGCTTCGGGATTTTGCCGCGAAAATTGTATTGGTTGACTAAGGGTTTGGGTTGCATTGGCTTCCCAAATCATCTATTTTAAGATAGATTTTTTAAAAAATCAATTTTATAAATAAGTTGGTCACTTATTTTGTAATTTTAGATTATAACATAATGGCATATCAAATAATTTAGTAATTATGTTTAATGAACGAAAGTCAAAATAAACAAAATAATAAATGTTACTATCATTATCTACATTTTTTGTATTTTACAAATAATGAAAACATTTTGTTTTATGTTGAACTGTTACAATAATAGAAAGTTTTAGTGTAAATACGTTAGTTGATAATAAGTAACTTACTAAAATGGGAAAATGCCGCCAGTACTAACTATTTCGATAACAGCACATTACCAGCGCTAGCGAAAAAGTTTCTCATTGAAGCAAAATACTGACCATTGAATACAAAATTCTCTCATCTCTACGTACAACCATGTCAGCCAAACCATCAAAGGAGGTATGGAAATAACGCAAAATCACATAAATTATGGTGGCCTATACAACATCGCCACTAATCGACAACGCAATATGCCAAACCGCAGCCGAAAACATCCTTTGTAGACGCTGGGCACTATCATGTCTCATTCTTGATACACCGAGAAGATCCTTCAGAATTCCCAAGAACAATCCCAAGTTTTTAGCTTAAGATTGACTTGTCCTTTTCCAATTTAGTTGTTGTTTTTATTTCAAATTGCTTGGTCATAGGCAAAGGTGGTTAGTCACCTTTAGAATAATAGTTATGTTATGGTTTTAACTTGCTGAAGTTTAGGAGTTATTGTTGCTATCGGTTTGATGTATTGAAACTCTGTTTAAGGAGTTTATTTGGAATTGAATAAAGACGTGAAGAATTTTGCTCAAAGCTGTGGTTGACTTTCACCCAAAAAAAGCCAAATTTATTGAGTTTTCATTGTAATATGACTGAGACCTATCAGTGGTATCAGAGCTACAATGACAACGAACAAAGAGCGCATTGAAATATTGGAGCAAGGAGTGGGAGGCTTACAGGATGAGGTGCATAAGCTTGGGCTTGGAATGAACGATCGTATGCAACGCTTAGAGGAGTCCTTGAAGGCTTTATCCGATGCGGTTCTCTCATCAAAGGCATCTCAATCGTCGCACTTAGTGAAGCAAAGACACATGCATCAGTACCAACATGATGAAATAGAAATTTCTCGTTGGAATATACCCCCTTTTCGACCCAAAATTGAGTTTCCGCGGTTTGCAGGAGATGATCCAACGGAGTGGTTCAATAGAGTGGCACAGTTCTTTGAATTTTAAGGAACTCCTGAAGATCAAAAGGTGAGCTTGGTGTCTTTCCACCTAGAAGGTGAAGCGAACCAATGGTGGCAATGGTTGCATCGGACATACAAGGAAGAAAATCAGACAGTGACGTGGACTATGTTTGGTGAAGAACTATGGGCACGGTTTGGACCAACATGTGGAGAAGACTTTGACGAGGCTCTCTCACATATAACACAAAGTGGATCTCTTCGGGATTATCAACATGAATTCGAGAAATTAGGCAATGTGGTACATGGGTGGACTCAAAAGGCTCTCGTTGGAACTTTCATGGGCGAGTTAAAACCAGAAGTAGCTGATGGGATACAAATGTTCAAGCCAAAAACACTAAAAGAGGCCATCAATTTATCCAGGACGAGAGACGGATAACTTACACGACAAAAGAGGATTGGTCCACCAATCCCACAAAATTGGCCGCCAGCTGTCGTCACCCTGGTCAATCAAAGAGCAGCGATATCTCCTGAACGCTTGGGCTAGGAAGTGATGCAAAAATGACGAGCTCAAGGGCTATGTTTTAGTTGCAATGAGCAATTCCCACCAGGTCATAAGTGCCAACGGCCTCGACTGCTACTCATCCAAGGCCACGATAATTCTCAGGAGAATGAAGAAGAGGTAGAGAGCGAAGGTAACAGAGAAGAGGAATTGGAAGTTTTTATACATGCTTTGACTCGATGGTTATCTCCACGGACCATGCGAGTATCTGCTTCTATAAAGTTGCAACCAATAGTGGTGTTAATCGATAGTGGATCTACACATAATTTTTTGAACGAAAAAGTAGCTAGCACACTGCGGCTCCTAGTAGTTCATACGAAGTCTTTCACAGTCCATGTCGCCAACGGAGAATGACTCATATATCAAGGACAATATAAGAAGGTACTGATCGATTTACAAGGCATTCCATTCTCTCTTACCTTCTACTCTTTGCCATTAGCAGGACTAGAAATGATATTAGAAATACAATGGTTGGAGATGCTGGGGTCGGTAGTTTGTAACTGGAAGCATTTAACCATGGATTTCAATTGGGACAATCAAGCACGAAGGTTGTAAGGGATACAAAAGCCCATTTAAGTGACTTCACTAGAGACCGTTGCAAAAAAGCATCGATAGGGTCAGATGGTCTTTGTTGTTTATGTTCAAAACTTAGAAGACTTTTCCTGGGATGGCATTCAACTAGATATGCAGCACCTTTTAAGCAAATTTGAGGATGTCTTGTAAGAACACTTTAAGTTGCCACCACCACGAGAAATCGACCACCATATACCCTTTAAGGAAGGAACCCAACCCATTAATGTTCGACTATATCGGTATGCGTATTTTCAGAAGGCAGAAATTGAAAAACAAGTGCAGGCAATGTTGAACGTAGGAATCATTAGACTAAACATTAGTCCATTTTCATCTCATGTCCTTCTAGTAAAAACGAAAGATGATAATTGGAGGTTTTGCACGAATTACCGAGCATTAAACGCCGCCACGATCAAATATTGATTTCCCATTCCAACAGTGGACGTGGACGACATGTTGGATGAATTTTATGGCGCTACTTATTTTACTAAGTTAGATCTTTGAGCTGGTTATCATCAGGTACAAGTACATGCTCCCGACATTTCGAAAACTGCATTTAGGATGCATAATGGACATTTTGAGTATCTTGTTATGCCCTTCGGGTTATGTAATGCTCCATCTACTTTTCAAGCCATCATGAATTCTATTTTTCAGCTTTACCTTCGATAATTCATATTAGTTTTCTTTGATGATATATTAGTCTATAGTCCTACATGGGAAGTGCATTTAACTCATGTGAGGAAGACATTAGAAATTTTAAAGAAACACAACTTCTTCGTCAAAGTAAACAAATGTGACTTTGGTAAGCATGAATTGGAGTATTTGGGCCATATTGTGACAAATCAAGGTGTCAAGGTAAATAGTAAGAAAATTGAGGCTATGGTTGCGTGGCCACAACCCACTAATACTACTGAATTATGTGGCTTTTTAGGCTTTACAGGCTATTACAGGAAATTTGTCCGTAATTATGGAGTACTAGCTCGTCCCCTCACCAACTTGCTTAAGAAAGGGAATTTCAAATGGGATGATGATACTGCTAGTGCGTTCATGATGCCCAAACAAGCTATGACAACCACACTTACTCTCGCCATGCTTAACTTAAATGAGCCATTCACTATCGAGACTGATGCTTCCGGGGATGGAATTGGAGCTGTTCCCACTCAGCAAAGGAGACCAATTGCATACATGAGTTGAGCTTTGGGGATTGCGAAATGTACCTGGTCAATCTATGCTAAAGAGATGTTAGCAATTGTAGAGGCCGTTTGGACACGGAGACCATACATCTTGGGTCAGAAGTTTTTCATTCAAATTGACCAATGAAGTCTCAAATACTTCTTAGAGCAACGAGTAACCACTCCCGAGCAGCAGAAATAGGTCGCTAAGCTTCTTAGATACGACTATGAGATAAAATATCGGCCTGGGAAAGAAAATTTAGTGGCAGATGCTTTATCTCGCTGCCCCAACAACCCTCTCCTAAATCCAATATTTATTTCATAGTTTTCATTATGGGATGACATTTGAAAGGCAGCAGAAACAGATTTGTACATGAAAAAAATATTTCAACAGACAGCAAATGATCCTATGGGCAATGTTTTTACAAGCAAAGAGTGGTGGTCCCGCCTGCATTACAAAATTAGCTACTCTAGGAGTTTCATGACAGTAAGGTGGCTGGACACTCTGAAGTTCTAAGGACTTTCAAATGGCTATCTCAGCAATTTTATTGGCCCTCTATGCACAAATCTATACAAGAGTACATTCAACAATATGCAACCTGCCAAAAGATGAAATTCTAGACATTAGAACTAGCTGAACTGCTCCAACCACTCCCAATTCCTTGTCGAGTTTGGGATGACATCTCGTTAGATTTCATCGAAGGATTGCCATCTTCACATGGTAAGGATAGTATTATGGTGGTCGTGGATCGCTTTAGTAAGTTTGCTCATTTCATTGCTTTATCTCATCATTTCTCTACAAAAATCATTGCTGAAAAGTTTGTGGAATATGTTATTAAACTTTATGGAATGCCAAAGTCTATCATTAGTGATCGAGACCCTATTTTTGTAAGCAAATTTTGGCAAGAGTTTTTACCATGTCAGGTACTAAGCTGAAGCTCAGTTCAGCTTATCATCCTCAAACAGATGGACAAACGGAGGTGGTGAACTATTGTCTTGAACAATATCTGCAATGTTTTGTCCATCAATGGCCTCATAAATGGTATAGCTATCTACCATGGGCAGAGTATTAGTATAACACCACATATCATTGCTCGATAGGGATAACACCATTTCAAGCCTTATATGGTCGCATTCTTCCATCCATTTATATGGTCTCATAAATGGTACTGCAACAACTGAAGACAAATTTGGAGTTGTCTGCTGCTAGAATGAAACATGTGGTTGATCAAAAGAGAAGAAAAGTGAAGTTTCAAGTAAGAGATTTGGTGCTCCTAAAACTGCAACCCTACCGACAGCAATCTGTGTTCAAATGCGCCCATCACAAACTCGCCAGCCGGTTCTATGGCCCATTTCCAGTTGAGCAAAAGCTGGGCAAGGTAGCTCACCGTCTTCGTTTACCACATGCAGCTCAGATTCACCCGGTGTTCCATGTTTCTCTCTTAAAGAAGTATGTGGGTACTTCTCTTCCTGTCGTTGTTGACCTGCCACCAATGTCTGATAAAGGACAGATTCAGGTTGTGTCAGAGAAGGTGATCAATACAAGATGGGTCAGGCATGGTACTAACTTTATTGAAGAGAGTTTAGGGCAGTGGAAGACTTTGCCTGCGGAAGATGCTACTTGGGACGAAACAAAGATGCTCAAATAGCAATTTCCTGTGCTCAACCTTGAGGGCAACTTCTGCTTGTGGGGGGAAGTATTGATACACCGAGAAGATCCTTCAGAATTCCTAAGAAAAATCCCAAGTTTTTAGCTTAAGATTGACTTGTCCTTTTCCAGTTTAGTTGTTGTTTTTATTTCAAATTGCTTAGTCATAGGTAAAGGTGGTTAATCACCTCCAAAATAATAGTTACGTCATGGCTTTAACTTGCTGAAGTTTAGGAGTTAGTGTTGCTATTGGTTTGATTTACTGATACTCTATTTAAGGATTTTATTTGGAATTGAATAAAGACATGAAGAAATTTCCTTAAAGCTGTGGTTGACTTTCACCCAAAGAAAGCCAAATTTATTGAGTTTTCATTGTAATCTGACTAGGACCTATCAATTCTCTTATTTTATATTTTAAAGAATTTTTAGTTATTATGAGCTCCATTCCTATATATATATCAAAAGGATCTTGTTACAAATTTATAAGTGCAAAGGATTTCAATTCATAAAAGTTTATTATTGCTTGGAGTCTCCCCAAGTATCGCCTTAAACGAGTGAATTTGTAATCTTTCTTCTTTAATTAAAAAAAGAGTCATGATATTCGTAATAGGATGATATTATCTCATAGATTTCTATTTTTTTCATAGCAAAAAGATTAGGAATTCACCCATTTAAAACTATACTTAAGGAGATTTCAGGCATCCTTAAGTAAATTTTTATGAATTGAAACAAAAGAATTATTCCACCAGTTACAAGCATTAAGACTTAACTCCAAATTAACAAAATTGTATGCCATTGAATTGCCCTCCTTATAGATGTGTGAACTAGTAAAGTGCATTCCATGATTAGATTTAAACAATTCAACTATCTAATACATAGACGTCATGTCGGCTTGAATTTGGTACTTTAAGATAAGCTAAAACTTAAGACGCGTTACTATCAACTAAATAAAATTCCATCCTTTTGTAACTACAAACTCAATAGCCTTTAAAATGATATATCTCTTTGCATAGAAAGATGTTTAATGGTCAAGCAACTGCACAAAACAACCTCAAAAAGCACCAATGGAACCACCCAAGTGACTTCAATCATACAGTCTTTAATAAAACAAAATGATTCTGATAAGATTACGATTCCCAAACGACCTTCCTCCATAGGCACAAGCATCTAAGACCACACAACCATTACAAGTTTTCTAGGATCACAAGTGCTTGACCAAACAAAATCGCGAACCTATGCATAAAGGCAATAGAGCAGAGAAGAGGCCATAAATAAACAATAAATTCATAGGATTGAATAATATAGGGTATTGTGTGTGATGAGTAGGGTAACTTCTAGAGGCTATAACTTGGCCTATAGGTGTCTATTTTCAGTGTACAATATACCATTTTGAAGCTTACGACGAGGCGAACAAAAGTCAAACTGTTGATCAAGGGATGTAGGCAATGTCCATGGAGACTATTAGACAAATGGTCATAAAAGCGGTCTTGCAAGTCAATGGGAATTCATGTAACCCGAGAATGACAGTAATAAAGCAAGCAATTGAGGGTTTTATGCTTCCCATGAGTAATATAAAGAGATAGCATTGACAAAAAGTTAATCACGAGGGGGTTGTTGAAAGAGTCAATCAAGATGAACATTCTTGGGATTATCACCATAAAGAGATTCGACAGGGTTTCAATCACGAAGTAATACCTCAGAACCTAAAACCGGTAAGGCAAGTGCAGTCGCGCGTACGTGAAGAGTTAGGAAATGATTAAGAAGAAGAAGACGTTGATGATTATAATATGAGGTGTTAGAAGGGTTTAAATTAGAAGATTAATATTGACAGTGCAGATTTTTATGGTGGGATACATATTGAAGAATTTTTAGACTGGATATCGAATGTAGGAAATTTCTTCCAATATATAGAGATTCTCTAGGATAAGCATATTAAACTTACGGCATTTAAGTTGAAGAGTGTAGAATCTGCATGGTGGCAAAACATCCAGAATCAAAGAAGAGTTGCAAGAAAGCCATTAATTAAATCATGGCCTAGAATGCAGAGGATGATGAAAGAGTATTTTATATCAGCAGATTATCAGTTGTAAATGTAAGTGAAATATAAGAATTGAAGGCAAGGAAATCACAGCATTGATGAATATATGAAGGAGTTTTATCGATTACATAAAAAAAATAATATGGATAAGCCAAATTTTTAGGCAGTTACAAAATATCTTGGCATGTTAAAAAGCAAGAATTGTAAGATAAAATTGTAAACATGATTTATGATATGGGTACATAGGTTGCTAAGGTAAAGAAGTTGAAAGAATGAAAGCACGTACTATTTCTATGGTTTAACTAAGGCAATTCATTGGTGGCAATATAGACTAAACAATGTTGGGGTTGAAAACAAGCAAAAAATATGGGTTGGTAGTAATCAAGAGCAACAACCAGTGCAGTGGTAGTTAAGGCAGCGATCGCTTTGATAGTAGTAGCCACCTAGACAGCTAATTAATCCATATGCAAAGTCTATGCTGAATAAGTGTTTGAAGTGTGGAGGACCAAGAGATAGATCAAAATGATTGTCGTCTTAAAAATTTAAACTTGGTAGAAGCAGAAGTCAGCGATGCAGAGGTGAATAATGTGGTTAAGGATGGGGATGACGAGGAGGCCTTGGAATTTGAAGCATATGATGGAGAGTTTCTAAACTTTATTATGCAGAAGATATTTTTGGCATTGAGGTTTGAAGAAGATAGCCAACACAATAAGATTTTCAGAACATGTGGCACTATCTATGATAAGGTGTGTAACATGATAATTGATAATGGGAGTAGTGAGAACATATTTTTGAAGGAACTGGTTGATGTGATATGACTTTCAACAGAGAAACATCTCGCACCCTACAGAATATTATGAATAAAAAAAGACAAAAACACGAGTGATAGAAAAGTGTCATGTTCCTTTCTTCGGTAGGAAAATTTATAAGAGTAATTGTTAGGTATAAATACTAATGCTATTAGTATCAATGTGCAAGTGTACACAATAAGTAATATAATGATAAGTATTCAAGATCGTCTCCACAAGGATTGATGTTATCAAACTTGCTACAACAATTTAACAGTGCGGATTTTGTTCTAAATTAAAATAAAAAAATAAATGAAACTAATATACTAATTAAAATAAAAATGCAATAAATAAAACACAACAAAGTAAATTATCACTTCAAACTTAAGGATAAAACTAATGGGAATATAGAGTAATTGAGTGAATAAACTTTCTTAATAGTTTTGACTATTTTCTAATGGTTGGTTTGGTTGCTATAATATCTACTGCAACATTGGGCATAATTCTTATGCATCCTCAGCCGTCGCAGATTGGATATCTTATATCTATATGCAACCTAACAGTGATAGTTGTTATGCCAACATAAGATATAATATTACACGTTTAGGTTCTATTTACCCTACAAGGTGAATACCTATGTTTAGTTCATCACGAATTTTAAATCAAGCATGACCTTTTTGGGACTCAAATAAAACTCAATCTAGGAAACCCAATTTAAGATCAAGTATTTCTTTGATATGTTCTGCTAAGTTATGCCTTTTTGTGGCTCTTCTTTAGCTAGTATCATTAAATGATGATTAGCTGAAATAATGAATAAAAAAATTCTATCAAAACAAAATACTACAACAAACATGTAGCAACTCATATTTTCAATCAATAAACCATCAAGATTATTTATCACTTAAATACAAGTAAATTTAGTTCATGATTTGCAAAAGAAAAATAAAGAATAAGGTTTCGGCCATGAAACACATCCCCATGAATAAATAATAAAAAAGAAAACAAAAGAAGAATAAGAAGGACTGGGCTCCCAATTGATCTATGCAATTTCTCCTCTTGTGCAGCCCTTAATCTCTCTCTTGAATTTTCTTTTTCTTTTGTTTCTTTGTATTTTTCTCCTTGGGTGACGACCCTCTCTTTTCCTTGTGTGCTTTTTTTATAGTTGAAAATTAGGGTAAACAGAAGTCTAGGTCGCACATAAGTCAGATTAGGAAAGTGCAGATCATAATCCTGTAATTATCTCCCGCATAATTGCTCTGTCGTTGCTACAACAATAGCTATAGAAATTGCACTACTCCAGATTTGATTCAATTCTTTTGTAGCCAAGTTCTTTTCTATCTTTTGCAAGCCTATTACATCAACATTCCTTCCTTGAAATTTGGCTTTCCGGACACCTACAATTATGCATATGATTTAGCACACAAATTATTCTAAATTAAACAAAATTTATTATGAATAAACTGAGATGAATGTTCATGTTTATGATGAATGTTTACTCTCTAAGTATTATTAATTTAAGTCTAAAAGCGATGATAACTCTTATTTAATAAAGTTATCTATAATGTGGTATGTGATGTAGTAGATATAGATGCATGCCATCTGTTATTGGGTAGTTTAATGTGGATACAATACACATAAGAATCCTAAGGTTAGAGGGAAAAATTTTCTAACTATTGTGAAATAGCATCTAGAAGAAGATCGTGATGGTTGTAAAAAGGTACAGAAGGAAGATGAGTTCGAGGTGAAATCTATTTCTAAAAATGTTCAACCATTATTAGTTGAATTTGCTGACATTATATCATTAGAGATGCCCGATGAGTTGCTGCCTTTGTGAGATATTCAGTGTCATTTGGACCTATTCCCTAGTTCAAGTTTACCTAACTTGCCTCTTTATTGCATGAGTTCTAACGAGCATGTAATTTTACAAGGACAAGTTGATGAATTATTGTGAAAAAGATTCATTTGTGAGAGCACGAGTCCATGTATTATAGTAACCTTGTTAGTGCTAAAGATGGATAAGAGTTGGCGTATGTGTGTGGACAAAAAAAGGGATTAACCATATTGCAATTAAGTATTGTTTTAGTATGCACTAGATTAGTTAGATAGTGCTCGAGTTTTCTTGAAAATAGACTTGCACAATGGGTATCATCAAATTCGGATTAGACCTAAAGATGAGTAGAAAATAGCATTCAAAATGAAGGAAGAGTTGTATGAGTGGATGGTGATGCCATTCAAATTGTCAAACGCACTAAGTACTTTTTTAAGCTTAATGAACCAAGTTCTTAAGCCTTTTTCTTGTAAATTTGTTACGGTATATTTTGATGATATTTTGGTGTATTCTATTGATGTGATGACACATTTTGTGCATTTAAGAATGGTTATGGAGGTGTTGCGGAATAATAAACTTTACATTAATGAAGAAGTGTAGCTTTATGTAAATAATGTAGAGTTTTTGGGTTTTATAGTTGGTGTAGATAGGATTCGAGTAATAGACTCAAAGATATAAGCCATTAGAGAATGGCCAACACCTAAGAATTAGATGAAATTACGAGTTTTTATGGGTTGGTAGCATTTTATAAGAGGTTGATTTGAGGTTTAAGCATTATAACCATACCTATTACGAAGTGGTTGGAGAAAAAGAAGTTCAAATGAGAAAAAGATGAAGATGTGAGCTTTGCATTGCTTAAAAAGAAGTTATCTACCTCTTCTGTATTAGCCTTGCCAAAGTTTGACAAGCTGTTTGAGGTTAAATATGATGCTTTTGGCAAGGCAATTAAGGTTGTTCTTTCCCAAGAGGGTTGACCAATTTAGTACACAAGTGAGAAGTTAAATGAAGCATGACAGAAGTGATCTATTTACGACCAAGAGTTTTATGCCATCTTTACGTCAGCATATTACTTAATTCAAAAGGAGTTCATGCTCTACAATGGGAATCAAGCACTGAAGTACTTTAACAATTAGCAGAACCTGAGTAGGTACATGCGAGATGGGTGAGTTAGGTATAGAAGTTCATTTTTTTTCTTAAGCACAAGACTAGGCAATAAAAGAAAATGGCAGCCATGCTAAGTAGGCGAGAAACTTTACTAGTAACTCTACTCAATGAAGTTATTAGTTTTGAGTGCTTGAAAGAATTGTACGCTAAAGACAAGGATTTTATACATATTTAGAATCGCCGCAACAATCATTATAATGCACAGAATTCTTTATTCACGATGGGTATTTATTTAAGGCCAACCAGTTATGTGTGCCTTAAAGTTCTTTAAAGGAACTAATTATCCACGAGTTGCAAAAAGAATAATTTGGCAGATATCTAGGACGAAATAAGACCAATTCACTTGTAGAGGAGCGTTATTATTGGTCATAGTTAGACAAAGATGTGTGAAAAATTATGCGAGGGTGTCGGATTTGCCAAGAAAATAAGAGGCACGCACAAAATATAGGTTTATACATGTCTTTACATGTTCTAAAACAATATTTAGCTGGATATGCCTATGGATTTTGTGTTAGGATTCCTATGCACAAGGATGAGTCAAGATCATGCATTTTATTCCAAAGACCATTACTTTTAATAGGGATGAGAAGTTCATTAGCAAGTTCTGGCGTCATCTTTGGGATAAGTTTGGTATACAGTTGCAGTTTAATAATGCTTTCCATCCACAGACAAATGGGTAGATGGAACTAGTCAATTGAACTTTGGCAACATGTTGCACTGTGTTTATGATAGCAAGCAATAAAACTAGGAAGCTGCCTTACCTTAAGTTAAGTTTTCATATAATAGCATGGTGAATCGATCTACTGGCAAGACCCCTTTTGAGATTGTCTACACTTGTCCCTAACGCCACGTTTGTGACTTGGCTGTTACACCATTAGCAGTTGGAGCTGGAGAAAGCAAAGCTGTAGAAAATGTGGTAGAAAGGGCTCTGCGATTCATACCGAGACATGAGCTCACTTGGAGGTTGCCAATGCCAAATACAAGAATCAAGTGGACAAGCACCATTGTAAGAAAGTGTTTGCAGAAGGTGACTTGTTGATGGCATATTTGCGGCGGAGTTGTTTTCCTGACACTCGCACTAAATTGGAGAAGTGCGATATAGACCATTTCAAATGGCCCGGAAGATCTACAATAATGCTCATATGCATGCCCCAATTACCGAAAAATTGGAATATCTCTCACATAAAATGCTAGTTATGAAACCCAAAAGGGGGGTGAATTTAGATTTTAAAATTTAAACTAAGCAAATTATAAAAAAAATTTAATCTAATGCCTTAATGAAATCGAAAACAATAAATTTAACAATACTTAAAAGTAAAAGAATAACGAAGAGAGAGCAAACACAAATATTTTTACGTGGTTAAGCAATCCCTGCCTATGTCCACACCTCCAAGTGAAGAAGACTTGAAGATTTCATTATCCAAGCCACTTAAGGTTTCAAGTTCTTACAATTCACTTCCAAGGTGTCAATGAATCTACAATCAAGAGATTATCTTCTAATCTCTTCACCCAAGTATTTCTAACACTTGCACACTCACAAATTTGATGAGAAAATAAATATTACAATAAAGAACTCTCTTTTAAAGTAGATGTACAATTCTAGAGTCTTAAAATTGAAGTTAGAGTTGAGGTTTTATAGTTAATGCTCAAAAACTAGATGTTATAGCCATATTCCAGCAAACAAGCTGCTAGCCGCTTAATTTATATGGCTCCCTGCTTTAGAACAATAAAGTTACCGTTAAATTTAAATTTACTACAGTAATTTTGTTCATAAAATTATATTTTTACCCAAAACGTTTTGCAATTATACTATGGACCAACACGTCATAGAACTTTGCAAACAAGTCCAATTTCAGAATAATAATACTTGTTATTCTCAAAAGTTTATGAAATTGTGATATGACCCCATACATGATAATATTTTTCAAAATAATCATTTTCAAAATTTAACATAATACTTATAAAGTTCAATGATTTCAAAATTTTTTCAATTTAGTCCAAAATTTGAAAATGTCAAGTTTTCCTCAGGCGGCTAGCCACTAGCCCTCAGGTGGTTAGCCGCAAACTCTCTGTCCACTTAGGATATTTGTACTCAAGCCTTCAAACTTTTATAAATTATAGTATGACCTAAGCTTTTTTATATGTTTGCAAATAAGTCCAACTCCAGAATTCAAAACAATACCTATTAAAATCAAAGGTTGCAAAATTTTTTCATTTTAGTCCACATCTTGAAAAACAACTAATTTCATAGAATACTTGGCTCATAATTGTTAAACCTTTGGTTTATGAAAATTAGTGATTTATTAAACAATATCTTGATCTTCTCAAGTACTAAACCATGCATTTATTAAATCATATTGGCTTTATAGGAATTATTGTGATAATGAGTCTGTTGAGTTCCAAACTTTATTCTTGATCGCACCATTATCCGTTGAATGTCTTGAACTTGATTTCACGTGATTCACTTTATCATAAATATTATCCTTTAAGAACTAGTGAAATGTGAAATATAATATTTATCAAATTACTTAAGACACATGTTTGTTATCATCCAAAATACAATATGTGTAGCCCTTTAGGCTAACAATCTCCTCCTTTTTGATGATGACAAACATCTCATGTATTTTATCATTTATGCTCCCCCTTAATACATGGCATACATGACTGAAACAATAAATCAATTTTAAGAATAAAACTCCTCAGTTCCCCCTGAATATAGGATTTATAAAAATTTGTACGCTCCCTTTTAATGTTCATACACAAAGACCTCTAGATCAAAATACGTATTACTTGTCTACGAATTCAAAATACGTGTCTCATCCTCCTTCATCATCAAAATTACTATAAATTGATGCTTATACAAAAAATAACATCTCAATGATCAATCAAGAAACATATAAAAATTAAGCATGCAATTAATCCAAAGAGTTGTAGCATTCCAAGAATCTAGAAATCATCAACCAAACATAAAAGATCCAAATACCAAAGAACAAGCATCTTTAATCCACAATCAAAGTAACAATGCATATGAAGATGTAGTGCTGAATAACAGATGACTGAAATTAAAACAAAGCTCTATGGGGACGGTGAATATGATGAAGAGGATGGTGGTGGAAACCCAAGAACAGCAAAACGTTGTTGCTGGCCATCAATAAGCTTCTGGTGTTAAGCAAAGAGATGATGTTGTTGATTAAATAAACATTACTGCTGCTTAAAGAGACATTGTTGCTCCGAAATGGACTTAATTTGAAAGGTCTCAAATTGAGATTGAAGTTGGCTCTGTTGTTCAGAAAGAGAATGCACTTTAGTTAATAGCTGCTGCATCAGATCATTAGGGTCGGTTGAAGTAGAGTAGGAAGGACTTGAAGGTGGAGGATGTGAGCGCTGTGGAGCACTGAGATCAGGGAGCTTATCTAGTGGAAGAACATTATTAAAGAACTGATGACCTATAGGAGCGAGTTCAGTACCCTTGTTTTTGTAGCTTCGGTCTTTATGCCATTGATCTTCCTCCCATACAAACCTCAAATTTACTATTGGCTTGTCTTTTAATTCCTCAAAATAAATTATCAAGAAATCGTTTTTGAAGAGGTAGTTGCGGAAAATGGGTTAGTATGAACTCTGGATTATCTCTATAATCTTCCTTGTGCTTCTTAGCCACATGTTTGCCCTTGGATATTTCACCACCAACCATTAATCCTAGAGATGATTTAAGACAATATATGATGTTGATTGGTTAAAAAATGAGTTAAAGATAGTTTAAAAATGAAGAGAGAGAAACAAGTAGATTTAGATTTTTTATTTTGGGATTTTGTGGACAGATGATGAAATGATGGTTTGAGAGTGAAAAATGAAGGATTAATGGATGAATGGTGATTTGAATGAGTGATTTTGTCAAGAAAATGATTGAAAGATGAAGAAATTTGAGAGAGAAATGGAGAAGAACTATTCACACGCTATAAAGAGAAGAATAAGAAGAAGAGGGAAATAAACATGAACGTGACCAAGCGGCTAGCTGCCTATTTTCTGCCCTCTGTACTATGTTTGCTTTCTGGCTAATTTTGATCAATTCCGAGGTCATTTCATGATCCCGAAACATCTCAAAAGCCATTTCAATACGTGAATTATAATTATAAACATTCAAAAGATGATTAATTCAAACATCTAATTTGTCCATCGTGCATATATTTTATACAATCATGAAACATATAAGTATTCAAAAATTAATAAATCAAACACATCACTTATCTATCATGCTTAAACACTCCATAAACATCAACAATCACCAATGAATCAATTTTAATAGACTTAATAATATGATTAGAGATATTAATGCAAAAATTTCATTATCCTAAGTTTATGCCGAATTTTTAAAAATTGTTCTTCGCAAAGAAGTTTTGTAAAAATATTGGCAAGTTATTTTTCCGAAGAGAGTAATTCTAACGCAATATCTACTTTTTGAACATGATCTCTTAAGAAATGATGTTTAATCTCGATATGCTTAGTTCTAGAGTGTTGAATGAGAATCTTTGATAGATTTATAGCACTAGTATATCACATTTGATAGGAATTTATTCAAAATTAATGCCATAGTCTCTAAGTGTTAATTTCATCCAAAGTGCTTATGCACAACAACTACCTAAGGCAATATATTCTTCCTCAGTGGTTGAGAGTGCAACCGAATTTTGTTTCTTACTAAACCATGAAATAAGTGAATATCTAGGAAATGACAAGTTCTTAGTACTTTTTCTATCAACCTTGTACCCGGCAAAATCGGCATCTGAATAACAAGTTTAATATATATGGGTTCCTCTAGGATACCAAAGGCCAAGATCTATGGTTCCACTCAAATAATGAAAAATTCTTTTAACAGCAAGCAAATGAGATTCCTTAGGATATGATTGAAATCTTGCACACAAACATACACTAAACATGATATCAGGTCTACTTATAGTTAAGTAAAGTAAAGAGCCGATCATACCTTGATACTTTTTAATATCAACCTTTTTACCCTTTTCATCTTTGTCAAGCTTGATTGTTGTGCTCATTGGAGTATTCTTGATGTTTGAGTCATAAATGCTAAATCTCGAGTAAATCTTTGACATATGTAGCTTGGTTGATGAATATTCCCTAATTGTTTTGTTTCATTTGAAGTCTAGGAAATACTTCAATTCTCCCATCATGCTCATTTCAAATTCCTGACTCATACAAGATGAAAACTTCTGACACAAAGTCTCATTAGTAGAACCAAAGATAATATCATCAATATAAATTTGAACAACAAGTATATCTTGGTTCTTATACTTAACAAAAAGAGTGGTATCCGCTTTTCTCATTGAAAAACTGTTATCCAATAAGAAATTTTTAAGCTTATCATACCATGCTCTAGGTACTTGGTTGAATCCATACAATGCTTTTGACAACTTATAAACATGATTTGGAAATTTTTCATTTTAAAAATCAGGGGGTTTTCCATATACACTTCTTCCATAATATAACTATTTAAAAAAGTACTTTTGACATCCATTTGGAATAAAATAAAATCCTTATAACATGCAAATGCTAACAATATTCTAATGGATTCTAATCTAGCTACATGTGCAAATGTTTCACCAATACCCTTAAGACCCTAATCTAGTTTTATTCTTTACAATCATACCAGATTCATCCATCGTATTTCTAAATACCCATTTAGTTCTTATGACGGATTAGTGTTCCGGTTTAAGAACTAATTCCCAAAAATTATTTCTCTCAAATTAATTTAATTCGTCTTGCATTGTCATAATCAAAGATTAATCATTTTCGACAGCTACAAAGGATTTTGGTTCAATTTGAAATCGACATGCATCATGCTCACATGTATTCCTAAGTGATGATCTAGTGGTTACACTTTATGAGAGATCTCCTAAAATTAAGTCTTTAGGGTGAGAAGAAACATACCTCCACTCTTTGGGGAGTGGTTGAAAAGTACCTTCATTTTGCTCTGCATTTGTTTCTTAATGTTGCTCCTTTTGATTTTTAGAGTGTGCTTTCTATTGTTTATCTTTTGATAATTCCTTTTGTGACTCTTCATCTGCATCATCATCAATAACAACTTTCTCCATAGAAGAAGGGTTTAGACTTATCAAACGTAGCATGTATTGACTTAACATGCATTGACCATTCAACAACCATAGTTTTTTTTTTTTATACATTCTATAAGTTTGCTTATACTTTAATAACTAAGAAAGATACCAACATCATATTTTGAATCAAATTTATTAAGATTTTCTTTTGTGTTCAAAATAAAATAGTTGCGTTCAAAAACTTTGAAATAACCAATGTTGCATTTTCTATCTTTCTAAAACTCATAAGGAGTTTTATTGAGATGAGGTCTAATCAACACCCGATTTAAAATATAATAAGTGGTGTTGACGGTTTCGGCCCAAAAATATTTTGGTAAAGAATTCTCATTTAGCATGGTCCTAGCCATTTATTAAATAGACCTACTATTTCTCTCAACAACTCCATTTTGTTATAGAGTCCTAGGTGATAAATATTGATGCTCAATGCCAAAATCATTACAAAAATTCTCAAATGCATGATTTTCAAATTTTGCACCATGATCACTTCTAATACAAGAAATAACATATCTCTTTTCATTTTGAACCTTTTTATAGAAAACTATAAATGCATCAAATGCAACATTCTTATTAGTTAAAAATAATACCCATGTGTATCTGGAATAATCATCCACAATCACAAATGCATAATATTTGCCACTTAAACTAGCATATCTAGAAGATCTAAACAAATCCATTTGAAATAATTGAAGTGGTTTTGAAGTAGACATATGATTCTTGGTTTTGAAAGAAGTTTTGATTTGTTTTCTAAATTGGCAAGCTTCACAAATTCTATCTTTTTGAAAATCGATTTTTGGAAGACCTTTAACTAAATCATTTTTGGAAATCTTTGAAATTAAATCAATGCTTGCATGTTCTAGTCTTCTATGCCATAACTAACCATTATCATGCAATGCCAAAAAATATTTATCATGAGTAGAATGCAAAATCTATATTAATGGTGTAAACATTTACACATTTATTTCCTACAAATAAAATCTTTCCATGACATGCATTTTCAATAACACATTTCAATTTATCAAAGATAACTCTATATCCTTTATCACATAACTAACTAATGCTAAGCAAGTTGTGTTTTAAGTTTTCAACAAAACAAACATTTTCAATAAAAGTAGAGGATACATTACCAACATTGCCAATACCAATGATCTTTCCCTTTGAATTGTCTCCAAAAATCATCTCTACTGTTCTCAATCTTGATAAAACTTAAAAACCAAGAATAATTCCCTGTCATATGTCTTGAGTATTCGTAGTCCAAGTACCATTTGTTTTTCTTCTTTTTCAAACCCTACAGAAGAAATCTCAAATCTTAGGTACCTAAAAAATTTTGGGTCTTTGAGTGTTAGCAATGGTTCCTTTTGAAATTAAATCAATGGTTCCTTTAACTGGACATCCAAGCTTCATGTGACCATTTTAATGCAATAATGACATACAACTTGATTGTTAATGGAGGTACTCTTCACAAAGTAATTCTTATAATAATTTTGTTTTAAATTTGTCTTAGAGCCAATACCTCCTTTGTAAAACACACATTTTTGTGAATTAGGCAAATTATCCAATATCTTTTTGTTCATTTGTAAATTTTAAGATAACATCACTAAGTTCAAAATTTTTTTGCTTGACCGTCTCATTTTCTCTTTTCAAATCATCTACATGTGATTTTTCATGCTCATAAAAAATACTTTGTTTACCTTTAAATGATGTAATTCTATCATGCAACCTTTGATTATCTAATTCTAGTCCTTTAATCTTTTCATTTAATGAATTATTATATTTTTGTAAAGTATCATTTTCATTTGAAATTTCTAACATTTTCTTTTTAAGAGATGCATTCTTTTTACCAACTCTTATCCAATCATCATGCAATTATTTAAAAGCATCATATAACTCATCATAAGTAGAAAGATCATGTACCTCATTAAGTTCATCATCCAATTTCTCTCCAAATGCCATAAGTGCAAAATTTGACACTTCATGAGATTTCTTTGCATTCATAGTCTCCTCGTACACAACTTAAAGTTTTCTTCAAATTTCATATGCATTAAAACAATTTGAAACTCTATGAAATTCCTTTTTATCTAAAGTACAAAATAAAGCATTCATAGCCTTGGAATATAAAGACATTTTTTTTCCTATCCGACTCAATTAAAGCATTCTTCTTAGGAATGAATGAATCATCATAAACTATTTCCCAAATTTTATAGTCTAAGGCTTGTAAAAAGACTCTCATCCTAGTCGTCCAATAAGGATAGTCATTACCATCAAAAAATAGTGTCCTAATTTCAGATTATCATTCCCTAAGGGTAAAGTCATTTTAGGTTGCCATGGATCTTTTACTCTAGACAGTTAAGTCCTAATAAGAGAACCAAGCTCTGATACCAAATGAAATGCTAGTTATGCAACCCAAGAGGGGGTGGATTGAGTTTTTAAAACTTAAACTAAGCAAATCACAGAAAAATTTAATTCATTGCCTTAATGAAATCGAAAACAATAAATTTAACAATACTCAAAAGTAAAATAATAAGGAAAAAGAGAGCAAACACAAATAATTTTACGTATTTCGACAATTCTCGCCTGCAAGCAAAAAATGGTGGACTAGTTTCGGATTACCATTAAAAAATGATGGCCTAGTTCGGCAATCCCATATTTTATAGTCTAAGACTTGTAAAAAGACTCTCATCTTAGTCTTCCAATAAGGATAGTCATTACCATCAAAACATGGTGGCCTAGTTTCAAATTATCCTTTCCTAAGGGTAAAGTCATTTTGGGTTGAAATGCTAGTTATGCAACCCAAGAGGGGGGTGAATTGAGTTTTTAAAACTTAAGCCAAGCAAATCACAGAAAAATTTAATTCAGTGCCTTAATGAAATTGAAAACAATAAATTTAACAATACTCAAAAGTAAAAGAATAAGGAAAAAGAGAGCAAACACAAATATTTTTACGTATTTCGACAATTCTTGCCTCCAACAAAAAATGGTGGCCTAGTTTCGGATTACCATAAAAAAATGGTGGCCTAGTTCGGCAATCCCATATTTTATAGTCTAAGACTTGTAAAAAGACTCTCATCTTAGTCTTCCAATAAGGATAGTCATTACCATCAAAACATGGTGGCCTAGTTTCAAATTATCCTTTCCTAAGGGTAAAGTCATTTTGGGTTGAAATGCTAGTTATGCAACCCAAGAGGGGGGTGAATTGAGTTTTTAAAACTTAAGCCAAGCAATGATGGACAGGTTGAGAGCGAAGCGGACAGATCTATGAATTCAAAAGCCTTATCCTGACGCGCCGTGCGCCATCTTTTCTTTTCTTTCTCTTAGCCTTAACCTATGAGATCTCTGTTAATCTTTGCACATCCAATGCTTGCTTAACCATCGAGTCAAACTAAGACTCTCTTCGTTCCGCTTGAAGAAAAGAAGGATCCGCACCAGCGGCAAAGGCACAGGTCTAATTAATTGGGATGGCTCAAATCATTCACTCCACCTCCATGGTCTGATCGATCATTTCTTTTGACTTTTGAAGAACTGATTAATCGGACGAGAATAAAGATAGAGTCCCATTCTACATGTCAATATCAATACGGGCAACAATGAAATTTAGAGTAAAAGGAAAATCCGTCGACTTTAGAAATCGTGAGGGTTCAAGTCCCTCTATCCCCACCCCAAAAAAGGCCTATTGTCACAAAAAAATTTAATCTGATACCCTAATGAAATCAAAAGCAATAAATTTAACAATACTCAAAAGTAAAAGAATAAGGGAAAAGAGAGCAAACACAAATATTTTTGCGTAGTTCGACAATCCCCGCCTACGTCCACGCCTTCAAACAAATCAAGCTTGAGGATTTCACTATCCAAACCTCCCAAGGCTTGAAGTTCTTGCAATTGACTTCCAAGGTGTCAATGAACCTTTACAATCAAGATTATCTCCTAATCTCTTCACGCAAGTGTTTCTAATGCTTGTACACTCACAAATTTAATGAGAAAATATTTTTTTGAATAAAGAACTCTCTTTTAGAGTAGACGTACAATTGATAGCTTAATAAAGATTTAATCTATGATGATTTTCAAATTTGGAAGTTCAAAATATATTGTTTGAACTTGTTTGTGCTTAAAATTAAAGTTGGAGTTAAGTTTTTATAGTTAAAGTCCAAAAACTAGCCGTTATAGGTAAATTCCAACAAACAAGAGGCTAGTCGCTTAATTTATCTGGCTCCCCGCTTCAGAATAGTAAAATTACCGTTAAATTTGAATTTTGCTACAGTAATTTTGTTCACAAAATTATATTTTTGTCCAAAACTTTCTATAATTATACTATAGCCTAGAACATCATAGAACTTTACAAACAGGTCCAACTTTAGAATTTCTAAATAATACTTGTTATTTTCAAAAGTTTCTAAAATTATGATATGGCCCAATAAATGATAATATTTTTTTAAAAATTTTCAATTTAGTCCAAAATTTGAAAATGTGAAGCTTTCCTCAGGCGGCTAGCTGCTAGCCCTCTGATAGTCAGCCACTAACTCTCTGTCCACCTAGGATATTTACGCTCAGGCCCAACTTTCATAAATTATGGTATGGCCCAAGAAGTTTTAAATGTTTGTAAATAAGTCTAACTCTGGAATTCAAAACAATATTTATTAAAATCAAAGGTTGCAATTTTTTTATTTTAGTCCACATATTGAAAAACAACTAATTTCATAGAATACTTGGCTCATAATTGTTAAACATTTGGTTTATGAAAAGTGATGATTTACTAAACAAAATCTTGATCTTCTCAAATACTAAACCATATATATATATTAAATCATATTGGCTTTACAAGAATTGCCACGATAATGAGTCTGTTGAGCTCCAAACTTTATTCTTGATCGTGCCATTATCCATTGAGTGTCTTGAACTTGATTTCACGTAATTCACTTCATCATAAATATCATTCTTTAAGAACTAGTGAAATGTGAAATACAATATTTATCATATTACTTAAGACACATGTTTGTTATCATCAAAATTATAATATATGTAGCCCTTTAGGCTAACATCACATTTTGAATGTGGCTGATTTGTTTGAGTATCATCTAAATGATGATGATTTGTATGAGCAAAACTCGAGGATGAGTTCTTTTCCAAGTGTAGGGGACTGATATAGGGTGTTGTGTCTTGCAAGTAAGGCACCTTCCAAAGGCCATAACTTGGGCTACATGTGTTTGTGTTTTATGTATAATATATCATTTCAATGCTTGCGATGAGATCATCAAAACCCAAGACCACCTAGGCCATTTTGTCTTGTGATCAAGGCTAAAATTATGTTTCTTTCTTGATCGTTTTCTAGTTTTGAGATTTTTCCCTATTTTTCTTGATTCTTGTAGGATTTTTATCTTTTTCTAGAACTAGGATTTGAGTGTCGTTTGTTTTCCTTTTCTCATTTTGATTAGGAGAATTATCATATTATATTTCATAATTGTCTATTTTGGAAAATTCGCAATATTTAGCCTTGTTATAAAAAGGGCAATAAACTCTAGTTTTATTTATTTGGACTTTCAATAAAATTTATCTTTATCCAAAAACCTAGTTTCTTCTTTCTACAAACTCAATAATGTTTCCGTTTTGTCACTGAATTCAAAGAATTGGCATTATAATATATATTTGATATTAGATATATGTGCATTATATATATATGATTATTTTATATCATATAATATAAGTGACGATACAACTACAAATTATTTTGTATAAACCTTTGACTTTGCATCACATGATGAGTAGCTAATAATGAAGCTATGATATAGCCCAAATAGTTAATTTTTATTATTCTGTATTATTAATCATTCAATTAGTTTGCGGAAAAAATATTTTATACAAAATTCTATAGTTCTAATATTACTATTGTAATATCCTCGAACTAATTAGATCTCAAAGATTATATCATGAGTGATACGAACCATTTAGCATGATTCTGAAATACGTGAATAAGCCACATCTAATTATCCTAATATGCCACATTTTAATTAAAAAATCGAATGTTTTATTTCCCTATTTTTATTGTAGCTTTAAATAAGCTTTGTAGATCTCTAGAAAATGATATCAATTTGTGAGCTAAGTCTTGATGTTTATAGGTGCATGGCAACCTGTGAACTATCTCTATTACAAGAACATTGGTTTTTTGTTACAATACTTTTAGCGATGAAAAAATTTCATCACAATAAGTGCTTTTTAGCAAGGAAAAAAATTTCGTTGCAAAACTGTTTGTTGGGGGAAAGGAAAAAGGTACTTATCACTTTTTATGACAAAAACTTCATCATTAAAAACTAGATATGGTGAGCAAAATATTATTCCGCTGCCAAAATATTTAGCAGAAAAAACAAATGTTGGTGCCTAAATATTTAGCAACCAAGAATATACATTTTGCAACTAAAAATTTCATCATTAAAAGTCATATTTAGCAACAATGTATGTGATTTAGCAATGATATATTTTGTCGTTAAAAGAATATTTTAGCAGGGCACATTTTTTAGTCGCCAAAGCTTCTTTTCAGTTACAAAAAATACTACGTCGCAAAAACATGTTTTAGTGACAAATATATTTTTGGTCACCAAAAATTGTTTTTCAGCGACCAAAAAAGTTTTCGTCGCTAAAAAATATTTTTGCAATGAAAAATATTATGTCACCAGAACTAGGGCTGGGCAAATGATTCGATTTTTGCTAAATCGAACCAAAACTTAATTTGGTTTGGTTCGGTTGGATTCTAAGGCCAAAAATTGAATGGTTTGAAATTATAAGAATGATCGATTTGCACTCGGTTCGATTCAAAACCAAATTGAACCGAAAAATTGATTGGTTCAGTTCAATTATTTTAAAATTATTTTAATAAAAAAAATTAAAAGGCCAAATCCCAAATTCCTTTTTTGAAATCCTAATTTCGTAACCCTAATTCTTAAACTTAAAGTTTAAAAATGCAACTATCATTGGTGAGTTGGTGTCTCCATTGCCGGATCGATGACTCGCGGTGTTCAAGTGTGGTGTCGCCGTTGCAAACCTAGTATCTTACGACTTCAAGACCTCCATATCTCACGTGTTCACAAACTCAGTCCCTCACGGTTAGCGATCGGCGCTCATTAACCTATCAGCTTTTCAACTGTTTGTCATCTTCAATCTTCAGGTCTCACAGTTCTAACTACCACTCGTCATTTCTCATCACTCACACCTCACAGTCTCCCCTTCGTTGGTCTCAACCTCTTACCATCAGTGTGTGGTCTTTAATCTTTACTGCTGCAGGTGCTTTTTTTTTTTTAATTTATGTTGTGGCCTTTGTGTTTATTTTCTTTCTGTTTGAATTGAAGCTTATGTGGGGTTGAATTTGTGGTAGTCTACTGCTGTTGGCGTATATCGGTTGCTAGAAGTTTGAAATTGTACAATGAGCAAATATTATGTGTAATTGCATATGGCCACTGCAAGTGAATTAGATGTATAATTGTATATTGTAAGAATATTGATATGTAAACATTAAATTATCAACAACCTTAATTGCTTTCAGAATTTGGATATAGAGAATATTTGTGGTTCTATTTAGTTCGAAAATGGATGAGAAAAAGTATATATCGTTTAGTAGTTGAAGTTACTTAAATATCCCATTATTATCATGTCAACTAGTTGAATTTGAATTGCCAATGCCATAATCATGTAATTGTAAACAAACATTGCCGTATTGAAAAGAAAATTCAAGAATAAATTTATAATTAGTTAACATAATTGTGAAGAAAATTAAATTGTTGTTTCAAATATTTTCATTAAAAGTAAATCAAATTATTAAATAACTCATGATTTCTTATTTCTTTTTATTTTATTTACTTTAGATGTCTAATTATTCAAGAGTTCAAGACAGCCTTAATTGTGTAGCCGATGATTTTGAGCATGAAGTTGAAGTTCAAGTTGATGATAATGAAAATGATTTGGCAACAATTGTTACCGGTGGAAACAAGCGGAAAAAGTCATCATCATGCAAACCATCACTACCAAGGAAAAAAATGGCTCCAAGATCACAATGTGGCAACATTTCACTAGACTTGCAGATGATGATACAAAGTGCACATTCAACTATTGTGGTCAACATTTCACAGGACTAGCACTTTGAGAACTCATAACTGCAAAAGATGTAAAAAGTTCAAGGACTTTCAAAAAGACCAAACAACATTAACTCAAGATATTGGTAGTGATGAAGTTGTAGCAAGACGATTTAATCAAGAAGCTTGTAGACGGGCAACCGTAAAAATGATTGTTCTTGATGAATTGCCTTTTTATGTTGTGGAAAATTCAGGTTTTAGGCATTTTTATAATGTTACAACTCCAAGATATCTTCTCCCATAACGAACAACCATTACTAAGGATACCCTTAAGATGTATTTGGAGGAAAAGACTAAATTGAAGAGCCTATTGGCTGGGAATAAGCAGAGAGTATCTTTGACCACAGGTATTTGGACTTCTATTACAACAGCTAGCTACATGGTCATCATAACTCACTTTATTGACAAAGATTGGAACTTACATAAGAAGATTATCAGTTTTAACATTGTTAATGATCATTCATCGAAGACAATTGGTAAGCAACTTAAAAAATGTTTAATTGACTGGAGTATTAAGCGAGTGTTTACTGTAATTGCTGACAATGCAAGTCCAAATGAGGGTGCTCTTAGGTACTTGATTGATAGAATGAAGACTTGGAGGGATATGCTTTAGCGTTGAATGGAGATTATTTGCACGTTCATTGTTGTGTACACATCTTGATTTTGATTATTACTAAAGAGTTGAAGGAATTGGATCAGAGTATAGTTAGTGTTCGGAATGCAGTGAAGTATGTGAGATCTTCCACTGCCAGGATGCAAGCATTTCAAATTCGTGTGCAACAAGAGAAGATTAATTACTGAGGAAGTGTGATTTTGGATTGTCCCGCTAGGTGGAATTCTACATATTCGATGTTAAATACGACATTGAAATTAAAGTCGACATTTGATTGAATGGCACTTGAAGATAAGCTTTATGATGCTTATTTCAATGAAAAAGAGGGTGCGAAGAAAAAAAAAGAGAGGCCCCTGCGTTGTATAGTGATTGGGAGAATACTCGTCAAATAGCCAAGTTTTGAAAGACTTTTCATGATGCAACTCTGCAATTTTCTTCATCTTTGAAAGTAACATCAAATCTTTATTACATTTTTTTAAATTTTGACATATAATAATATGATGAAGTTTACTTTAGCTTTATTAACATTGTTTTTTTAGGTGATATCAAATATTTGTTACAATTTGATATGTCAAATTGAACAGTCTTTGGGATCATTGTCCACTAGTAACGATAGTCTTTTGGGTTTGATGGCAATTAAAATGAAGAAAAAATTTGATAAGTATTGGGATAGTTGTTTCAAGATAAATAAGTTGTTGATTGTTGCTTCTGTACTTGATCCACGGAGAAAAATGAAATTCATAACAAATTGCTTTGAGAAATTATATGGCAATGATAGTGCCAAATGTGTTGAGATGAAGGAAATGGTCAAGAATTTATTGATTAAGCTTTATGAGTCTTATAATGCACAGTACAAACCGAGTGGAAGTGGGAGTGCAAGCGAAAGCAAAAGTGGAAGCCAAAATTTAGCTATTAGAAGTGGAAGTGGTTCGACTTTTTGGGATTTGGGTGATTATGATGATCTTATGATTGAGGATCCTTTCTTTGAATTTAGTAAAGCAGTTGCGGTTTATGAAAATAGCCTGGAGTTGTCAAATGAGTTGGAACTTTACTTGATGGAGAAGACTGAAAAAATTGCAAAAAGTAATTTGGGCACTAAATTTGATATTTTATTATGGTGGAGGGTAAAGAGTGCCAATTATCCAATCTTGTCAAGTATAGCAAGGGATGTTCTTGCTATTTCGGTGTCTACTGTTGCCTCTAAGTCCACCTTTAGTATTGAAGGTCGTATACTAGATTAGTATAGAAGCTCTTTAACTCCAAACATGGTTGAAGCATTGGTATTGGTACAGAATTGGTTGTGGACTTCTCTTTTTGTGGATACAATAGTGGACCTAAATAAATTAGTTAAAGACAATGAGTTTATGGATCAACTTGCGGAAGATATATTTTGTAAAACTTTAATTTAAGTTTACTTTTTAAGTATTATCAACCTTATATAATGTTTTAATTTTAATCTAAGTTTATTTTTTAAGTAATACTAACCTTGTTCAATTTGTCCAATTTTTTAAGTAGAACTTCGTAAATCAACAACGGCCGACCAGCTTTATAGGTCAACATGAAAATTACAGTTGAACATAAACCATTTTTAAGTAATTAAACTGATATATATTTATTTGTTAATTATTAAATCACTTTATTTTTTTTTAGTTTAATTATTGAGTGCTTTGGCTCACTTTGAAAGTTTGAATTTTGATGTAGGTGATATGGATGGCGGATGAAGTTGTTGTTTGTGTTATGGTGGAGTTTTATCAAATGTCAATGTATTTGTTTGTTTTGTTTTATCAAAAGTGATAATCACTTTATTTTTCTTGTTATGGACTTATAATTTGTAATAGATTTTAAATTTAGGTGTGTTTTTGAATTGTGATTATTTTGTGTTGGGACTTTTGTTATTTTGTTTTTGACTTGATGGCTTTGTATTTTTTTATTTATATCTAGTGTTACTATGTTTGTAGAGTGTAGTTTAGGTGTAAACTGTAAAATTTAGTAAAATCTGGTGAAAATTGCAAAATGCAGTAAGATTAGGTTAAAATTGTAAAATACAGGAAAATGTGAGAATCAAACCAAATCGAACCAAACTGAACTGAAATATCTTGGTTCAGTTCAAAAATTTAGTTTGTGGTAGGGTTCAGTTTTTAGAATCGATTGGTTTCGGTTTGGTTCAGTTCTGAGCCCAAATTGAACCGAACCAGAAAATGCCCACCCCTAGCAAAAACTATGTTTTAGCGACGAAAAAGCTTCGTCGCAAAAAGCTTTTTTAGCAATGATTCGACTATTGTCGCTAAAAAACTTTTTCATGATGAAACCCTTTTGTCGCTAAATATGTTTCGATGATCATTATCAGTTGCGACTCGCTAAAATTCCTCACAAAAAATAAATTTTCTCAACGAGAATAATGTTTGTCACCAAAGGTCTTTTTTAACGATTAAATTCGATTAGTCACTGCTAGTTCATTTTAGCGACGAAGTTTTTTCGTCGCTAAAAAAGTTTTAGGGACGCTTTTTGTTGCATCGCAAAAGGTTTCATTCTAGAGATAAATTGTTTTCATCACTAAAATAGTTTTTAGCTACACTTTCTATTGCATCGCAAAAAGTTTCCTTTAGCGATGGATTTTTTTTCATCACTAACTATATTTCACTACTCATTTTTAATTGCGACACACATAAATTCATTGAAAAAAATAAGTTTTACTGATGAATTTAGTTTTTCTTGCAAAATGCCTCTATTAGCGATGAATTATTTATTTGTCTTAAAATGTGTGTTTTAGTGATGAAATTATTTCGTCACTAAATATGTTTCAATGCTCATTATCGATGGTGAAAAATTAATTTTGGTCGCTAATTACTTTAGCGAGAATAGATATAATGGTGCCTTATTTTAAAATATTAAAAAAATATTTAGCTCCAAAACTTTGTCATTAATGCTCTTTTTTAGCAACGAAACTACTGGTTGTCACTAATGAACTAGTAAATTAATACAATTTTATAAATTTATACTGCATTTCAATTATTTTCATTAATTCCGTGATTAGTCTTTTTATTAATTAACAAGTAATATAATGTTTCATTGTAATAAAAAGAATTTATTAATATTATGAAAAATTCAGAAATTAAAATGTGTTCGTTGTTAATTCTTTGTAGGAATATAGATAAGTTCATGTTTAGTAGGAAAAAGTGATATATTTTAAAAAAGTAGTCAATTGACTTATTATTACTATCTTTTTTTTATATTATAACTTACAAATATAATTTGATGAGAGGTCTAAGATTACTCTTGTTAGGAAACTTTTAACTACAAGTGACAAATAGCTCATTCGATCGCATGCTTCTTAATTTTAATATAATATCGAATGATAGGAAGTTCAATTTATCTCAAAGTTGGAATAGTTGAATATGTCATGATTAAAATTATAAGGTAGTATATTATATTATATATCATTTAAAGTTAAAATTAAAATTGACCTGTAAAGTCAATACAATAAATAGTTAAAATTATGAGCAAGTATAATGTAGTTAATTTTATTTTTAAAATAAATTATCATTAAAACTTGAAATAAAAATATATTTTCATATAATATCCATATGAAATATAAAATATTATACGAAATAATGTAATTATAAATTATCAATTCAATTTAATTAGATTAACATAAAAATACAACTTAATTTTAAGATCCGGTATGAACCAAACAACGAATTGGGCTTTTGGATCGAGTTAAACCGAATCAAACATAATCTAACATTTAATTTGGGTTCGATTTGATTCCTTTTGAGTTTTTTTTTTCTTGATTTGGTTTAAATGTAAAAGGTCGATCGAATTCAAACTTAAGAATCGATCGGTTTTTATTTCGCTTTGAGTTGAACCTAAACAAAATTGGAAAGCTGATTGGGTTAGCCTTTGCCCTATATATATTAATGTGTGTGTGTATTTAATAATAATAATAATAATAATTTATTCAAAATAATTTATTTCTTTATACATAAAAATAAATAAATAAATGTATTTTTATATGTATAATATATGTATGTGTATATAATTGTGTGTGTGTCTCTCTCTCTATATATGTATATGACAAAAACCTTATGCAATACCTAATTCCCTTTTTGCTTACTTCAATTCACTTATTCTTCTCTATTGCGAAAGAGAGAGAGAGAGAGAGAGAGAGAGAGAGAGAATGACAGTCACACACACACCCACACCCACACCCACACTGCAGCTGCTGCGGTTGCTGACAATTGCCCACGTCCACGCCCGTAGCCATTGTTGTGACTTCCATTCAAGTGTGCCGACACTGCAGTTTGTAGCTGTTTTCAATTTGGTTCCTCATTCTAGCTACTATTCACTGCCTCTGACTTTGTTCACCATTGTCAGCTGTCAAAACTACATTTCATGTATGAGCACAAATCTCTAACGTTACATTTTTTCTTATCTAATTTTTGTTATAATTTTTTGGATTTAAGTGTCCATGTAGAGGGTTTGCAAACTTTTGCCTAACTATCTAATTTTTATATAATTCTGTAACAATATTGGATTTTGCTTCTCTATTTTGGTATAATTGTGCTTGGCTAAAGCTATGATAGTTTTATAAGTCTACATTTTTCATCTTTTGTGCACTCTTGCAGTTCCGAGGTCTGGAAGCATCTATAGTTTTTTCTTTTTCCCATTATGATGACGTGTCAATTTATCCTTGTGTGGTTTGTTGTCTATTGACAGACGGAGGTGGTTTGTGTTACGTGTGCTATGTGTGGCAAGTTTAGGGGTTTGGGGATCATGAATTTATATTAGAATTCTCTCCACCCACCTTTTCAGTCGTTATGCCTTCTTTTGTTCTTGTGTGTGACTTGGGCGTTTTTAAATTATGTGTGATTGAGCTGTTATGGAATATAATCTCTAACCAAAGGTGAAGCAGGGGAAAATACCATGGTATAGGGAGTAGCTTCTCTTTGACTTGCTTTTTGAAAGAATGCTACCCTTTAGAAAAGTTTGCTAAACCATAACGTGCAGAGTTGCCCAATCAGTTCTTCCTTTTAAAAATAACAATAATAAACAAAGAAGAGGATTTTAGTTAGGTTGTTATTTCACTAACTGGACCTAGACAGCAGAAATCATTGGTTCGCACCTCAAACTCCACAGCAACTCATTTGATTCTATAAATATTTAGGCTTTTGCTTCCCAATTTATTGACTCTTATGCACATTAATGAACAAATAATTTAAAAAATACTTTAAATTTTGAATTAGTTTGTACTAAATCCATTTTTTTTCTAAAGCCTATAACTTAAAAAATTTGACGCGGTCCACTACTCTAACAGGCTTTTCACCATAGCCCATTAACTCGTGTTTTTATTTTGCCACATTACTATGACTTTAAGCCACACTTGTTTTTGCTATTTTTATTGTTTCTTCTGTTATGGTTACAATTTTTTAGTAACTTTTTATTTTTTTACTGTTATTTGTATCGATTCTATTATTTCTACTATTATTTACTACTGTATTTTTTGCTACTTTTGCTTTTTAATATGTTCTGCTGTTAATTATTTTTTTACTAATTTTATGTAACTTTTTATTTTTCGGTTGTTATTTGCTGTTGATTATGTTGTTTTACTATTATTGTTGTTGTTCTGTTGTTTGTATTGTTATTTACTGTTATTTTTGGGATTTTTACTAGATAAATACGTTATTTGTATTTTTCAGTTGTTTTTGGGTAATTTTTCTATTTTTTCCTATTATGGATAAAGTTTTTGGTTTTTTTTATTGGTATTACAGTTCTTATAAAGAAAAATTAATTGTTATTTACTCTTTTTCTTTTTTTTTTCTTTTTTACTATTTTTTAGTGTTTCTGAGTAACGTTTTATTTTTTCTACTATTTTCTCGACTCTGCTATTTGAACTGTTATTTAATGTTGTTTATGCTGTTTCTATTGTAATCTGTAGCTATTTTTACTGGATAAAACTGTATTTATTTTTCTATTGCTTTTGGTTAATTTTTAATTGGTTTTGATTTTTTAATAGTTTTCATAGTTTATGTAGACAAAAAATTTATTGTTATTTAATAATTTTTTACATAGAGAAGCGAAAGATAGCTGATTCAAAGTTGGGGCAAATTTCTACTCAACACTTGCAACTATCAGCGAGAGTATTAGAGAGAAAATTTCAAGTGAGCTTTTATAGTGTTACACATAAATCATTGTTCTCTCTTCTCTCTCTCTTTTTTTCTTTTCTATAAAAAGTTGTTGTCACCTCTATTTATTCTTATTAATACAACCATGCTTTCAAAACCTAAAATTCATGGTAAATTTCATCCAAGTCCAAAGCTTAGTAATAATTGCAAATCAAGCAAATCTATTTGGACTTTGGTCATTTTGGTCCACTAAAATGAGATGAACTCTACAAATCTCCCCATTTAGCTCATTTGAAAGACACCACCAAGCCCACTCTCTGCATACAACTTTTCAATTTCTCTTTGAGTAATGTCTTTGTTATTATATTTGACTCATTCTTTATTGTGTGAATCTTTTCTAGCTGTAATTGTTTCTTTTCAAGCATGTCTCATATCTAATGATATCTCATATCAATATGCTTGGACTTCGATTGGTATGTCAATTTTTTTGCCAAGTGAATGGCACTCTGACTGTTACAGTACACAACAAAGCTTTCTTGCTTCACATTTAACTCTTATAGGAAATTCTTCATCCATAAGGTTTCTTTGTAACCTTCAGTAATTACAATATACTCTGCTTTTGTGGTAGATAAGGCGACACACTGCTGAAGTTTGGAATGCCATAAGACTGCTCCCTCTGTAAAGGTGAGTAAATATAATGATAGGGATTTTTTGGAATCAATATCTCTTGTTATATCTGCATTTATGTACACTTGTAACATAGGTTTGTCACAACCACAACATAACCATGCCTTGGAAGTGTGTCCAAGATATTCAAGAATCTATTTTACCACTATCTAGTGCTCTTTGCGTATATTGGAATGAAACCAGTTAACTACACTAACTGCATGAGCAATATCTGGTCTTGTATAAACCATGGCATACATCAAGCTACCAACTGTTGAAGCATAAGGAACTCCTCTCATCTCTTACATCTCTTTTTCACTTGTAGGACAATGCTCAGAACTAAGCTTGAAATGGCCCGCAAGTGGAGAACAAATAGAATTTGTCTTACTCATGTTAAATCTTTCAAGAACCCTTTCAACATATACTTCTTGAGATAACTATAACTTCCTAGAATTTCTATCGCGGGAAATCTTCATGCTAAGAATTTGTTTTGCCGATCCCAAGTCATTCATTGCAAAAGACTTGCTAAGCTCTTTCTTTAAATTATCAATCTTACTAGCATCCTAGCCAACAATCAACATGTCATCCACATAAAGCAAAAGGATGATGAAATCATTATCATCAAACTTCTTTAAAAAAAACACACAAGGATCACACATTGTTTTGTTAAAACAATGATTCTCTATGAAAGAATGAATCTTCTTGTGCCACTGTCTTGTTGCCTGTTTCAGCCCACACAAACTTTTCTTCAACTTGCACACAAGTTCTTCTTTGCCTTTAACATTGAATCCTTCAGATTGCTCCATATATATTTCCCGTTCTAAGTCACCGTGTAAGAAAGTGATCTTTACATCAAGTTGCTCAATATTCGAATTCAGGCTAACAACTAATCCCTTAACAACTCGAATAGAAGACATCTTCACTACAAGGGAAAATATCTCTTCAAAATCAACATATTTCTTTTGACTGAAACCATTTACAACCAATCTAGCCTTGTACTACTGTGAGTTTTTTTTTTCATTCTTCAACCTATAAACCCATTTGTTCTTTAGTGCCCTTTTTCCCTTAGGAAGCATTACTAAATCATAAAGGTGGTTCTCATTTAGGGATTTCATCTCCCCTTGCATGGCTTTAGCCTACTCATTTTTATACTAATAAGACATGACTTCTTCAAAACATATGTAAGCATCAAATATTCATGTAAAGGATATCTAGCGAAAGGTCGTTGTTCTCTAGTGGATCTTCTTAATTCTAACTTAACTGGTGTGTAAGTGGTTTTCAATCCCATAATCTGTACCTAAATTCTTAATTCCCATAGCCTAAGAAAACACATTCCTTGGCTTCATCATCAAGCTTCGATCTTTCATCCTTAGGAATATGAATATATACTTTGCAACCAAACACTTTTAAATGTTTATAAGAAACATCTTTCCCAATCCACACTCTTTCAGGTACATCACCATCTAATGAAGCTAAAGGAGAAAGGTTAAACAAGTCAACTGTAGTACACATAGCCTCTGTCAAGAAATATTTAGAAAGCTTGGCATCAGAAAGCATACACTTGATCCTTTCTTCAATTGTTCTATTCATCCTTTTTGTAACACCATTCTATTGTGGGGTTTTGGTACATTCTTTTCAAGTTTGATTCCATGGGATCTACAAAACTACTCAAATAGCCCTCTACACTCACCATGGTTGTCTGCCCTAACACATTTTAATTTCTTCATATCCTTTCTCAATATAAGCATGGAAGAACTTAAACATATCAAGCACCTAGTCTTTAGATTTCAAAGCAAAAGAGTCACAAAATAAAGTGCACCTTCTATTGATCTACTTTGCCTCATGCAAATATTAATGTAAATCAAACCAAGGATTTACGGCTTCTTAATTGGAGAAAAGGTTTTAAAAGCTACTTTGTGTGTCTTTCCAGCTATGCATTTGTTGGTTGGTATGCTTATTGCTACTATAGGTTCAATGTGCAAGTGCACAGAACGAGTAATATACTGATGACTATTTAGATCATTTCCACAAGCATTGATGTTATAGGATTTGCTATAGCACTCTTAATAGTTCAATTTCAATCTAAGTTTAAATAAAATAATTAATGAAATTGATGAACTAATTAAATTAAAAATGAAATAAGGAAAATTCTCAAGTCAAACACAAAGACAAACTCAGTGGGAAATGAGTAGTTGAGTGATTAAACTCACTTAAGGTTAATGATTTTCCAATTAAGATTTTGTTGCTACAATATCTATGACAACATTGGGCAGAATCCCTCATGCATCTTTAGTCGTCGTTTGTTGGATATCTTATATCTAAATATAACCTAGCAGTGACCAGTTGTTGCGTTAACATTAGATATAACATTATGCCTTCTAGATGCTAATTGTCCTACAAGGTGAATCTCTATATCTAGTTCTTTATTAATTTTAAATTAAGCATTACCCTATTCAAATTGATATTAACTCAACTTGGGAAACTCAATCTAAAACCATGTATCGTCTTAATTTATTCTACTAAGTCAAACTTTTTTTACACTCTTTCTTATCTAGTATCCACTAAATGGGTGGTTAGCAGAAATAGGAAATTACAATAAATAAAATCAAGATAAAATGCTATAACAAATACAAAGCAACATGCATATATTAGTCAAATAACATTAAGCTTGTTTATCACTCAACCACAATAAAGTTTAGTTCCTAATTTGTAGTAAAACAATAACAAAAATAGTTTTATCCATTAAATACATTCCCATATATAAATCAAAATAAGAAAATAAGATAAGCAATTGAAGTCCGCTTAATCTTGCCTTTCTTTTTTGTTTCCCCTTGAATCCTTTGTTGTAGTCTTAAAATCTCTCTTAGTTTCTATTTCCTCTTTATTTTTCTCTATTATTTTTCCTTACGTGACAACTCTCCCTTTTTTTTCTTTTCATGTGTACTCCTCTTATAACTTGGAATTAAGGCAACCCAAAGTGTGTGGCGCGTATCTTCCATTTTTGGAAATCTCAAATCGCAATTTTTTAGTTATCGTGAGCGAAATTCAGTTTGTTATTGCTATAGGATTGCTGCAGCAGCGACTACAATATCTTCACTGTATCAGACTTGTTTTAATTTCTCTGCAGCCAAGTTCTTGTCATCTTTGCAAGTTTGCTGTAGGAGTATTCCATCTATAAAACTTGAGCTTTTTGGTCACCTACAATCATGCATATAATATGAGCACCGAATGATCTAAAAAAATCAATTTACTAAAAATAAACTTAAATTGATGCTCAGGCAAAATATAACTAAAATGCAATTAAAGCACATAATTTACTCTATAAGTAATATTGATTTAAATCTAAATTGTCATAATAACTTTTATTTCATAGAGTTATTAGCAATGAACACAAGTCTTGAGGGACATACCTACAAAGTTGGGTACAAATCCTTTTCTGGCAAGAATGTCTAACCCTCTCTCACCAAAGTGACAAAATCTTTTGTGTCATGTCTCAATTTTAGAATTTTTTACAGGCACATTCACATCTTCTTTTCTTATCGTAAGCTTCTAACACATAGAGAGTTTTTACTTTCTTGCCCTTAGCTAACATTGGGGGGCTTTTGATAAGCTTCCAATTTCCTTTACCAAATTGGTTAATATAACCATCATCATCAAGCATGCCTATAGATATTAGATTAAGGCAAATATCGAGTACATATCTAATCTCTTTACGCAACAGCTGACAACCAATCTTGGTCTTTAAGCAAATATCTTCTATGCCCACAATCTTGGATGGCTTCTCATTTCCCATCCAAACATGACCATAATCACTATTAACATCGGATGTGAAGTAATCATAATGTATAGTAATATAAAATGGAGCACATGAATCAACTACCCAATTACTAGTATAACAAGTGAGATTTACAGACCTTTCATCATAAAATATACCTATATCACCATCAATTATGGCTGTAGGGTTCTCTTTGTTATTTTTTTTACATCACTTTTTTCTTTCGCTTGTTATCTTTTCCACAATCCACACTCCCTTTTAACATGCCCCATTTTCTAACAATAAAAGCACTTTATGTTTTTCCTCTAGGACTTAGATCTTCCCTCGGGGTTATCATTGTTCTGCTAGCGGGAATTTCTGCTTTGACTTCTGCCCCGCCTTTCTTGTTTTTCGAAAACAAGTGTATCTAACTCTGAATGAACTGCTTCAACACTTTTTCTTCTAGATTCTTCATTTTGCAACCTATCTATAATTATATCCAAGGTTAATTTCGCATGTGGCGCTGAATTATTCACTGACACCACTAATATCTCCCAACTGTTAGGCAAATAATTAAACAATAACAATACTTGTAACTCATCATCTAAAATAATTTTAATAATAGTCAATTGATCAATAAAGCCTTGAAACTCATTAGTGTATTTACTTCTATTGCGCCTCTCCTTGTATTTCAAGTTAAAAAGCTTTTTTATCAGATTGACTTTATTATATGCTATCGGCTACTCATAAATCGTCTATAATTTTCTCTAAAGAACATCAGCCCTGGATTCCTTCGCGACATAGTGGTACACACTCTAATCAATCCATGATCTAATAGCACCCACGGTCGTCTAGTTTAATTGAACCCATTTTTTATCATTTAAATCAGCAGATCTAGCTTTTTCGTCTTCAATAGGTTCATGTAAGTCTTTCATGTACAATAAATCTTCCATCATAGACCTTTAAGTACCATAATTCCATGAATTTAATTTAATCATGCATGCCGAGGATTCCTCCATCTCAATCACACAAGTAATAAAACATACAATATAATGCTCTGATACCACTCTGTTGGGAAAGGACTCACACAAATAGTATCAAATTAAACGGAAACGAAAACTCTTTCCTTCTTTGTGTAATTAAAATAGGATGTGTACTATAAATAAATAGGCAAAAAATAATCTAACACAATTCAAAACATGAAACCAACCATAAGAGACATAGATTTTTACATGGAAAAACCAAAGCGGAAAAAATCACCGGATTATAATCCGATATAATCTTCCACTATATTAATGGGATTACAACACAAACTCTTCTCTAGATAATACTATAGGCTAACAGCATCAAGAATCTCAATATTCTTATGTTACAGTAACAGTTTAATAACTGTCTCTGTAAAAAGTAGATATCTCAAATAACAACTAATAAGAGGACAAAATAAAAATCAAGACTAGTAGGATTGTAAAGGGTAATACCAGGAACTTACCCTCAAAATTTGGGAGGAAACGAAGTTAATTTCGCCCTTCAATCGTCTAATCAAAAATTGAAATCCAAGCCCCCAAATATAATATTGTGTCATTGTTCTTTTTTTTCTCTCTCATCTTTTTCTTCTCCACAAAAAGCTCTGCCGCCTCCACTTATTCTTATTTATATAGCCACATTTTCAAAACCTAAGTTTCATGGCAAATTTCATCCAAGTTCAATAATAAGTTCAAACCAAACAAACTATTTGGACTTTGGGCATTTTGGTCCACTAAAATGAGATGGACCCTACAAATAATGGATAAGATATAGATGTGACTTGAAGATAAACTTTGTAATGAATTTCAAAACGGTGTTTATTTATTCATGAAAGCCACTAAGAAGTGTGCAGAAGAGAATAATTACGTCTGTTATGTTAATATATATGTTTCCATAATGTTGATTTTGATGATAACAAACAAGATTAAAAATAGTTAATCTTTTAAGCTCAAATTATTTTTTATATATTGTAAATAAATCATTACTTTTACATTATAAAGGTTTTATATTTAATGGAAAAATGATTTTATGAAATTGGTTGTTTTTCAAGTTATAATTTAATTGAAAGAGTTTTTGAAAACTTTGAAATCAACAAGTATTGCTTGAAATTTTGAAGGACTTATTTGAAAAGTGTCATAGCATTTTAAGTTATATCATAATTTCAGAAAGTTTTGAGATTAATAAAGTATTATTTGGAAATTCTAAAATTGGACCTATTTGTAAACTTTTGTAATATTTTAGGTCATAATACAATTTTAAAAAGTTTTGAGGCCAAATTATAAATTTAGAAAATAATTTCACAGTAGCAAACGGCTAACCGTTTATTTAAAACGGCTAATCAATAATTTCCAGAAATCATGATCTGCAAAATATTGTTAAAATGATGATTCTGAAACATAACAGTGAACCGTTTACTGAAAACAGTTAATCGATTATTTTAACCTTGAACCGTTTAGTAAGAATGGTTAAACCAAATTTTTTTTGCAGGTTATTGGAAATAAACAGCGAGCCGTTTATCACAAACGGTTAACCGATAACATCTAGAGAGTCATTTCATACAAATTCTTAACTGTTTACTATAAACGGATAACTGGTGTTCATGTTGCAAGTCTCTGGAAGTTAAGGGTGAAGGGTAAGCCTAAACGGGGAAAGGGTAATTTGAAATTTGGCCCAACGGTAACTTTTGTAAACTTTTGGGTCATAATATAATTTTAAAAAGTTTTGGGGCCAAACTATAAATTTGGAAAATAATTTCATAGTAGCAAACGGCTAACCGTTTATTTAAAACGGTTAACTGATAATTTCCAGGAAGCATGATCTGCAAAATATTGTTAAAATAATAATTCTGGAACATAACAGTGAACTGTTTACTGAAAACGGTTAATCAATTATTTTAACCTTGAACCGTTTAGTAAGAACGGTTAAACCAAATTTGTTTTGCAGGTTACTGGAAACAAAACAGCGAACCGTTTATCACAAACGGTTAACCGATAACATCCAGATAGTCATTTCATGCAAATTCTTAACTGTTTACTATAAACAGATAATTGGTGTTCATCTTGCAGGTCTCTGGAAGTTAACGGTGAAAGGGTAAGCCTAAACGGCGAAAGGGTAATTTGAAATTTGGCCCAACTGTAACTTTTGACCAGCGAAACGTTTAACCATTAATGGTTAACGGTGAACTATTTTCGGGACGACAGTTTGTAACGGCTAGTTTTTGAGCTCAAACTATATAAACTCAAAACCAATTTATTTTTGAGTATCCAAGCAAGGAAAAACAAGATCATACAACATATATTGAGCTTCCATTTCGTAAATCATCATTTGTTGAATCATCATTGTTTTTCAATTTTTATATCCACTCTTAAAGAGAGATTCATTGTTGTATTTTTCATTTCTCATCAAATTGTGAGTGTACACGTGTGGGAAATACTTGGGGTAAAGAGATTGGGGATATAATCTCTTGTTGTAAAGGTTCATTGATACCTTGGAAGTCAATTGTAAACATTTGAAGCATTGAGAGGCTTGAATAGTGAAATCCTCAAGTCGAGTGAGCTTGGAGGCGTGGACGTAGGCAGAATAGCCGAACCACATAAAAATCCTTATGTTTATTTTTCTTTTCCCTTACTCTTTTAATATTGTGCTTCATTGAATTTATTGTTTTCATTTTATTAAGGCAATATTGTTATGCGAATTGTGTTGCATAAAATTTAAAATCTCAATTCACCCCCCTCTTGGGTTGCCTAGTTAGTATTTTATGTTGTTCATGTAAAAAGTGTTTGAATGCAATTATTAGACTGTTAAATGTTGCTTATGATCATTTGCGCACACCAGAGATCTCACCTACCTATGATATATGGGTTTACTATAGTGAAAAACATGAACCTAGTTCACTTACAGTTAAGAAGAAGTTAAATATTGCAAATAATAGTAATACTGAGGACAAACATGATGACATATTAGATATTCTAAATGATTTACAGGGTCCACTGTCAGAGTTTGATGTAGAACACCTAATGTAGATGCAGACACATTTCCTTTTGAATTGTAGGATTTAAATACTTGTAAAGTGACTAGCTTGTTAAATGATGCTCATAAGATGCCTTTCCTTGGAGCACAACTATGATTATTAAGTTTTCTTGTTAGATTGATGAATATCAAAGTCCTTAATCAATGGAGTAATAAATCAATGGATACGTTACTCAAATTGTTAATTCAATTCTTACTTGAGAGGACATAAATGATAGGAAACTTGTATGATGTCAAAAGTATGTTGAAAGATTTAAGGCTGAGCTATGAAGTTATTCATGCTTGCAAGTATGATTGTATGTTGTTTTGGAAAGAAAATGAATCTCTGGATAAATGTCCAATATGTGGTGAATCGCAATATAAATATTGTAGTCAGGGGATAAGTGTACCGCAAAAGGTTTGACTAAGGAGCGAAAAAATATTACATTGTTTCAAATAACACTGGCACCAAACTAATTTGGCTCCTCATTATAGTTTGTTGCGAAGTACCTTTATGACTTTAACTTATAATTTGTACTTGGATTTATGAAAGATAATAAAATTAACGTTGTTCTTTTCAAATCTTGTATTTATTTGATTAATAGTAAAAATAAAAATTTATTCAAATATTTTAAAATAATTGAGGTAATAATATATATATAAATAATCTCCAAACACATTTAGCGATCAAAATTATATTGTAAAACACAAGAAAAAGGTTTTTAGCGCCAAATAATTTGGTCACCAAAATTATGTTTCTGCAAAGGAAGATAATTCTTTGTTGAAAACATTTTTAGCAACGACAAAAATTTGTCGCAAAAAATGAATATTGCCTTGTAAACCATTTGTTGCCAAAACAATATTTTGCAACCAAAAATTTTCGTCCCAAAATATGGAATAATTTTCGTCATCAAAATTATAATTTTCGCCACCAAAACTATATTTTGCGACAAAACCACTTTCGTCGCCAAAATTATTTTTTACGATGAATCACAAAATGTAACCTTTCGTTGCAAAAAGCATGTCTACTAACCAACATCTTTCGTCGCAAAGGATATGTTTTAGTAACAAAATTTTTTCATCCCAAATAGTTAGCTGCAAAAAAACTTTAGCGACGAAATAGTTTGCCACCAAAGACTTAATTTTAGCAACAAATTTGCCTTTTTGTGATGGACAAAGCAAAAAAATTCATAGTTGCATTTGACAATTTTGGCGACGTACTTTTCTTCATCACTAAAACTTTTAGCAACAAATTTGTATTTTTGTCACCAATTACCTAACGCGATGGTGCTATTGTGACGCTTTTGCAACAAAATTTTTTCATCGCTTTATCCTTTAGCAACGAAATTTTATAGTTTTTTGGAGATGCACATCAAATGACGAGGCAAGTAGTGTCGTTTAATTTTATCATTCTGAAGCATGTGGTGGCCACTTTTCTTCAAAAAAGACAACTGCAAAAATATTGCAATATGGATTTTATTAGCCTATATTATTTAGAGATTCACATGCATTTTGTAAAATATATAAGAATTGTCAAATTTTAGGGTCCATCTTAAAGCGAAACATGATTCCTTTAAACTCTGTCTTTGTCATTGAAATATTTGATTGTTAGGGAATTGATTTTATGGGGCCTTTTCTATCATTATTTGGATTTGTATATATTTTGGTTGCTATTGGTTATGTTTTAAAATGGATTGAAGCAATCTCTTATCAGCATAACAATCACACAACTGTAATCCATTTTTTAAAAGAAAATATTTTACTTTACCATCATTTTATATGTCCAGTATTGTTATTTAATTATGTATGCTTTGAGAACGTTTAAATTTTGGAGTATAAATATACTTTTAATATATTTTTTCTTTAAAAGTGGTATCTTTTTGTACACATATGTATTTTCATTTCAAGATACTTAGAGGATTTTCCAAAAAACCATTCACACCATGACAAATGCAAATTGCCGAAATCCCGACTTCTTTTTATAGATGTAAAAGAAAGATGATGCATATCTTAAATTAGAGAAATCACATTGACCAATTTTTTATGCAAATCAAATAAGATTAATATATGTTTACATAAAAGTAAAATTAATTAATACAATTGAATTTATCTGTATGGTATTTTATATTATATGATTTTGTGCAAATATCATATTTTCAAACTTCAACCACCATGACTCCAGGTGATGAGTCAAAGTCGTCTGCTTTACGATAAAATCAAGGCTTTGTGGTCATGTTTTGGAAAGATTTTAATGACCTAAAAATGCATGGACCACACGTTTTCTTACACAGTAGTATAATTGAACCATGTTTTATGCACATGGACAAGCAAGAGTTCGACGAAGATAAATCAACAACCATGGCCCATAGAGACGGTGCGATGTTGTGAATTGGGGTAGCAAGGGCTGCTTATCTATTTACAATTTATAGGTGGAATTTAAATCCTATTTTAACCAAATTTTCGCTATCTAATATGAACTATTTAGTGGTTTTTTTTCACCAGATTCAAATTTAGATTTAAATAAATAAAATTATACTTAAAGGGAAATTGGGATAAATTTAGGTATAAGTATGTTTTTATGACATTTGAGACAGAGGGTATAATTGCAGTGATCTAGAAGGCAAACTGAGGTCGTTTGCGAGATGAGTTGGAATATTATCTATAGCTTAGTAGGATTGTTGGAGTTAATTTAAAGAGTTAATGTGGGGAACTTAAAAGAGCTCAAAGGATATTGCTGACGAATTTGAGAATAGCTCTAGAGAACTTATTTAAGGACTTCAATAGAGCTCGTAGGATAACTTAGGTGAGCTCATATATGAAATACGATCTTGGTATCAAAACCATCATAATAAGAAGAAAATAAGTATAATCAATAAAAAAAACATGCAAGATTTAATGTGGTTTGACCTTTTGGCTTACATCCACAGAATACTTATCTCCAATATACTTTGTAGGTGAAGTATTACATGATTTACTTTACAATATTGAGAAAACCTTATTCAAGGTTGTTTATGGTGAGTAATAACATGAAGAAGATGTGGGTTTTATGGATATTAAAGAGTTTTCTAAGAGAAGAATAAGGAAAAAGCTTATTTGAGTGATGAGATGGTCAAGAGTTTTCATTGAGATATAAGAAATGGAGGAAGAAAACCTCCAAATAGAGGAAGAAGAAGATGAAGCAGCCTCTCAAGAAATCAAATCTAGAAAAAGGTTCCCATGAGTTGATAAATCAAAGAGAGAATGGGGGAAAAAGGAGAGAGAGGAATCCCTACGAAGATTGAACATGTGGATCATATAAAGTAGCACTCATAAGGGTTTCTTGGCAATTTTGGGCAATTAGGGAATTTTCATTAGTTTGTTCTCCACAAGTGAGACTATTTAATATTCTTGTCTTTTTTCCTTTGATAGTAAAATCCATGAGCTTGGGAGGCAAGAAAACGTTTAGCCTTTATAGTTGGCCATGCGGCAGACTCTTAGTATCACTGTCCTATTGCTTTTTACCCAGTAGCAGAGGATAGGTGAGGTGAGGTGAGGTGTGGCTTTCCCTTATTGCTTAGCTAAGGAATCTTCATTCCTATTAACTCATTTTTCTTAGCCAAAAAGGAGATATTTTGCTCTTTCTTACGATGGTGTGCACTTACTCAGGTGTTGGCTCTAACCACCAAACTTTAGGTTCCAATAGTACCCCTTGATGGTGGGCATATTTTCTGAAACTGTCTTTTTTTCAAAGGGCTTATCTTCTAATCCTTTTAGAGCTATATACTACCATTCGATCAAGCAAGCTGACTTCACATAGTTGACTTTCTTTGCGATGTGTCATGAAGTCATTAGTCTATGTCAGCATCCAAATTTTCTGCCCAAACAAACCTATCAACTTCTTCTTTACACTCTCATTTCCATTAAGTTTTTAATTGTAAATATAATATTTGAGCTAACAAGCCCTTTAAAGTATTAATATAATAATAATAATAATTAATATTTAATTCTAAGAGAAGTAATAACATAAGTGATGATACAATGAGTAACTAATAATGACATAAGAAATGACATAAGTGATGATGTAAGATGTTGCGTAAATTAGTAAGTGTACTAGTCGGCACAAGTAATATAATGAAGAGTAGAGTATCGTCCCACAGAGATTGTATATCCTATTAGTTACCGAAATTATTCTAACCCTAAGTTATTTGAACAATCGAATAAGCAAATTTATATTAAAATTAAATAAAATAAACTAATTAAAAATTAAGTAAAGACGCAGGCAGTAATAGAAATCACCAAGAGATTAAGACACTAGGACATACGATTTCACCATAACCAATCCAATTTAATCCTCCATCTATGTTATTAAAATTTATTACCCATGTTGACAGTGAATTTTCCTAATTTATTCAATATCCTCTCTCGAGTAATATCAAAAATATCTCCACATATCAACCCACTATATCTCTATGTGAATTTAAATATGCAAAGATTCATTAAGTTCTATGGAAATTCTTAGATAAAACTGCACGAATCACGTTGGCACATCTTTGTCTTTCGTTCAATTCATGGCATCCATTACACAGAGCAAAAATACATAAATCTCCTCTCGGTCTCATTATGTATCCTCAAATCATTCAAATATTGGCTAGATATTCAAAAGCATTAAGCACAATAATGAACACTCAATCATGGAATAATTAATTAAAAATAACACAGATTTATGGAATTAAATCTTCATAGTTAGGCTACATCGAAGCCCTAGTAAATAAATTAGTTCATGGGAATATAAAGAGAATCCATTAATTTAATTGGAAACATTCAAATAAAATAATAGAGAAGAGAGAAAGAAAAACTCAAGAATTTATGCGTCTTCCTCTTGCTCCAAAAATTCCTGCTGCTCTATTATATTCCTCTTTTCTCTTGGCTTCAATTCTTCTTGTGCGGCTGCCTTTTTATCTCTTTAATTCTCTTCAACTCAAAAACCTCACGGCTGCCCTTTATTTATAATGTTGTGCCAAATCCAAATTCTTAAATGAAAAGGATTAAAAGCTCAAGCCTAGCCGCCTATGAATTTCCTAAGCCAATTATAATTGAAACCAAAGCCCATCCACGTGCTTGCCATATTTGTCAACCAAAAATTCAAAGCTTCTTGATTTGGCTTTTTTTTATTTCTCTCCCTTTTATTTCCATATTATTTCCATTATACCCCAATTTGTTTCCTCTTTAAGCTTCTTTTCTTGTGAATATTCTCATTATTCCTACAATGACAAAATATAAAAATTAAGATAAAAATTAATATAATAAGACATAATTTAACATAAAATTAAGTTATGGAAGCATTAAAATAATAAATAAATTATGAACACATCATAAGAGAAGTTTGTAGAGAAAGATAAGAATTCTAGAATTTAGTAAGATATTTATGAAGGATAATCTCAACCATTGATCAAAAGTTATGGTGGCCCCTAGCCCCGTTCATCTTAAATCCAATTTAGGAATTAAAACATTTGTTGAGGAGAGAATCAAAGTAATTGGTAAGTTTACTCTCCTTATTCTCCATAAGATTTCTAATCACTCTATCTAGGGTTTATATTAGCATAATTTTAGATTGTTGCATATCATAATACATGATTTAAGGTGTGTTTAGGTTTTGTTTAGGGTTTTAATTTATGTTGATTTTTATTAATCAACCCTTGGTGCATTAAGCACACTGGACAAATTCTGGACAATACGAGAATCTAGAATTCAAACATATATTTTTTGAATGATTTGTCTTAAGAACTTTATATTTCTGAAAACTAGACATGTAGAGCTTATTGATTAAATTTTGTTTCATAACAGTTGACTTTGTTTTCAATTTATATGGTTTTTTGAATCTGACACTAACACACTGGAAAATTGCGATTCCAACAAGGCGATCAGATTCACAAATTATTTGTACTATTAAATGAACTCGAAACATTCTGAAACTTTATATAGGAGTTGAAACATGTGTCTAGTATTTCCTGTTTTAATTTAATAATTTTCTGTTTAGTATTGGATTTTATAAAAATCTCAAAACACGTTCTGTTCGGTTAAGATATTGTGAATCAGTTTCGAATTTTCCAAGTAATAAATATTCCTGAAAATTTTTCATTTTCATTTTTATGTTAAGAGTTAAAATTCTGAGAATCAAACTAGTACGGGTATGAATTAGAAAATTTAATTCTTAGGATAAGTTATTGATAGTTATATTTTACGTTTGTTAAGGTGTTGGAGGTGATTGAGGCTTTTAGAGGTTTAGCGGTGTGTTAGTTCAAATCATTTTATTTAGATAAGTAACTTCATTCCTAATCTACTAGATATGTATAAGTATTTTGATATTATTATAAGAGTTTTTATACCACTTAGAAGATTAATGGATTTTCATAACAAAATCAGTTTATGAAAATGTTTTCAAATGTAAATTATTTTAACAAAATATTTAATAAATTTTTTCAATATGTAAATTATTTTATCACATGACTACCTTTTATAATTTTGTCTATAAAATATTTTGCAAGCCTAAATTGTTGCCATGGACTTTCATGAATCTGATACGAATGTTTTGTCCTATGTATAATCTTTATTATTTATGATTGTACTAGGGCCACCTCTTGAGAGGCAAAGTGCCGCAAAGTGCCACATATAGTGCAAAGTACCACGTATAAGTTATTACATATGAAAAGTTAATTTGAATGTTTTGGCTCATTGTCCGTAGTTATTCTAATTCTAATTATGATCGTGTTATCTGATATATATGTTCTGGACTAGTATTGGGTATCTATTCTGAGTGTGCACATGGTAATCTGATTCTGTGCAAAGTACCGGTACTATAGGTGACACTATATGACATTTGCTAACTATCTGTTTTCTGTGTATGCGTTATACGATTTGCTTTTATAATTTGATTATTCTTTTGATAATCCGAGTTACCATGAATTTATTGTTAACATGAATATGTTAATAATATTGATTTTGATAATAACAAACTTTAAATGATTTTTGATAAATATATTGGAGTTATTTATTAACAAATGAAAGTCATAAAAACTATTCCATTCATACTTATAAAAGATGGTTTTTTAATTGGAAAAAGATTCTTTGCAAAATCTGGTTTAAAATGTGTTTCTGGAAATAAACGGTGAACCGATTACGACCAAACAGCACAAGTTTGCCTAAGCTCTAACCGATTAGTGAAAAACGGAAATAGAAAGCTTACTGGAACTAACGGTGAATCGTTTACTACAAACGGTTAACCGATAACATCCAGAGAGTCATTTCACACAAGTCCTTAGCCGTTTACTTAAATGGATAACCATTATTCCTTTTGCAGGTTACTGGAAACTAAGTGTGAACCATTTATTAACAAACGGTTAACCGATAACATCCAGAGAGTCATCTCATTTAAAACCTTAGCCGTTTACTTGAAACAGATAACGGATATTCATTTTGGAGGTCTCTGGACGTTAACGGTTAAGGGGTAACCTAAACAGCAAACCGTTTATTTGAAATCTGGCCCAACGGTAACTTTGACCAGCACAAACGATTAACTGTTAACTACTAAACGGTGAACCATTTTCTGGTTGACAGTGCATAACAGCTAGTTTTTCAGCTCTACTTATAAATAAACTCATTCAAATTCAAAGAAGACTGATCACAACACAACCATTGAGCTTATACTCGAGTTTGCAATCTTCATAAGTGCTAAAAACATAGTTTCACTCATCTATTCACACCTTGAGCTTTGATTTGTAATCCTAAATATAGTGTGAGAGAAAAACAGTTTGTAATCTTTCATTTTGAGGGATTGTAAGTGTTGGAATACACTTGGGTTAAGTGATTAGAAATAATCTCTTGTTGTAAAGGTTATTGACACCTTGGAAGTCAAGTGTAAGCAATTGAAGCCTTGGAGGCTTGCTTAGTGAAATCCTCAAGCCCGGAAAAGCTTGGAGGCGTGGATGTAGGCGAGGTTGGCTGAACCACGTAAAAATCTTCGTGTTTGATTCTCTCTTCCCTTATCCTTTTAATTTGTGAAATTGTTAGTGATGGCCCTTTTATGCCCTTGACTAAAAATGAAATTGGAGAAGATATTCCAAAATCTTCATGAGATTGGAACGAACTTGAAAAGAGGAAAGCCTCTCTAAACTTCAAAGTTATGAATGCCTTGTTTTGTGCAATAAATAAGAAAGAGTTTCATAGAGTATCTAGTTGTGAAAGTGCTAATGAGATTTGGCACAAACTTGAGGTTGTCTATGAAGGCACAAATCAAGTGAAATAATCTAAAATAAGTAGGTACACTCGGCAATATGAATTGTTTTAAATGGAACAAAACAAAAATGTGTACTCTATGTATACTAGATTCACAGACATAGTGAACACTCTAGGGGCTCTAGGGAAGACTTTTTCAAATAGCGAAAAAGTCAAGAAAATTATTAGGACACTACCTAAGGAATGGAGAACTAAAAGGACTGCGATTGAGGAAGCAAAATATTTAAATACTTTGCCTCTTGATGATTTAATTGGTTCTTTTATTTCATATGAAGAAGATTTGGCAGCAGAAAAAGGGCATGAGAAGAAGAAGAAAAACATTGCTTTCAAAGCTTCAAGACATGAGAGTGATGGGGAGAGTGAACCGGATGATGAAGAGCTAGCCATGCTAGCAAGGAGGTTTAGAAAATTCTTTAAGAAAACCAGAGAGCGAAGAAATTTCATAAACTTCAAGAATTATAGGGAGAAGAAGGAGGCAATCACATGCTATGAATGCAAAAATCCTGGCCATATTAGATCGGAGTGTCCACTTATCAACAAACACAAGAAGAAAGCCATGGTTGCAACTTGGGATGATAGCAAGGAAGATTCAAATGATGAGGAAGGATCGCAATAAATCTCAAACCTAGCACTTATGGCAATAGAAGATGATGATGATGATCTCAATGAGGGCTTGAAGAAGAAGAAAAATAAGTGGTACTTCGACAGTGGTTGTTCAAGACACATGACAGGGAATTATTCTTGGTTCTCAAGCTTCACCAAAATTGAAAATAGTGGAGATGTATCGTTTGGAGACAATTCAAAAGGAAAAATCCTTAGAATTGGAAATGTTGGTAAAGTATCTTCAACTCTAATTGAGAATGTATGTTTGGTTGAGAACTTGAAACACAATTTAATAAGCATTAGTCAATTATGTGATAAAGGTTATAAAGTTATCTTTGATAAATCAAGTTGTGTTATTGAGAATGCATGTGATGGGAAAACTTTGTTTATGGGAAATAGATGTGGAAATATTTATACCATTGACATAGAATGTGCATCTACACTCGATAAATGTTTTTCCGCATTACATGATGATAGTTGGCTATGGCATAGAAGATTAGGACATGTAAGCATGGATTTAATTTCAAAAATTGTGAAAAATGATTTAGTTAAAGGTCTTCCAAAAATAAGTTTTTTAAAAGATAGAATTTGTGAAGCATGTCAATTTGGAAAACAAATCAAAACTTCTTTAAAAAACAAGAATCATATCTCTACTTCAAAACCACTTCAATTACTTTATATAGATTTGTTTGGACCTTCTAGATATGCTAGTTTAAATGGCAAATATTATGCATTTGTAATTGTGGATAAATTTTTTGGATACACATGGGTATTGTTCGTAGCTAATAAGGATGATGCCATTGATGCATTTCAAATTTTCCATAAAAAAGGTTCAAAATGAAAAAGGTTATTCTATTACTTGCATTAAAAGTGATCACGGTAGAGAATTTAAAAATCATGCATTTGAAAATTTTTGTAATAATTTTGGCATTGAACATCAATTTTCATCACCTAGGACTCCACAACAAAATGGAGTAGTAGAAAGAAAGAATAGATCTATTCAAGAAATGGCTAGGACCATGTTGAATGAAAACTCTTTGCCTAAGTATTTTTGGGCTGAAGCCGTCAACACCGCTTGTTATGTTTTAAATCGGGTGTTAATTAGACCTAATCTTAATAAAACTCCATATGAACTTTGGAAAAATAGAAAACCCAACATTGGCTATTTCAAAGTTTTAGATGCAAATGCTTTGTGTTGAACACAAAAGATAATCTTGGTAAATTTGATTCAAAATATGATGTTGGTTATTTTTCCTGGTTATTCAAATTCAAGCAAAGCTTATAGAGTGTATAACAAGAGAACTTTAGTTGTGGAAGAATCTATGCATGTTACTTTTGATGAGTCTAACCCCTCCTCTACGGAGAAAGCCATTGTTGATGATAATGCAGAAGAAGAACAACAAGAAGAAGTGTCAAATGTCAACCAAGAAGACGCACCACATGGAATCCAAAAGGAACATCATGAAGAACCAAATGTGGAGCAAAATGAAGGTACTTCTTAAACACTCCCCAATGAGTGGAGGTATGTTTCCTCTCACCCTAAGGATGTAATTTTAGGAGATCCCTCACGAGGTGTTACCACTAGATCATCTCTTAAGAACACATGTGAGCATACTGCATTCATTTTTTCAAATTGAACCAAAATCTTTTGCGGATGCTGAAAATGATGAATCTTGGATTATGGCAATGCAAGAGGAGTTGAATCAATTTGAGAGAAACAATGTGTGGGAATTAGTTCCTTGTCCGGAACATCAATCCATTATAGGCACTAAATAGGTATTTAGAAATAAAATGGCTCAAGGTTACAACCAAGAAGAAGGAATTGATTTTGATGAAACTTTTGCACCTGTAGCAAGGCTAGAATCCATTAGGGTGTTGTTAGCATATGCATGTCATAAATATTTTATTCTATATCAAATGAATGTCAAAAATGCTTTCTTAAATGGATATATTATGAAGGAAGTTTATGTGAAACAACCTCCTGGTTTTGAAAATGAAAAATTTTCCAATCATGTGTATAAGTTATCCAAAACTTTATATGGTTTAAAACAAGCTCCTAGAGCACGGTATGATAGGCTTAAAAATTTCTTGTTGGATAACAATTTTTCGATGGGAAAAGCGGACATAACTCTTTTTGTTAAGAATAAGAATCAAGACATACTTATTGTTCAAATTTATGTTGATGATATTATTTTTGGTTCTGTAAAGAATTTTCATCATGTATGAGTCAAGAGTTTGAGATGAGTATAATGGGAGAGTTGAAGTACTTCCTTGGACTTCAAATCAAACAAAACGAGGAAGGCATCTTCATAAACCAAGCCAAGTACGTGGGAGATCTACTCAAAAGGTTTGGCTATGAAAATGGAACAGCAAAAAGAACTCCTATGAGCACTACCATCAAGCTTGACAAAGATGAAAAGGGCAAAGAAGTGGATATCAAAATGTATCGAGGTATGATCGGATCTTTACTTTATTTAATTGCAAGTAGACCCGATATCATGTTTAGTGTATGTTTGTGTGCAAGATTTCAATCATGTCCCAAGGAATCCCATTTGCTTGCTGTTAAAAGAATTTTTCGTTATTTAATTGGAACCATAGATGTTGGCCTTTGGTATCCTAGGGGAACTCATATAGATTTAATGTGTTTTTTGGATGCTGACTTTGTCGGTCATAAAGTGGATAGGAAAATCATGGTTTAGTAAGAAAACAAATTATGTTGCTCTTTCAACTACCGAGGCTGAATATATAGCCGCCGAAAGTTGTTGTGCACAAGCACTTTGGATAAAACAAACACTTAGAGATTATGGCATTCATCTTGAACAAATTCTTATTGAGTGTGATAATACTAGTGCTATAAATCTTTCAAAGAATCCTATTCAACACTCTAGAACCAAGCATATAGAAATTAGACATCATTTCTTGATAGATCATGTTCAAAAAGAGAGATATTGCATTAGAGTTTATTTCTACGGAAAAATAATTTGCCGATATTTTCACTAAACCTCTTTGCGAAGAACAATTTTTAAAAATTCGGCATGAACTTATGATGATGAAATTTTCACATTAATGTCTCTATCCATGCTATTGAGTGTACTGAATTGATTGACATATAATTGTGAAATAATGGTTATGAATTGCTTAAGCTTGATTGTCAAATGATGAATTTGCCTTGATTATGTCTTAACTGTATGAATAAATTGGTTAAAAACATGTTCATGAATTATGCATTAAAATAGCTCATAAAATATTTTTAGATCAATTAAATGATCTGGGAATTTATTATTTGCTGGCCATATATTAAATCAAATGTGCGAAAATTTAGATAAAATAAACGGATAACCGTTTCCAGTAAACGGTGAACCGTTTTGCTCCAGAAACTAGATTTTTTTCTGTCTGCTTACCCCTTCACTGTTTTCTACAATTGGTGAACCGTTTGTTGGCAGTAAGTCATCTAACTGTTACCCCTTAACCGTTAAGCTCTTAGGCTTTCACCGTTACCCGGTCTCAAGCCTCTGTTCGTTACCCTCTAACCATTTATTATAAACGGTTAACCGTTTTCACGTTTTAAAACTGTTAAAAGGCTTTCTCTTCTTCCTCTCCAGATTACTCTCTTACCATTTTCACCATTCCTGCGCAGCCGAAGCTTTCTTCTTCCTCAAATCTTCATTTTTCTTGCTTCTTGTGCCGAATCAAACCGATAAAATCAATTTCTATCATCTTTAAAATAATTTCAATGATTCAAAACTTCAAATCAAAGCCAAAATCAAAAAATCCCAAATTGAAACCCTAATTGCCGCGAGTTGTGATTCTTCATTTTTAATCCAATATGTTCTATTTTTCAACCAAATTGAGCATCACACTCACATTCCTTACTCATTTCTCATCAAATCACCGATTGTTTTCCCTCTCTCTCATTTATGTTCACTCCACCGTACTCCTCCATGGCTGAAACCTCTCGGAGAAATGTCCGGCGAAAATCTACACTTCGGGTGAATCCCATACAGCCAAGGGAAGTCACTGAATTTGCTAGAATTCACTTTCCCACTCCTCTTTTGGCGAAATGGTTCGAGGACCACTTCGATGAGCGAAAGGTACTTGACTCCTCTTGTGTTAACCTTAATGATTTTCGGCACTTAATTGTATGTGATAGAAGTGTTCGAGATATGCTTATACCTTGGGAGTCTGCCATTAACTTTGCTGAGCGAGTGTATCCTAACTTGGTGCGAGTATTTTACTCAAACATGGATATTTCCCATAGTCGCGAACATAGGATATTTACTCAAGTTGGTAGTGTCCAAATTGAATTTGATGATGTGGATCTAGCTGAATATCTTGGTGTTAGGTGTGCTGGACACGACATATACACCTCTAGGAAAATCCTTTGTTTTAACCATTTTCGTCATACGGATGCAGTCCGTCATATATGTCGCCGTAGAGACCTAACTGATGATATTTGCTTGCTTCTGTTTCGGTTTCAACTTTTACCTCTCCAAGTCCGTATTCTTCATTCTATTCTGCAGCACATAGTGACTCCTAGGAAGGGTCACACGGATGAGGTCATGAGGTTGGACGTGGGCATACTGGATAGCCTACTCTCAGATCGTCCAATAAACCTCTCATATATTATTGTGCGGCAAATGTTGAGTACTCCAGCGGTTAATCACCGCTTGCTTCCGTATGGTAGTATCATTACTAGGATACTGCGTCGCTTTGGTGTGCCTCTCCTAGATACTGGATATATGGAGACTAAACGAATTGGACCCGAGACAATGACGAGTATCGGTTTTTCTTGGAAGAATTGGAAGTGGATTAAAACCAGCAACTCCAAAAACCGGGATATCTTGATAGCTCTGGAGGACGATTAGATGCTTAATGATGTTTATCCTCTCGATCAGTTTCCTGACTTTAGACTAGGAGCTCAGCCACCTCCTTCGCGTCGCCGATTTATTCCTCGGCCTCCAGCTGACTCTGATCCTGAGGAGCGTGCCATGGATGCTGACGTTCCACTACTTACACCTGAGCCACCCACTATTCTGGAGTCCTTAGCTGTGCCTGAGCAGCCATCTGATGTTCCTGAGCAGCCAACTGCTTCTATGCCACCTCCAGCTTCAGCTCAGCCATCCGTCTCAGACAGTATACAGTTGATTCTCGATCGGTTGGACACTCTTTCTCGAGACCACCAGCAACTGCGATTTGACTTTGAGACCTTCCAGCGGCAGAGCATTGATCATCAGTTTGAGATTGTCCATGCTCAGCGCATCATTCTCGGCATTCTTGGTTATGATCTGGGGAGCTCATCTTCTCCTCCTCCTCCACCTCAGTAATGTCTGGGTTATATTTTCGCACATACAGTTCATATTTTGATTATTTGCATTTTGACATGTATATTTTTACTGCTATATGCTATTTATGGATTTTGATGCCATGGTTTTACGCTTATTCTTGATATTGGCTGCCTTGTTTGAGATTGATAAACTTTGTGGATTATTGATTATTGAAGTGTTGGTTTGCTAATGGTGTTGTTGAGTTTGTGATGGAGTTGTTGACAAACCTTTTTGGAAGTGTTTTTCTCTCATGTGTATTAATAGTTTTGCTTATTTTTAAGGGGAAACTTTGCCCAAATTTTTGCTCACCAAAAACTACCGAACTTGCGTTTCTTTCTTTTTGATGATGAAGGGGGAGATAATTTGGGAGCCTTAATGGATTTGAATGATTTTGAAATTGTTTCATAAATGGGAAGTTTTTAAAATGATGCATTTTGAAAATGCTTACTTGAGCAAAAATCATTTTATTGACCATTTCTTAATTTGGCCATATATTGAGGGGGAGCCAAATATTGAACAAAGTTTGTCATCATCAAAAAGGGGGAGATTGTTAACATGAATATGTTAATAATATTGATTTTGATAATAACAAACTTTAAATGATTTTTGATAAATATATTGGAGTTATTTCTTAACAAATGAAAGTCATAAAAACTATTCCATTCATACTTATAAAAGATGGTTTTTTAATTGGAAAAAGGTTCTTTGCAAAATCCGGTTTAAAATGTGTTTCTGAAAATAAATGGTGAACCAGTTATTTATAAACGGTTAACCGATTACGACCAGAGAGCACAAGTTTGCTTAAGCTCTAACCGATTAGTGAAAAACGGAAATAGAAAGCTTACTGGAAACTAACGGTGCACCGTTTACTACAAACGGTTAACCGATAACATCCAGAGAGTCATTTCACACAAGTCCTTAGCCGTTTACTTAAACGGATAATCGTTGTTCCTTTTGCAGGTTACTGGAAACTAACGGTGAACTATTTATTTAAAAACGGTTAACCGATAATATCCAGAGAGTTATCTCATGTAAAGCCTTAGCCGTTTACTTGAAACAGATAACAAGTATTCATTTTGCAGGTCTCTGGACATTAACGGCGAAGGGGTAACCTAAACAACAAACCGTTTATTTGAAATCTGGCCTAACGGTAACTTTGACCAGCACAAACGATTAATCGTAAACTACTAAACGGTGAACCGTTTTCGGGCCGACAGTGCATAATGGCTAGTTTTTCAGCTCTACTTATAAATAAGCTCATTCAAATTCAAAGAAGACTGATCACAACACAGCCATTGAGCTTATATTCGAGTTTGCAATCTTCGTAAGTGCTAAAAACATAGTTTCACTTCATCTATTCACACTTTGGGCTTTGATTTGTAATCCTAAATATAGTGTGAGAGAAAAACAGTTTGTAATCTTTCATTTTGAGGGATTGTAAGTGTAAAAACAATTTGTAATCTTTCATTTTGAGGGATTGTAAGTGTTGGGATACACTTGGGTTAAGAGATTGGGAATAATCTCTTGTTGTAAAGGTTATTGACACCTTGGAAGTCAAGTGTAAGTAATTGAAGCCTTGGAGGCTTGCTTAGTGAAATCCTCAAGCCCGGAAAAGCTTGGAGGCGTGGACGTAGGCGAGGTTGGCCGAACCACGTAAAAATCTCTGTGTTTGATTCTCTCTTCCCTTATCCTTTTAATTTGTGATCGATTTAATTATTATTGTTTTAATTTCATTTTTAGATTTGCATGATAATTTATTTTTAGTCGAATAATTTATATAATCCCAATTCATCCCCCCTCTTGGGTTGCTTAGTTAGAATTTCATTTATGTCATCTTATTGAAATATTTTGTTTTATGAAATTTATGAATTATGATATATGTTTTACAAAAAGGAAGGCTTGCAATATTTTCGGTACTGAAGCTTAGTGTGTTAGGAATGGTTTTACTTACCGAGTTAACGGCTCACACCTCATCATTACCTTTTGTAGATTAAGTTTCTTTTGAGAGTTGTGCTTAGCTTCGGAATTAAGATTTCGTTTCTGTTTGCTTTTTGAATAAGAGGAATAGAATCATGTTTCGTATTAGTTTATTTCTATTATGAATTTGTAATATGGAGTTTTGAGACTTTTGTTATTTGTATTTCGAGAGAGATTATTTAGTGTTAGACATATGAATTTATATATTTATTTGAATAATAATTTGAGGTATTTCAATTTGAAATTTCTGATTAAGGATTACGATTTGTAAATAACCTTCTTCTTCTCGTGCTTTGTACGGGGTATTACAGCTTATTGAGTTTTATTTCTTAGGCATAGCACGGCACGACCCACGGCACAGCATGTGTGCCGGGCCCAAGCCAGGCCTAAGTAAAAAAATTTAGGCATAGTGGGCACGACACGACACATATAGGGGGCACGACACGACATGGGCACGAACATGCATGAGCCTTGCTTTGGTGGCTGGTTGGGCCTATTGGCCATCTCTAGTTCAAATAACCTCACCCATTTTTAGAACAATAATGCTACATATCTTAATATTTGAGTCCCAATTTGAGTGTCAATACTATAGGTCACTTACTTATTAGATGATGAATATATATTCTATCATTTAATAGATGAATGTTTCATCAATTAAAATTCAAATCAAAATTTAAATATTGAGATCCCCAATATTGCTTAATTCATTTTAATAGTTGTCCCATTTTTTAATTTAATTTACCATAAAAGCCTTGTTAAAATCTAAGCAAGAGTTGAGGCTAAGAAGGATAAATTGTATTTATTAATTAATCTATTGGTGATGTTAGCATTGATTTTATTATATCAATTGCCACAGCTACAGTACAAAGGGCATTTTCATCTATGAATTTTGTGAAAAATCGTCTATGAAATTCGATGTGAGATCAGTGGTTGAATGATAATTTTGTTGTCTTGATAATAGGTTATTCTTTAATGTTTTAAACGTATGAAAGCTAGTCGAGTAGAGTTGTAAATGTATATACTTAAATAATTTTAAGAATTTTTATTTTAGTATTATTATTTGTTGACCATTTTTTTTTAAATTATAGTATTATCTTAATTTAAACCCTGCGAAATTGAATTAGTGGCATCGTAGCTGAGCAACTATATGGAAATAATCACTGGTACATTGTCTTTCTAAGAACAAATAGGAAAGCAGTACGTACAAGCTTTTCTAAAGCACATTTGGATTATAAATTATGCTGTCAAACTTCTTGTAATAATGGGTAAGGTTACGAACAAAACACACTCACTAAGGTGGTGTTTGTTTTTTTTGTCTAAAATCTGAATAGATTTGAATTAGTCTTGATAATAGGTTATTCTTTAATGTTTTGAACGTATGAAAGCTAGTCGAGTATAGTTGTAAATGTATATACTTAAATAATTTTAAGAATTTTTATTTTAGTATTATTATTTGTTGACCATTTTATTTTAAATTATAGTATTATCTTAATTTAAACCTTGGTAAATTGAATTAGTGGCACCATAGCTGAGCAACTGTATGGAAATAATCACTGGTACATTGTCTTTCTAAGAACAAACAGGAAAGCAGTACGTACAAGCTTTTCTAAAGCACATTTGGATTATAAATTATGCTGTCAAACTTGTTGAAATAATGGGTAAGGTTACGAACAAAACACACTCACTAAGGTGGTGTTTGTTTTTTTGTCTGAAATCTGAATAGACTTGAATTAGTCTGAATTCTGAATAGGTCTGAATATCAGAATCTGAATAATATGTTTGTTTTTTCGTCTGAATCTCGAAAAATAACTATTAAGTTGTTTTTTTTCAACTTAAAAAGCTAAAAATATGTACTTTTACATTTTTATCCTTATCAAATTTGAATGTCAAATAAATAATATATTAAATACTATAATATTTTAACATTTATAAGTAAAACTATATTCATGTGAATACATAATTATTTTGAAATTTTAATATATAAAATACCATCAATTTCAAATTTTATCATATATAATATAAGAAAGAAAAAACATGGATATTTTTATGTGGGGTAAATATCTATAAGTGAGTTTTATGATATACATGAAAAATAAATTATAAAACAGAGATATTTTTGACATCAGCAAGTAATTGACTTAATTTATATTTCTCCATTAAGTAAAAAGACAAAAAATTAGCTTATTTTATTAAATCAAAATTATCTAAAAAGTCTCATTCAATTATAAAAACAAACACTTCTAATTAATTTAATTAATTAAGTTAAGTCACTTTAAGTTATTAAGTTAAAAAACAAACACCACCTAAGTGTACTGAAGTACGTTGTGTGATTTTAGTTTATGGTCAAGTGAACATGATGCTCTTCAAGGATATGCGATCATAGTACAGTTGCTCTATTTTCTTTTGACGTCCCAATATATTCACAAATAATAGAAGAAAACAAACTTCGGAAAAAAACTTTCTCACAAAATTCTCTTCTTACCTTACTCTATAGTATTAGGCATACAAAGGGAGCCTTGCAAAATCTCATAATGGTAATAATTTTTCACTTGGGACGTCAATGACGTCTTCTAGATCTTTATGAAACTCGATTATATCTAGCTCTTGATGTCTCCACTGCACCAGTCTACTAGAGAGATCCATTAGCATCTCAACTCTGTCTTCATCAGTACTAAGATGGATAGGCATCTTAATACGATTGATCAAGTACTTGCCAGTCTTTAATTTCAGCTGACAAATGAAATCTGAAGCTCTCTTTTCGGTCTCAGCCAATGAGCAATATATTGCTTGTCTATGCTTTGTACTTCTTTGAGCCAGAGTCCAATCATTTGGCAATCATAATATTCTTTTTTGGAGGCACAATCCTCTTTGTTTTCGTGAAATTTGGGTTTCTTAAGTTTCTTCAGATACCACGATTCTTCTAGCTAAGTGTTTTTTTTCCCTGAACCAGATATTTTTAGCCTTTTAGGGTCCAAGCTTCTGCTATGTTGTTCAATACTCAGTCAACAGCTCCTACTCTGATTTATCATTGGGCCTCAGAATCCATGCAATATACCTTGTTGCTGCAACAGATGCTCCATTCTTGCATTTGTCCAAGTTTAGGTGCTCAGAATGTGCATTTTGGATAAAATTTTTCTTGAACAACTTCTTCAGGAAAAAGAAACATAGAAACGAAATAGAAGCTACCAGGGAAGTTCATTGCCAAAGCCCTGATACCCAACAATAATGATGAAAAATTAGTGAATAATTAGATCATGTTAGTCGTTAGAAATGCTGCTACATTTTCCAGTAAATTCGTAGAGTGAGAATTTTACCAGTAAATTCGTAGATCTGTGATCTATAGTCACAACGCTCCGACAGGTTAATAGTTGGAACAAATTGTTTCCTAGCACGGAACTAGTTTGCTGGTGGCAGTAACTAATAGTAGGAACCCTTCAGTGGTAAGCGGTCCAGCAAAGGTCCTCAATAAGTGGCTATTGCTGGGAAAATATGCACCAGAAAAAGGCAGCGTCAGATCCTATCTCCACTGATATGCCCCATAATGTTGGAGCGATGTTTATGTCCAGTATCACTGAGACAAATCCAATCACAAGCTCCAGTATGGTAGCCGGACCCCTGTTGAACAACTACAAGTTCGTATTGAGTGGGCAAACCATGTTTCTGAATTACTTGCTACTATGTGGGTAAGCCTTACCTATTATGTTGTTATAGTGAGTTCGTTGATGAAATAAATTAATTTACCAAACTTTTGTTCACTGAAAACAAACTTTGCTAGCTATTATTCTATTGCTTAATATTCTAATCTCTATGAGTTGTCACAGACTTTGAATTTGTTATATTTTACTTGTGCAGTTACCTAGCTTCTCACACTTGCTATGTTGGAATTTGATGAAGATGGTGGGTACTGTTGGAGTTCGCTACCTTTTTTATTCGATGCAAAAACAGGTCCTGAATATTGAGGCAACTTTGCACATTTAGCTTCTTCTTAGATTGGTATTTGTTGTATGCTTCACCAAAACTGTTAGAATGGATTTTCTTAGTCTGATCAGTGTTATTGGCTTCATCTTGTGTTGCTGGAAATGAACTGTGTTGTTGGCTTTCTTTGTGTTGCTGGAAATGACTATGTTGTTGGCTTCCTTCCATTGATGGAAATGAACCGATCATGGTACATTAGTCTTGTACATGTTGCAGGAATTCAGTTTTTATGTTGTTGCAATCCTCTTCTATTTATGTTGGACTCGCCACTTGTATTTGGATAAATTATGTTTGTTCACAATTATCAATAATTAGCCAATGTTATTTATTTTGTTTTCTTTGTCAATGAATTTTTAATTGCAATTAATTTTAATAATCTAATTAATTAGCTAAATTATGAAATATTAATTTCTAAATCAATTGTAGGAATTTTATTAAAATGATAATAATTTCATGGTACAAACAAAATAGTTATTTTTATTAATTATAATTTTAAATTTCCAATTAATTGAAAAAAATCAATTGATTATAATTTCCATTTTCGCTGCAAATTGAACATTTCCTACCAAAATTCAAAAAATAGCGCGTGAAATTCAAAAAAGGCAACTCAAATTCAAAATTATTATATTTCTCTCTAATTAAAGTTATGATTGTTGTGTGACTGATTATATCCATCATAGGTTATGATTGGTATTATTATGTCATCAATTCTTGACGCTGGCTACAATGACGGTATGAACAACTATCATTCACCCCCTACTATGATAGTTTTTGCCTGTCATAGTAGGTATTTTTTCTTGTAGTGAAAGAGGGAACACGAAATGAAGGGTGTCACATGATTTATATAATATTATTAACTATATTATATCTTATGTAAAACAAAATTATGCTCTATCTTGTAATTACATAATTAGCAACTTCCAATGATAATTAAGGAGTTACATTAATTGCCTACTCGTATTTTTGTAAATTTTTAAGAGTGAGCATATAATATAGTTATGAGACTGTGCTATATCAAATTAATTTTGTGATACACACTCAATTATTCATATGACTAAATTAAATAAACAAATAATGAGTTTAATAGTACTCTATTATATTTGTGATCTAATTAAGTCATCCAAATAAACTTTAAAAACCAATAATTATCAGTAGTATATTTATTGTTGTTATTGAATCAATTTAGAAACTCATTATCACACTATTTAGATACTATAGTAAAGTATTCTAAGAAATAATATCTTATGATTGATCACTATTATCGTATCAATTTAGAGACTAAATTTCAAATAATGAAATTATATAGTGAAATATTTAATAATAATTTTTTGTTTTAGATTTCACAATAGGATCATGCTCTTCATAGTTGATATTTGAAGATATTATTTAAAAACTAAGTGTAAGAATGATCATACAATTAATTTCACTATATAATGATAATTAGTCTTAGAATGATCTTACGAATAACTGCACCATTTAATAAGAATTATTGTACGAATTTATTTATATGTTATAAATGAAATCTTTTTTTTTTGGTTAACTTATTGAATTTTAGTGATATTTTCTTTACTGTTCAAGAATAAAAAAATCTTTTATTTTTCTAATAGTTGTTGATTTTTATCCAATCTAATCTATTTTTTTTTTTCCAAATATTGGTCTCATCTAATAGTTTAAAAAGATATATTTTCATCCATTTTGTTTATCTTTATTAGCTAAATTCTAGAACTTATCGATAGTAAAACTAACTTAATTAGGCTAAATAGAATCATAGTCTGGGTTATGCCCCACATCCTCCATTCTCTCTTTAACCCATCTCCTCACGCCACCAAGTCAATAATCATAGCAGAATTCATCTTCTCATCTTCTAAATTCTCCTCATCTTTTCATTTTCTCTGTTCAGAGCTAGCTTATGTTTTAGTGTATTAAAATTCCCTAGTTTGGTATGTTAATTTGTAAGTTTGGATATAAAAACCATTTCGCTTGGATTACTGCAGCATATAATTAATGTAAAAACAAGATGCAGAGATGAATTCAATACTTGGCACAAAATGAATAAATTCTAATGGTTAGTTCATTTTTCTTGTTTTGTTTATATATATTCATGTGTAGGGAATCGCGAGCTCTTACCAAATTTCCATTGTACAAGATTCAAATGCACACTCTGTTAAATACTGATGTTGCTTTTATCTTTTAACGATGCCAAGAAATTGTGCAATATTCTTACGAATGTTTCATAGCAGTGGTATGAATTGTAAAGCTTAGTGAATATGTATATTGTTGTACCCCATTCAGGTATATTTTGAAATTATTAATAAAAGACTATTCGAACAAGTTTTAGTAGAGTTTTCACTACTAGAAAAATGGGCTATCATGACAGAGAATATTTGTCATCTGACCTTCTTTATGACCCTCTTTATGATAGAGTTTCTATATGTCATTGTAGCCCATATCATAAATCCATGACAGTAATTTATCTATTACAAGATTATGTGACAACTTATAGCTATCACAAATGTGTCACAACAAAAGCGACGTCGTTTTAATATTTTAGTGGTAAATTTGTTTTATTGTGAAAAAAATTTGGCGGGTATTATGAATTCAATTTTAAATTATGTCAGGTAATTATGTGTTGCAGCTTTATAATGCTAATATGGTGTCACAATGAGAATTGTTTTTTAAATAATAATATTATTAAAATAATTTTTAATATTTTTAAATCAGAAATTTTTAATATGTTAATAATATTAATATTTTAAATAATTTTAAATATTTTTAAATTAGAAAATAATTTTTAATATTTAAATAAAAATATTTTCAATATTATAATTTTATAAATTCCATTGAAATTTAAAAATCAAAATATGTATAACATCAATACATCCAAATTATCTCAATAATATTATCAAAACATTACTAAATCATCACTTGAAATAACCCTAACATTGTCAAAACATCATCTATTCATTTATCACAAATCTACATCCCAACACTACCATCTGGATAATTACCAGCATACAAAAACATCACAACACTATATATCATCTGAAACACTACTAGGCTGATCAAGATTCATTACTACTTAGACTTTATCAAACAATATCAGCATACAAATTTCACTACCACTTAGACTTTATCAATTCACTATCATCTGGAACACTACTAGTTTACAAAATTCACTACCACTTAGACTTTATCAAACAATATCATCATCAACTCCATTGCTCATACTATCAGCTCAGACACAAAGGAAGCATACTCGAGACGCACTTCATCAAGCTCACTTTGAGTATATTCACATTTCCCTTTAAACTGCCAAATGATAATCACGTCTGACTAAAGTAAACTATATATAGTTAAAAGTATTAAGTGAAGTAATCCAACAATGCATCCAAAAGAATGTGTACTTACATCATGGAGAAGTAAACTCGGATCTGCAATTACGTCTTTCATAAACCTCAGTGCATAGTATCCACACTCAGTACTCCCTGGTTGATTTGGGGACTATATCATTAACAGAATAGTCATTAATACATATGCATATGAATTCTTTCAAGTGATTAAATACTTACAAGTGATGCACTACCAAAAATAAAAAAAGAAAGTCATGATTGCTTAACAAAACTTTTGTCATTTGTGGTTTCACCCTTTTTTTACCAGTCATCTCAACATGCATTGATATCCCATTACATTATAATACATGCAGTTAGTAAATAAACATGATATATAAAATTATATTAGAAATACAATATCACCATACTTGGTAATTATGTCCTTCAGGTCACTGTCGTCACCCAAATCGATGTTCGTAGAATCCAGATAAAATGCTTACTTTGTCGTCATATCAATTACAATCAACACCCAATGGAAATTATTACACAAAGAAATTGAAATTATGAATCAATTTTAGTAATTGATCATCAATATAAAGTGAACAAAACTGTACCCAGGGTTATATGGCATGAAAATCATTTGCTCTTTGTTTGCTTTGTTTAACCGTTCGACAATAAATTATGCTTTTTTTACCCTTATAGCAAAGGCATCCTTATCAAGGGCTGATGATACGAGTCTTGTGTGTATGAACCCAAATGATATGCCCACTATATCATTCGCCATGTGTGCATGTAACATTCTGATGCAATTAAGATGATGAAATAATGACAATGTTGCCAATAAAAAAATATCACTAAAAAAGAAGAAAACAGAAAAAAGGAAGCAATAAAATGAAAAATGAAAATAGAGAAGTAATTATAATTTTGTAGACTTACACGATATATAGATGCATATGATTTGCTCCTAACTCTTTCATCGAAATCAATTATTGACATTCATCGAGACCAATATGTGCTTTAGTTAGATGCTTGTATACCTCTTCATCCAACTGATAAGGTATGTAAAAACCCATTTGAGCCAAGTTCTTTTCACGAAGATTTCCAAATATTACAAGCCCAGGCACCTGGTTCATATGCACAATGTGATAATTCCTTATTCTTTTTCTTCACAGTGGCTTCTCTTGAGGCTTTTTTGGTGATGTCTTCTTCTTTGGACTACATGGTTTATCTCTTGGACAATCAACAGTCATTCTTGGTTTCTTGTGAGGCTTCAATAGTGATTCCTTCTTCTTTCTTGGTGATTTCCTTTTCTTAAGAGTTTCTGGTTTGTCTCTAAGATAATCAACAATCACTTGCTACTTTGGTGATTCTTTCTTCTTCCTTGGTGATTGCTTTTTTTTTGGACTTTTTGGTTTGTCTCTAGGAAAATTAGTAGTCACTTGCTTCTTTGGTGAATCCTTCACCTTCCTTGGTGATTGCCTTTTCTTTGGACTTTCTGGTTTGTCTCTAGGACAATTAGCAGTCACTTGCTTCTTTAGTGACTCTTTCCTCTTCTTTGGTGACTGCCTTTTCTTTGTCAATGTTTCATGCTTCTTTTTGCTGGTGATCCATTCCTTGTCATGTCCATTGACTGACAAGCCTAAAAAACAAACAAAAAAGTTTTGTTATTGCGGTTTTGACTACGGCTAAAATTGTCTAAAATCCAATGTTTAAATCATTTTTTTTAACTTGAATATGCACAACAATCTGTATCATACCTTGTCCTGATTACGAGTAGTCATTTCTTTAGCTTCATCTTCAAATGTTTGCTCATCTAATGGAAAGTTTGAGCTTCCGACATCAGCTTCCGACATCTGAATGTTGAGGTTACTTTTTAATCTTCTTCTTCATATCACTCAACTTTGCTTCTTGCTTATCTAACCTCTCTAGTATGTTTAGTCACTCTTATTGCATCTGAAATGAGTTGTTTGGGGTGTCAAAGTACATCTTAGGCGATATAAATTTCTTAACACCTTGCATATGTCCAAAAGTGGCAAGCCTTCCAATTGAACGTGCAAGAATATCATTTCTTACATCAACTTTAAATTCTCATTTTTTAGCTGTCTCTTCCAGTGCATCCTAATTGTATAATAATCATATTGATGAATATCAAATTTTTACCTAAACGATGCTAACTAAAAAAAAAAAATTACTACTACTTACAATCTTCTACACAACTGAATCAACATCAGGGTCATATTCACCATTTTTCATCTTCTTAGCACGCTTCCATGCTACACTCCTGTCAACTTCAGTTTCGACAAGTCTAGTTTTCGAGCATTGTAATTTAAAAAAAATAATATCACAACTAGCTATGCATCTTTAACTAACCACGAATTGTAAACAGTAAATTAAAACAAAAGGTTTACCAATTTATCATCATCAAACCAACCATCTTTATACCAATAGCTATACAAGAATGGTCAAGTTAGTATCATGGTACTTACAATTTCATCAAGCAATCCAGCATATCCTTTTCTACTTAAATGATGGTTCCACTTGTTCTTAGCCCTCTTATTTTGCTGTTGATGCCTAATTCTCTGCATAAAACAATCCTTAATTAGATTTAAAGATGGTTTTATGAAATGCCTAAATGTTTAACATTTAAAAGTATTCGCCACAAACTCAGTGGACAATCTAGAATTCACAAATTTATCCCAAACATTTTGAGGAATATGACTGTACTGAAAAGGTGGCCTCTTTAACCTCTTATGATTTTGCTTGTGTGGCAAGATATACTTTTTGGTGAGCAAGTACTTAAAGTTTCTGAATGCACTACCAAGTGCTTGAAAAACTTGCTTCTTACTATTTAGATGAACAAGAAAATGTTCCTGAGAAAAATACATAGCATAATGATCAAATAGTTTAACATATACATTATTCAATTATGAGATATAAATATAAATAATCATTTTACCTTACTAAACTCCCACAAATGGCTCTTTAAATCTGGAGTAACCTTTCTACATTCTTGGTTAATATCCGAAATAGAAGTATGGCCCAAAAGCCCAATAAAGCTTGCTAATTCAATAGTTTCAGGGCCAACAGGTACATTGAACCCATTGTACATGACTACAAGCTTCCCACCACTCATCCTCATCCTGCCAGAGTTTTTAGTTGGTCCTCTAACAGTGGAATTGCTCTTTGGAACATCATTTTCATCATTGAATTAGGAAACCTTATCAGGAACCTCCTCATTCCTTGAATTATCTTCATCAGGAACTTATTAATTACTCGAATAATCAATAATTTCGTCATTAGAGAGTTCATCAGCAAGTCCTTTTCCTTTATCCATAAGGTTGCTCCTCTAATAAATCTACATTTAGTATTAGAACATTATATAACATATAAATAATGTCAGAAAAAGTAATCTAAAGTCAATACAAGAAACATATAATAATAAAAGATAACGCAAAACAAAACTATTATAAGACATAAAAGCAGTGAATGCCATCAACTTTTTCAAGCATCAATCCAGATTCCATGCTTGCCTTCTTGCATATCTATCTGCATCATTTAAATTTTCAATATTTGGTAACCCATTAGTCAGAGGGTTGTGTTTCATTATGATATTAATATCCTCAGCATTTGTCTTCTTTATAATACCTCTACGATGCATATGACTTACAACTGACCATCTTTTATCAAGTTGATCAGTGACATAAAAGACATGTGTTACTTGTGAAGCCAATATAAATGGGTTTGATTTATGACCCAAGCGATTTAAGTCCACTAAAGTGAAGCTAAATTCATCAATTTTAACACCCCCATTATTTTGAACCTAATTACACTTGAACAAAGGGATTCTAAACATATGGAAGTCAAAGTCCCATATTTCATTAATAATTCCATAGTAAGACATGTCACCAAGAATAAGATTTTTGTCCTTGGCACTTGCTACTTGTAAAGTTGCTGCAATAAGACTAACTCCACTATTTTGATGAACTCATTGTTTGTCTCATTCTCGAGTATGGAAATGATATCCGTTGATGTCATACCCTGGGTGCTTAACTACAAAAGGACGGGGTCCCTGAGATAACCACCTCAAGGTGTCTGAGACATTTTCATCATCATTTATCATGTCATATACCTACATAATAATAATGGTAATGAATGAATAATTGTATAAACATGACAATAGCTTTACTAAAAAGAATATACAATGAAACATATATTATTAACCTTCTGATTAAGCCAAGTTGAAAAGGTTCAGTTGTGCTCATTGCTCAGCCATTTCTCATTCTTGGCTTTTTTTTTAGTGATAACCCTTTAGTCATTCAATGTGCTCACTACATATTTGACATTTACATATGAAGCTACTGTTCAAATTCTTTAAAAATAATTCAATAAATGAACAAATTAAACGTTAAACATTAACAAACCTAATAAATGGCTGAACTTCTTCTATGTTTTGCAACTGATAACTCTATGAAATGAAAGTTATTACATCAATTCTAAACTTAAATTAAGATCACTTAGACAACAAATAAGGTATTTTTATTACATTTTGGTTATATTTTGCATAAATATTCATTTTAGTTGAGTCTTAATAAGTTTTGCTTAAATCAAAGTAATTTGTGTTCAAAACAGGTGCATAATTGTAGGTTTTCAGAAAGTCTTAGTTCATGAAGGGATGTTGAGACACTAGATTAGCAAGAGGAAGAAAGAAGAGAGCCGCAAAAGAAGTAAAGCACAATCGGGAACAGTGCAGTGTCGTACTTGTTGTTAGAGCAACCAATGTTGTAGCAATTTCGGAGCAATGAGGGAGAAAACTTAGGCGTGGGCCAGCTACAGAATCGCGATCTATATGTTTCCTAATTTAACTCATGGACGCCTACAAACTTTTGTTTACCCTAGTTTACAGTATAAAACGGGGGGGCACACCACATAGAAGAGCGGTAAGGGGATTATCATTAATACATTAGAGAAAATAGGAGAAGAAGATCATAATAAAAAGGAGACGGCTTCAAAAGAATTGAGAATTCCAGCAAAGTTATTTGGATTTGCTTTTTATTATTCTCAACTTTTACTTTTCTTCTTTCTTTGATTGTTCTGATGTATCCCGTGAACAATATATTTACGTTTATTTTTCTCATTCAGAATATGAACTAGATTTGCTTGTAGTTGAGTGACAAACAATCTAATGGGTTCTTGACTGATCTTATGTATTGTTATGTCATTACTGTAGTACTTTACTCTAGTAGTTATTACTAATATAACAATTATTTCGGTTGACCACCCATTTAATAGTTCTAGTTAAAATAGAGCAGTGAAAAGCCATGTCTTAGCCGATATTATTAGAGTATTACTTGATCTTAAGTTAAGTTTCCTGGATTAAGTTATCTTGAATCCCATAAGGGCAATACTTGAAATTAAGATTTATGACACACTAGACATAGGTATTCACCTCGTAGGGTAAAGAGACTAAAAGGGTCATAAAGCCATATTATGAATAGATTAGCAACTGGTCATTATTAGTGTATTTAAGGGTATAAGAGGCCCAATATACGACAACTGAGGAAGCAGATTAATTTTACCTACTGCTGCAGCACTGCCGTAACAAGTGGAGTTAACTTAATGAAAAACAGTCAGCCCATAAGGAGAGTTTGATCATTCAACTACCATAATCTCAATTGAATCTTAAACACATTTGATTTAGTTCATTTCATTTCATTATGGTATTATTTTACTTTATTATCTCATAATCATCTATTACGATAGAACTCATTTTACGTTTGTTAACTTCAGACTTAAGTTGGTTTGCACTATTGTGATTGCTATAGCATTTCGAGTAACATCAATCCCTGTGGAGATGATCTTAAATATACATCACTTTATTACTTATTGTGTATACTTACACATTGGCATTAGTAGCAATTGATTATAAAATTTATCAACTGCAACACATACAGGTGTGCTTGATGAATTAACGAATGATCAACTTGCTTAAATTTTCCACCAGGCAAAGGGTTATCAATTGAAGAGGTTTCAACATGTCCAGAAGAAAGCCCAATTGTACGCATATTTGAAACATATTCTACACAAAATTCCAGAGCATCTTCGGCAATGTAACTCTCAGTTATGCATCCGTCGGGGTTATTACGGTTTCGAACATAAGCCTTTAGGCCTTTCATGTTCCTCTCAAATAGGAACATCCATCTTAAGTATATCGGCCCACATAATCTAACTTCATTGACTAAATGAATAGTTAAATGGATCATTATGTCAGAAAAGGATGGTGGAAAGCATTTTTCCAGCAAGCATAAGGTCAGCACAATCCCTTCTTCCATTTGGTCAAGTTTGGTCACATCAACAACTGTTGTGCGTAAGGAATTAAAGAAGAAGCACAATCTAATAATGGCATATTTAATATGATCCGGTAAGATAGACCTTAAAGCAATAGGTAAAAGTTGTTGCATGAAAACATGACAGTCATGAGACTTTAAACCTTGTAGTTTTAAGTCTTTCATTGACCTAGATTCTCAATGTTTAAAGAATAACCCACAGGAACCTTTATGCTTTTTAATCCTTCACACAACGTTTTCTTTTCTTCTTTGTTCAAGGTTTAACATGCTAGAGGCAAAAAAGTACGATTATTTTCTTTAACATCAGGTGTTAATTTCTTCCTAATCTTTAAAATTTTTAGATCCTACCTCGACTGAATGCTATCTTTAGTCTTTCCCTGTATATTTAGTAATGTTCTGTAGATGCTTTCACAAACATTTTTTTTCAATGTGCATAACATCTAACTGGTGACGAATAAGTAAGTACTTCTAATACTCTAACTTAAAGAATATTGATTTTTTCTTCCACCAAACACAATCATCATCATCAACTTTTTTCTTGCCTCTTTTTTTGCGCTTTTTATCTTTCACTCTACCCCATTTGTTTTCAATATTCTCCACTTTTTGAAAAAAATGGCCTCACCATTCAATGGTTTCGGAGGAGGCTCTCTTTCATGTTTATTATTAAAAGGTTGCTTTTGAGTTCGAAAGGGATGATCATGAGGAAGCCAACGACGATGGCCAATATAAACATTTTTTTTATAGTCCGCAATAGTACAGCTCGTAAATTGAAGAACTCTTTTTTGTAGGCATCATAAGCTTCCACACCAACATCCCATAGAGTTTGCAAGTCCTCTATTAGTGGTGCCAAGTACACATCAATATCATTACCAGGTTGTTGTGGAACAAGAATTATTAAGGATAGCTTTATAAATTTTTGTTTCATACACAACCAGGATGGAAGATTGTATGTTACAAGAAGAATCGGCGAGCAACTATACGTACGACTAAGAGAGATATGAGGATTAATGTCATCAACTGATAGGGCCAGACGTAGATTTCTAGGCTCTAATGCAAAGGTAGGCTATTTTTCATCAACTAACTTCTATGTCGGTGAGTCAGCTAGATGCCGAAGTTTACCATCTATTTCCCTCTCAGTTATATGCCAAGTCAAGTCTTTGGTAGTTTGTGAGGACTAAAATAAATGCTTAAATCTAGGTATAAGAGGGAAATATCATAACACTTTTGTAAGAAACCCCTTCTTATAAGCAGCAATACTACAATCCATTTTCTTCCACCTAAATTCACCGCATGTAAGACAATTAAAAAGGCTTTCATACTCCTTTCTATAGAGTATACAATCATTTAGACAAGCATGAATTTTGATATACTCTAAGCCTAAAGCACTCATTGTCTTTTTGACTTCATACATTGATACAGGCAATTCATTTCCTTCCGGTAACATGTCAGAAGGAGTACTCAACAAATCTGAAAAGCTATTATCAGACCACCTATATCTGCCCTTTATATTGTAGTTGATAACTTGGTAAATTTGTTTTATCCAAGGTACAAAGGCTTCTTAAAATCTTCTAATAGCTTTTTAAATGCTTTAAGATCACTATTACAAACCTTAAAAGCATCTTCAACTATTTCAACAGTATTACCACCATCATAATCCATATATCCACTATCATTTTGGCAACTTATATTATCAAGAGACTTGTTGCGGATATCTTTCCCATGCCAAAACCATGTTTTGTATGACATATCAAAACCCTATATAATTAAATGATCTTTCACTTCTTTAGGCCTATGAAATGCTAAATTCTGACATTTATCACATGGACACCTAACAACACTAATTTCTTGATTACTCTTTGTAGAATCACTATACATATTAGCATTTAGATTTTATTTATTTATTATTTTATTACCTAATAAGGAGATTTAGTTGTTGACTAATTCTAATTTTAGTTAGTCTCCTAATTTAGTGGGATTCTTGATTTAAAGGAATTTGCTTCTAATTTAGCGAGCTGGAATACCGGCCACCTTGATATATGTATCCTCATATAGTTCATTAGAATAAGACTAAAGAGAATAACTCTTTTTCTCTACCATTGTCGATTTTAAGACTTGGACTTGAGCATTGAACTGATTTTTTATCATCATATGAAATTTCTGAAAGTTATGGTTAACTCCATATTTTTCTTTCATGAGAAATATCCAAGTCAGACGAGTGTGATCATCCACAAAAGACACAAACCAGCGAGCCCCCGTGAGGCTCTGAATTCTTGATGCACCCCATACACCACTATGAATCATGGTGAATGGACGGGTACTCACGTGAGGAATTGAAGGAAAATTTGCACGTGTATGTTTAGCAAATTGACATATTTCACAATGAAATGAATTTGGTTTTTTATTGATGAACAATTTAGGAAATATTTTCCCTAGATACACAAAGTTGGGATGGCCAAGGTGAAAGTGCCATAGCATGATTCATCCACATTATTGACATTAAAATTAAAAATAGAATAATGAAGTGATGACAGACTCTTTCATACTCTAGTGGACATGTTACAACTTGAGTAACCAGTTTGTCTACTCTGAGGATTATTGGCTCTAAATAGGTGGAGACCTGACACCAACTCAGCACTGCCAATCGTCTTCCCTGATTCCATTCCCTGAAATTCACACAAGCGTGGGAAAAATTTAGCAACACAATTAAGATCTTGGCTAAATTTTCTAACTGAAAGTAAATTACAGTCTAGATTTTGAATGTGAAAAACAAGGATGAGAATTATATCTTCTGTTAGATGAGCAGATCCTGTTCCCAATACCATGGAGAGAAAACCATCTGCTATACGAACAGAAAAATTACCCGTTTGAGGACAGTAATTGTGCAAGAGTGTTGCATCCCCTGTCATATGGTCGGATGCGCCAGAGTCTACAATCCATGATTCACCTTGGTCACTGCTAGTATTAAGGGCAACAGGAAAACTACTTCGCTGTGACTTCATATTGGTTGCTTGAAGTTGGCTAGTAGATTGCGAAAGACTATTGCAGATCATTTTCTATAGAATTTCCATTTGTTCTTTGCTGAATCCAATTGTTTCACTCGAAGTTTTCTCCTCCGTTGATCAAGCTACATTAGCACAGCTCTCTTTATCACGATTAGGCTTGTTGTTGACGGTTGTCATTGGAGCTAGTGTTGGTTCCTCAAACAGCAAGCGCAAAACTATTAAGCAGTGACAGATTAGTTGTAACTTCTTGAGATCCCATCATCACCTTGCACCTGCTTTCTTCATGCCTAACCTCAGAGAACATGTTTCTAATGCTGGACAGTGGTTTAGTCCCCATAATTCATCCCCTTACTTCATCCAACTCCTTATTTAATCCTAACAGGAATTTGAAGATCCTTTTTTGCTCTACGATTTTCCTATAAGTGACTGCACTATCTGCACACTTCCATGTATGAGTATCAAACATATCAAGTTGCTGCCAATGCCTTGTTAGAGTGTTGAAATACTGTATGACAGTGAGATTCTCTTGACGGAAATCGTGCAAGATAGTCTCAATTTGGAATAGTTCTGCTTTGTTCTCAGAACTTGAGTATGTCTCCTTTGTTGTATCCCATATTTCCTTCGTTGTGCCATAAAGAAGAAAATTTTCACCTATATCATTGTTCATGGAATTTATCAGTCATGACATAGTCATGTTGTTGTCACTCTTCCACAACCTGTATTTTGGATCTCCTTTCTCAGGAATTTCAATCTCACCGGTGAGATATTCATCTTTACCTTTCTCGGAAATAAACATTAGCACAGATTGGGACCATTGGAGGTAGTTTTGTCCATTTAATTTATGGCTGGTAATAAGAATGGATCCAGATTTAGAGTTACCATAGGTGGCTGTCATCGGGGTTAAATCTGATTTAGACGTGATCTCAGAGGAGGAGGTTTGCAATGCTGCTCCTATTTTCGTCATGTTTTGGTTCAGAGGAAACGAGAGAAAAAATATTGCAGATGAAGGCTTAAAGGATAGAAGATCTGTAGGGTATTGATTGGAATGAGAATAGGGAATGAAATTTGCATGTCAAGGTTTTCAGAGGAGGATCGTATGAGGCTCTGATACTATGTAAATTTCAGAGAAAAAGAGTTATTTTCATTTAGTCTTATTTCAATAAACTACATGAGGATACATATATATTAAGGTGGCCGGTATTCCAACTCACTAAATCAGAAGCAAATTCCTTCAAATCAGGAATCCCACTAAATTAAGAAACTAACTAAAATTAAAATTAGTCAACAACTAAATCTTCAAGTCCCATCTTGAGTCATATCTTTCACATCATGGCAGAATACATACCAGCTCATGTGTAGATACCCCTTAGCAGAACAAAGTGGCTGAAAGAAAAAATATCTACCTTCTTAAGGTAGCTCAGGCACTCTTATTTACATCCAATATGCCGAAGTATTTCTGGGGTGAGGCAGTCCTTACAGCGGCTTACCTAATCAATCGGATGCATTCTAGAGTTCATAAATTTCGAAGTCCTTATCAAATTCTCCTCAAAACCTATCCTCATACCAATTTTATCTCCTCAGATGTTCCTATAAGAGTTTTTGGGTGCTCAGCATAGATCCAAATTAGATCCTAAATCCATCAAATGTGTCTTCTTAGGTTATTTATCAAACCAAAAGGGTTACAGATGTTACTCTCCCACTACCAAAAAGGTCTACAATTTAATAGATGTCGCTTTCTTTGAACATGAACCTTATTATCCAAAATCTGACATTCAAGGGGAGAATGTAAAGGAATCTCAATTTTAGGATGAACTTTTCATCAAAGAATCCTCTGAAATTCAGTATGCATCTCCACCTCAATTTTGGGATGAATTTCTCATCAAAGAATCCTCTGAAATTCAGCATGCATCTCCACCTTTTGTCCTTCTTCCCTCGGATTCAAACTACACACCAAACTCTAACCTTGAAATTCCATCGTCTAACAGTCCATCATCCTCAAAACATAAGTCTACACAACTTCAATCTTCCCAGCTCCGTGTGTATACTAGGAGGAAAAATAAAAACAAGGAGAGTGAGAACCTTGCACCTCTCATGCAATGCCATGACTCTAACCCGAATTCTAGTCCTGATCAAGTTCACTCAAGTGAGGTCGATCATTCTCCTGAGTTAATTGTACCGGTGATTGATGATGTTGATGTTCCTATTGCTCTAAGAAAGGGTGTAAGATCTTGTTCCATTCATTCGATTGGAAATTTTGTGATCTATAACTCTTTTTCTCTAGTATACAGGGCATTCATTACTTCCCTTGACAGTGTACAAATTCTGAGAACTATTCATGAGGCTCTTAAAAATCTAGGATGGTAGAAAGCTGTACAAGATGAGGTCACTGCACTTGAAAAGAATAAAACATGGGTAAACACAGATCTACCAGCTGGAAAAAGACCAGTAGGTTGCAGGTGGATATCTACCATCAAACACAAAGCAGATGGAAGTATTGAAAGACTCAAATCTCGAATAGTTGCTAAGGGATTTACGCAATCTTATGGTATTGATTATCAAGAAACTTTTGCTCTAATTGCCAAACTTAATACCATCCGAGTACTCATTTCACTTGCTGCTAATTTTAATTGATCATTACATCAACTAAACATTAAGAATGCTTTTCTAAATGGCGACCTTGAAGAAGAAGTCTATATGGAAGTGCCACCTAGGATAGAAAGTTCTCACACTAAAAGTAAGGTATGTAAACTGCTAAAGTCTCTCTATGGACTCAAGCAGCCTCCTCGTGCATGGTTTGGTAGGTTTGCCAAGTTTGTGACCAAATGTGGGTATAAACAGTGCCAACAAGATCATAACTTGTTTGTTACGTTCTCAACATAGAAGAAAAATGCATTTTTGATCATCTATGTTGATGATATCATTCTTACTGGTGTTTTTGCAGTAGAATTACAGTTTTTGAAACAACGTTTAGCTCAGGAATTTGATATTAAGGACCTCGTTAATTTAAAATACTTCCTTGGCATGGAGATAGCAAAGTTAAGAGAAGGCATTGCAGTGACCCAACGGAAATATATATTGGATTTGTTGATGGAAATAGGGATGCTTGGCTATAAACCAGCAGATACACCCATGGACTCTAGCAAAAAGTTTGGCATAGAATCAGAGAGTGTTCCTGTGGACAGGGGGAGATACCAGAGACTTGTTGGACGGCTAATCTATCTCTCCCATACACGCCCAGACATTGGATTTTCTGTCAGTACAATGAGTCAATTCATGAACAATCCAAGGGAAGAGCATATGGAGGCCGTGTCTAGGATCCTAAGGTACCTTAAATTGACACCTGGGAAGGGATTAATGTTAAGGAAAAACAATAAATGGGAGATTGATGTATACACTGATGCAGACCACGTAGGGAACATAATGGACAGGCGCTCTACTTCTGGCTATTTTTAATATGTTTGGGGAAATCTTGTTACATGGAGAAGTAAGAAATAGTCAGTTGTCTCTCGAAGCAATGCAGAATCTGAGTTCAGATCATTGGTAATGGGTATTTGTGAAGGTATTTGGATTCATCAATTACTTAGAGAGTTGGGAATTATAGATAAGCAACCTATCAAGTTATTCTTTGCTAACCAGGCAGCAATTAGCATTGCTAAAAACCTAGTGCACCATGATAGGATGAAACATGTTGAGATTGATCGCCACTTCATCCTAGAGAAGATAAAAAATAACACTGTCCATATTGTCTACATTCCTATTCAACATCAAACTGCAAACATCCGTACTAAAGCTCTTCCAAGAACTAGATTTGGAGAATTGAGTTGCAAGCTAGGCATGTACAATTTGTACAACCCAGCTTGAGGGGGAGTGTAAAATCACTGTACATATCAGCATTTAGATTTTATTTATTTATTATTTTATTACCTAATAAGGAGATTTAGTTGTTGACTAATTCTAATTTTAGTTAATCTCCTAATTTAGTGAGATTCTTGATTTGAAGGAATTTGCTTCTGATTTAATGAATGGAATACCGACCACCTTAATATATATGTATCCTCATGTAGTTCATTGGAATAAGACTAAATGAGAATAACTCTTTTTCTCTGAAATTCACACTTTCAATTGCAGTCTGAATAAATTTTTCCACACCAGCCTCATACTCATCGGACAATCTATTATATTTAAGCCAAGATTTATCCATTTTTTGTCTAGTACCTGACATATAATTGAGATAAATTTCAACATAATGTACTAATAGGCAGCAATGATAAACAGTTTCCATTATCAATAAATTAAGCAACAAAACATTATTAAGATTCAGTTTATAAATTCAATGAAATAAATAAGTTTAAAACAAAACTTGTCATCATGTGCAACAAATGTAACTTTACCAACATGCTATCATCATTTACCAAAACCACTGACTAACCATACCCAACTAGTATTTTAAAAAAATTATAACAATCTAGCATTTCATGGACCACAAGACAATATATATATAAGCAACTAAACATTACTTGGTCCCCATGACCAAACTTGCCCCCACATGGTACCATTTCCTTTAAACATAAAAAAGACAATTGAAAAGGGGGCCTCACTTTTTAACTCAATAAATTGTACAAAATCTAGCTTACAATCATTAAAAAAAATGTCAACACCATTGGACCACAGTTTCGGATTCATCCCAAGAAAAGACACTAGTCAATGAAAAGTGCTATATCATCAACCAAAATCACTTCACGCACATGCAAGCTTTGACTAAAAAATTACAAAATATAAAAATATTCAGACAAACCATTGGCAGCAAACATTTTTTAAACATTGAATGGAAAAGGCAAGTAAAAAATTGAACAAACCTGATGTTAGAAATCGAGTTTGAAAGGGAACAGGGCAGTCAAATCCTATGATTCAATACAAATTATTTTTAAAAAAAAAAGAAAAGGACATGCTAAATTAAATGATTGAGCAATTTCTAGATTTAATAAAAGGACAAAGTATAAGCTTCTTGAACTAAAAAAAATATAACAACAAAAACAAACAAGAATTAAAAAATAATAATAAAGATAAACCTAGGACATAAATTAAGAACAAATAGGGGAGATAACAACAAAACTAACAATTAATTTTATAATGGCAAATTGATTTATTCAAAATAAAAATTGAAAAAGTTAAGTGACGACAACCTAGGGATTCAACAATTACAGGATGGCTTCTCCAACGCCGATTGAGAAATACAAAGAAGTAGTGACACTGACGGCTTCAATAATGGACGCGAAGGCACAACAATGAGCATAATAGGGGTTTAACCTAATGGGGGCTCAAAATAAGGACACGAAGGCTCCTTCAATAGTATATACTATGATTTTGGTTTGCATGCAACGGATTTCGAAACCAATTTGCAGATTAAAATAGGTTAATAAACGAATTTTGAGGGGTTTCACTGCTCTGGTTTCTCAGCCCTTGCTGATAGAGTGATGAGTCAAAGGTGCCAAAACTTAGAATTTTTTCTGTGGTTTACTCAATATAATTAAACGATAGCCTTTAAATGGTAAATAAATATTTTTATTTTTAAAATTTTTTAAATCTGTTAAACGATGTCGTTTCATGTCCAAATTTATTTCACCCGAAACTCACGATTTGATTAAATATTAATACGCTATCATGTTTATCTGATATATAAAAAATCTATCACAAACCTGTCATGGATTTATGATGTACGAAAATTCTATCATGTGCCTATTATATTCTTGTGATAAATGACTAATTTTCGGATATCTATCACAAAAATTCTGCCGTGGTAGCCCATTTTTCTAGTAGTGTTTTTCTTTAATTTTACTACTCTTCTTTATAGCATAATAATTCAATTTCAAATATTACTTATTTCGACTAATATGTAGTATTTTTTATTGCAAAATCAATTAGAACAATATATTTTTCGAACTATACTTTAGTTTTTTGGCTGTTTTTACTCCCAATATTAATGTATTATCAATTATGATATTTAATCAAAATTTCTATTAGAAAAGCTATCGCAAGAGAGCCAATTGAAAATAGTATTTTTGATGGCTCAAAGTGATCATAAAATTTATTCACTAGTTGTGTGTTCATATTATTTCTTATATGCATTCATCATTTTTCCATGGCTAATAATGCTCGAAAAAAGCATATTTACGGTGCCCAGTCTTGAAAAAGTATTTATGCCCTAAGTATTATTGACACTTGACAGCCAGCAATTAGGGGTGGCAAAACAAATAAACGAATCGAATTTGAATCGAACCATAAATGAATTGGGTCAAAATTCTACTGATTTGGATTTGATTCATTTATTAAACAAATTGAAATCTCAGGATTTGGATTGATTGTTTATTAAACGAATATTCGGTTAAATTCATTTAGTAGAATTAATAAACAAATTGAATCAAATCCAGATTTGTTTATTATTCATTTATCCTATTACGAATCTATAACAAATCAAATCGAATCAAGATTTGCTTACAATTCATTTAGTAAAATATACCTAATAAACAAAATTAAGCAAAATAAAATATAAGAAAGCCATAACTTTAATATCCTACAACAAAAGACAAATAACCCAAACCATATTCTAGGATTAAATGTACAGTCATTCAAATGCTAAATTAAAAATTCTTAATAATACAAATAGCCTTCAAGTTTTAAAATTTTTTAAAATAAATTTAAGTACACAAAAGTAATTTAATTAAACAAATTTCAAATGAATCAACTTATATTTGATTCGTTTATGACTCATTTATTAAATAAATCCTAAACGAACAAACAAATCAATTTTCAAACTTAGATTCGATTTGTTTAATTAACGAATCGAATCAAATTTACTAATTTATTAAATGAATCAATTTTTTCAAATCCAAATCCATTTAATTCGTATCGAATTGAATCGAATAAATGAATTTTGACCCATATTGCCACCCCTACCAGCAACTGCCTTCAGCCATTGAAAAACACATTTGTAATGGCATTTCACTTGTTTTGATTGTATTCAACAATCACAAAAAAATTTCTTGTATAGGTAAGGTCGTTTGTTGTAGTCTTACAAAACTTTTGAAATATCATGCTTTAAAGTAAGAGGACCAAGATACTAGAAAAACAACCTATTGAAAAAATATAGAAGTTGACAACATGGAAGAGAATAGAAAGAAGATGGGAATCAAATTTGGAAATGAAATATATTTAAACAGTATAGATAAATGAGAGATGATTTAAAGAAAAGGGAGGAAAAAAAAAGTGAACAAACACTAAGGATTGAGGTAGGATGTTATTTTAAGGTTCTAGAATTTTTATTTTTTTAATATTTTTGAGTTTAATTAGAGTTAATTACAACATATGTCTTAGTCTTTTATTTTTATTATAATTGTGATTTATTTTACTTTTAAAGTTAACTTAAGAAGGTATATTTTTTGTATTATAAATAAAGAGGTCTTCTTATTATTTTCATAACTTTAGCTTTAACTATACAATAAAACCTCCCTTTGTAATCTCCTATGGGATTATCTATAAAAGAATCTCTTTTGTAGAGTCATTTGGATTAGAATGAGATCTAATCATGCTTCGATTAGAGCATAATTTAATTGCATTGACTTAGTTCGACACGATATCTAGTGTTTCTACAATATTAATTCTGCTTCTGCTAAATCACTCCATTAGTTGGTATCAAAGTAGTTCTACGTAAATTACACAACTTTCTTGGATACCTATATCCATCCCCAAGAAATATGCCATTGAAAAAAAAACAGAAAATTTCTAATCAAACTATAGTTTTTGCCGCTACTTCAATTGCCTCCGACCTTTCGACCTTTGCTGCCATTCAACTTACCACTAGAATCACAATTAGCTGCAGGGCACAATTCCCTGCCAAACCCACCCGCTCTCTGTGCCATAAATAGCCACAATAGCCACCCAATCTCGCAAGCTCCACCACTCAACCCACTGTCATTCAACTACCTCTTTCCATCGACCAATATTATCATCAAACTCATTAGCCGTCATCGAAAAAATTGGACCAACCTCCGTACTTGATTCGATGTGCAACCACTGCGCAAACTACCCAAAACTTATGGACTTCCACCTCCAAATTCTCCATCATCGGACACAGGGGCGGAGCTAGTATAAGGCTACCGGGTGCCATGGCCCGTGTAGAATTTTGAAAAATTTTAGGGTTTTTAAAGAAAATGTGAAAAATTAGTGTAAACTATCTATATTGGCCTCTATAGAATTTTGAATTTTACATATATAACAACATAAAAAATTAAAATTATAAATTTGACCCTTGTAGAATTTTTCCCCTAACTCCGCCCCTGATTCGGACATTAATTATTACCGTCAATCACCACCACTACAAGAATCCATAGCCTTCATCAACCAAAAACCAATCATTAACGTGACCAATCATTGTTAGAATCTCCACCACAAAAATCCACCTTCCACTATAAGCTGCCACCGCTTTAAGTCGGTTTTCCTAACAAACTGCCGTGAATTTAAACCAACCATTATGATTACCAATCATCGTTAGAACCTCTACCATAAAGAGCCACCTTAACACCATAAGCTGCTACCACTTCAAGTCGGTTTTCCCAACAAACAGTTGTGTATCTAAATAATCAGTAGCTACCATCGAGCTCTTTAGTATCAAAGCTTCCAAATCTGACCATCATTGTTCCTTTTTAACAGCCACTAGTTGTCGGAGACCAAGGACAATACTGTTATTAAAAGAAAAAATAATGAAATGGCTAATCCAGCATTGTTTGATGAGCTACTAAAGTTTCCTAGGCTTGTTGTTGATCTTGATGCTGTTTTTGATTGAATATTTTTAATTGAAGATTTTATCATAGACAACATGCTAGAGAAGAAGCATGTCAAGTATATCGGTTGCAAATTTACTGGACATGCCTCACGTTGGTGGAGAAATTTAATGGCAAAACGAGTTCATCAAGGAAAAGATAAGATTTGCACAAGGTATGATACGAAGAGGAAGATTAAAGCCCATTTTGTACCTCGTGATTATGCTGTAAAGATATTTCATAAGTTTGAGGATTTTCCACAAGGAGCAAAATCTGTCCGAGCCTATCTTTTTCAATTTCAAGGTTACTATTCTCATGTAAATTTTTTAAAAATGATTATCTATTAATTATGAGATTCTGGGATTTATGGGAGAATTATTTGATGAGATCAAAGAACAAATTCCTTTGCATTTGTGATTGATTGTTGTTAGGAAATTGGTGGTGAAGCAGACACGCAGCTAAAGTAAAATTGTAAGAAAATAAGAACAAGTGTAAAAGAGAGGACATCAGAAATTACGTGGTTTGGCTTTTACCCTACGTCCACGGGCGAAAACAGAAGGAAATATTTTACTAGTGAAAAGGAGTTACAAGTATTGTGGTATTTTAGCTCACTTCCCAAAACCCCAATACACTCAAACTCTCAGAACACTAATTACTCAAGAGTTTATTAAACTCTTACAGACTCTCTCAAATGGAATTCACTCAATGGAATTGAGATGCTGAAACCAAAACGCAGAGCTTCTTTATATAGGCAAAAAATGTTAATGTGCATATAATATTAAATTATTTTTTTCTTTTCCTTCTTCGGCCCGGCTTTGATTTTCTTCTCTTCTTTCTTCATTTTCTTCGTTCTCTTTGAACAAAAGTTTCAAAGCCGCGTTGCTGACCATAGCTTCTAGATGCTGCAGTGTGTTCACATTCTCCCACTTGGAGATTAGATTGAGGATCAATCAATCTCCACATCATCTTTTCTGCTTCGCCATAATCGTGTTGCCTACGTTTCTGCTAGGCCACAAGAGGATCTACTCCAGATAAACTTGTTAGCATTTACCGGCTTGGTTAAAACATCTGCTAGGTTCTCCTTCGTACGGATTTTCTGTAAATCCACACTTCCATCTTCCACTACTTCTCGAACGAAGTGATATTAAACTCCTATATGCTTTGTCCTGGAATGAAAGGCTGGATTCCTTGCAATATGCAAGGCACTCTGACTGTCACAAAACACATAAATTTTCTCTTGTTTGTGTCCGAGCTCCTCCAATAACCTTTGTATCCAAATAGCTTCCTTGCAAGATTGCGTAGCTGCCATGTACTCTACTTCTGTTGTAGATAAAGCCACAACGGTCTACAGTTTCGAAACCCAGCTTACAGCTGCTCCTGCAAGTGTAAACGCATAACCAGTAGTAGATTTCCTTTTATCAAGGTCTCCTGCAAAATCTGAATCCACATAGCCCCTGACAGTAAACTCTGATCCTCCATAACATAATGCAACATCTGAGGTTCCTCTGATGTATCTCAGAATCCTCTTCACAGCTATCCAATGCTCTCCACCAGGATTCGCCATGTATCGGCTAACTGCTCCCACTGCTTGTGCAATGTCTGGTCTAGTACATATCATAGCGAACATTAAACTTCCCACTGCTGATGTATACGGTACTCGAGACATCTCCTTCCTCTCTGCTTCATTGCTAGGACACATACTTGAGGATAATTTGAAATTAACAAGAAGTGGGGTAGAAATTGACTTACAATCTTGCATGTTGAAGCGTCGCAAGATTTTCTTCAAGTAATTCTTCTGCGAAAGCCAAATCTTCCTGTTATTTCTGTCTCGGTTAATTTGCATCCCTAGAATCTTAGTTGCTGGTCCCAAGTCCTTCATTTTAAACTCCTTAGCCAACTGTGCCTTCAATTCTTGGATTCGAACTTTGTTGGGACCTGCTACCAACATGTCATCCACATACAACAACAAAATAATGAAATCATTATCTCCAAACCTCTTGTAATATGCACAATGGTCTGAACTGAGTCTGTTGTATCCAAGGCTCATAATGAAGGAATCAAATCTCTTATACCAACATCTCGGCGCCTGTTTGAGACCGTATAAAGATTTGTTCAACCTGCAAACCAAGTTCTCCTTTCCTATTTCTGTAAAACCTTCTGGTTGGAGCATATATATTTCTTCTTCAAGTTCTCCATGAAGAAATGCAGTTTTCACATCTAACTGCTCTAGATGAAAGTCAAATGTAGCACACATTGCCAAGACTACTCTAACTGTTGTGAGTCAAACTACCGGAGAAAATATCTCGTTGAAGTCAATACCTTCTTTCTGAGCATATTCTTTCACCACCAATCTCGCACGATACCGCTCCACTTGGTCATTGCCATCATGTTTAATCTTGTCGACCCATTTGTTTCCAATGACTTTTCTTCCATGTAGTAGTGGTACAAGTTCCCATGTTTTATTCTTGTGTAAAGTTTCAATTTCTTCCTGCATTGCTGTCATCCACAAAGCAACATCTAGGCTGTCTAAAGCTTCATGGAAAGTTGAAAGCTCTCCATCCTCTGTTAGAAGACAATATGCAACGTTGATCTCTGTGACATACTCCGAGTGCCACGTTGGTTGTCGTCTCTCACGAGTTGACCAACGAACTTCTGGAGCCTCAGACTCAACTACTTCTTGTTCCTCGTGCTCTGGTACTGTTTCAGAAGAATCTGAATCTTCTGGATTATTTTCCACATATACCGGTACAGTCTCTGACTTTTCTCTTACAGTGCTATCATCCTCATATTTCCTCTGCAGTTGATCTTCTAAAAAGATAACATCTCTACTGATGATGATCTTGTGGGCAGTGGGGTCCCACAGACGATACCACTTTATTCCATCAGCATACCCCAAGAAGATACATTTTCTAGATTTTGGATCCAGCTTTGTTCTTTCTTGGGCATTGTACATCACGTACACAGGACATCCAAATGCATGTAGGTAAGAATAATCAGCTGGCTTTCCAGTCCACATCTTTATCGCTGTCTTAAGCCCAATAGCTGTAGATGGCAATCGATTTACTATATAACAGGCAGTTTTGGCCGCTTCTGCCCAAAATGAATTAGGTAGACCAGCAGTCCTTAACATAGCTCTTATTCTCTCTGTAAGAGTTCTGTTCATCCGCTCTGCCACTCCATTTTGTTGAGGAGTGTATGCCACCATGAACTGTCTCTGAATACCTTCTTGCTTACAAAAAGCAAGAAACTTGCCGTCTGTATACTCTCCACCATTATATGTCCTTAAGCACTTGATCCTTTTACCAGATTCAAGTTCCACCCGCACTTTGTATTTTTTAAACACTAGAAATACATCTGACTTTTTCTTAATTGGATACACCTAACATCTTCTGGAATAATCATCAATGAAATTCACCATGTACTTTGCACCTCCCATAGATATATCCGGTAATTCCCAAACATCAGAATGAATCAAGTCTATAATGCATTTACTTCTAGCAATAGATCTACTAAACTTTAATTTATGCTGCTTACTAATAACACAATGCTCGCAAAATGGTAAACTTACCGATTTGAGCCCCGGAAACAATTTTTACTCAGAGAGAATCTTCAAACCTTGTTCCGACATGTGGCCAAGTTTGAGATGTCACATCATCGTTGACTCTTCTTCATTTGATGCGACACACGCATCAGCCTCCTGTAGTGTTTCTCCTTTAAGCATGAATAGATTAGCACCGATCTTTTCTGCCTTCATCAATACAAGCACGCTTTTAACGATCTTCATAATTCTATTCTCCACATGAGTTTTGTACCCATGACTATCCATTTGCCCTAAAGATAATAGATTTTTCTTCAGGCCATTGACATGTCATACCTCCCCAATTGTTCAAATTGTACCATCAAACATTTTTATTTTAATAGTACCAATACCAGCGATCTCCAAGGCATGATCATTACCCATATATACAGATCCTCTTGAGATAGGTTCATATGTGTGGAACCATTCTCTTTGAGAGGTCATGTGCCAGGTATCTCCTGAGTCTATAAGCCAGACATCAGATAGTCATTTTCTACCTTCTGAAACAGTTGTTGCCTCGTTGTAGAGAATTTCGCCATCATCTGAGGTACTTGCTACACACCCGTGAGCATTTGATGACTCAGGTTCTTTGCCCTCTTTTCTCTTACTCCAACACTTTTTCTTGACGTGTCCTTTCTTGCCACAGTTATAGCATTTCACATTCTTCTTACTTCTGGATTTTGATCTACCATGATTTTGACTCCCACTGGGGCCACGTTCCGTTGATCTCCCTCTCGTCACCGATGGCGCCTCCGCTTGCTACGAACTTGCTTGTCTATTTTCCTTATTTTTCTGCCTGCTCTCCTCATTTAATACGGAGGCTGCAACATCATCGAAAACTAAACTGTCCACTGGATTATTGTTCGTCAGGTTGATGATGAGTTGATCATACGAATCTGGTAGACTTTGAAGTAAAAGCTCTGCACGTTCATTCTCCTCTATATTATAACCCAACATTGTGAGTTGTGAAAATAGAGTCTTTAAGGTGTTGATGTGGTCGCTCACCATTGTAGATTCCGCCATTCGAAGAGTATAGAGTTTTTTCTTCAAGAAGATTTTGTTGTGTAGTGACTTGGCCTCATACAATTTTGTGAGAGTATCCCATATTTCCTTCGCCGTGTTTTTCTCTACCACACTGGATAATACTCCATCTGCAAGTGCCAAGTGTAGATCAGAAATGGCGTTGCCATCTACCTCGTTCCACTTGTCATCAGTTATCTCCATGGGCCTTTCTCCAATTGCTACCAAGCAATTATTTTTCCTCAATATAACTTTCATCTTCATTTTCCACAATGAAAAATTATTTCCGTTAAATTTCTTAATTTCATACTTTGCCACCATTTTGTTGATAAATACCGTACACAAACTAGTGTACCACCTTGAATAGTTGTGAGTATGTGTGAGAATGTACACCAGGAAAGTTCTCAGGAAAGACTGGAGGGGTCACAATGGTCCCACTTAAAACCCAGACTCCTTAAGCTCTTATCGCCTTTGTGATATAACTTTCCTAGACATGTACAAAAAACCATACAGTTGCTTTACTCACACCACTATTCCCTGCTTTGCACCGCCAAATTGTTGGGTCACTCCCACTGTTTCTTATAAACAGTACCATATACGTGAACAGTATTGTATACATGAACAGTATCGTATACCCGAATAGTGCCACTCCCACTGTTTTACGTGAATAGTACCGTATAAGTGAATAGTAACATATATGTGAATAGTGTCGTATACGTCAGTACCCCTTACATAAACAGTACCCGACTCCAAAAATACAACCAATAGTTCTGATACCACTGTTAGGAAATTGGTGGTGAAGCAGACACGCAGTTAAAGTAAAATTGTAAGAAAATACAAACAAGTGTAAAAGAGAGGACACCAGAAATTATGTAGTTCGGCTTTTAGCCTATGTCCACGGGCGAAAATAGAAGGAAATATTTTACTAGTGAAAAGGAGTTACAAGTATTGTGGTATTTTAGCTCACTTCCCAAAACCTCAATACACCCAAACTCTCAGAACACTAATTACTCAAGAGTTTATTAAACTCTTACAGACTCTCTCAAATGGAATTCACTCGATGGAATTGAGATGCTGAAACCAAAATGCAGAGCTTCTTTATATAGGCAAAAAATGTTACTGTGCATATAATATTAAATTATTTTTTTCTTTTCCTTCTTCGGCCCGACTTTGATTTTCTTCTATTCTTTCTTCATTTTCTTCGTTCTCTGTGAACAAAAGTTTCAAAGCCGCGTTGCTGACCATAGCTTCTAGATGCTGCAGTGTGTTCACAATTGTGACCTTTGGGATGTCATCAAAATCATGTTACGGGTTGAAACGCAAATCTAAAGAGAAAGAAGTCAAGCATCGAAGAAGTTAATTCGACCATATCCACAATACCAATTTGAGATCCCTAGCCTTATCACAAGTCAACAGCCTAATATCACAACTCAACAAGTGAAAGATGCCTAGATAAAAGAATTTTGTGCCTCTCTACATGTTGAAGAAGTGCTTAGTGTTGCCAAAAAAAAGGTAAATTTTATTATTTGTTTAAAGTTTCAATTTGACAACTAGTCCGAGAATGGACATATTTTTCCTTGGAGGACAAGACAAACATTGAAGATGATGAGGCTATTGATTTATCTGAGATTTTAAAATAACAAGAACAACCTACTCTTAATTTGAGCATTGAGCCTAATAGTATGATCGATGTGGTACAACAAAATTAAGTCGAAAAAGCTGAAATTATCAAAATGGTTCTACTTATTCACATTGAAGACATGAAGGTTGTGCTAGAAGAAGATTTGATTGAAAAGGTCAAATTTATTAGAGAGCACACTGAGCATCAACTAAGAAAGGATAAGAGTTATTTGATCGTTGTTTGTTCTTGGAAGTCTTCATTGCCTCAAAAATTTATGAGCGAAGGAAATTGATGAAGTATGGATTCTTCAGAGTTTCAAGAAAGATTGATGAGAAAGATAACAAATTAAAATTATAAGATGATTTGCTCTCACGCTACAAGTTTCATCCTCAAGACTATATTCGGAGTTGAGGATGAGTTTCTTTTAAGAGGGGGATAACGTAATTTAGGATTCTAGAATTTTTATTATTTTAAGATTTTTTATTTTAATTAGAGTCAATTATAGTATGTGTCTTACTCTTTTATTTCTATTACAATTGTGATTTAGTTTTACTTTTAAAGCGAACTTAGGAAAGCATGTTTTCTCTATTAAAAATAGAGAGGTTTTGTTATTATTTTCATAACTTCAGTTTCAATTATTTGATAAAACCCTCTTTTATAATTTATCTAGGTTTATTTATAAAAAATATCTTTTCTAGAGTCGTTTGCATTAGAGTGTCACCTAATCTCGCTTAACATATTATTAAAAATTTCATTGAACCATTTGAATTAGAACGAGATCTAATCATACTTCGATTAGAGCATAACCTAATTGTTTGACTTAATTTGGCATTAAAACAATATCTAGTGTTATCTATTCTATTAATTCCACTTCCGCTACCTGCTTCGTCAAAGATGAGCCAAAATGAAATGAAACGACCCGCCCCGTACCCCCAGGGCGAGTCTATCTAATCCCGTAAAATCGAATCGAATAATATAATATTATCTAAGGATTCAACCGAAAATTCGGCAGAACCTCCCCTATCAATACAACATTTCCGAAATTACAATTTACAAAACAACTCTCCCAATAATATCCCAATAATCATCCAAACTTCAAATCCAACTTCTCCAGTCATCATCTCAAATATCACACAAAGCACTTCAATATAAACACAAATACAATGGTTATCCTTAAATACAAAGCATAACCATAAATATAAATCATAATATTCTAAATAACAAGATACTAAATCTACGGCTTCTAGCACCATCACGTGGTCACAATTACAAATCTAACTACCGATGCTGGGTTGACTGATGTACCTGCAAATCTCCTGTGGGGGGAAAAATAAAATATAATAAAACGTGGTGAGTATAAAACTCAGTGAGTGGATACTAGTTTCTGAAAAATAAATGTATTTAAAAGAATTACTCTTTCTCAAATCAATTCCATCAAAATATCATTCTATTAGTCTCAAACTTTCACATTCTCTTTCAAACTACTTACTTGAGCTACCTTCATTCGATTACCGCTTAGTAGGACACTCTCTTAACTTTCTTAACTTTCTCTTTGGGCTTCTCGCAAAGCATCCTTCGCCCACTTATCTCATAACTATATAAACATCTGGAGAGTCCTCCACTAAGCCAGTAACGAATTCAAGCATCCAAGCTAAAACTATAAAACAATCTTTCTTTCTTTTCAAATCTCATTTGCTAAAATCAACTTTCTCATTTTCCAGGAAACATGGAAAACATAATGCATTTTCGTGCTCATGCCAATGAAATATTCATATGTATGCCCATGTCAATAAACACATATATATCAACATATCATATCAAAACATCACATAAACACATGGGCATAACAGAGAAATCAATATTCGTATATATCTCAAAATAGACTTTTCAAACATGTAAAACATCTATATCGTTTATTGTGATTCGTTTGGAAATCCAATTTACTTACATCAACATATATAAGTTAAATCAGTCACTGACATACTATATTACATAAATCTGCGTAAAGTCGATGGAAGCATAATACTTGTCATATCAAAAGTTATCATCAAACAAGTACTCAGGAAAATGATCTCATCATATCCGGACCTCAACAGACAGGCAATGACGTGCTATTTGGGTATCGCCATGCCCTGGAGCTACACGGATAGATAAGGAAAATCTCATATCTCATCATATCCGGACCTCAACAGACAAGCAATGACGTACTATCTGGGTATCGTCACGCCCCGGAGCTACACGGATAGACAGAATAAATCTCATATCTCATTATATCCGGACCTCAACAGACAGGCAATGACGTACTATCTGGGTATCGTCACGCCTCGGAGCTACACGGATAGATAGAATAAATCTCATATCTCATTATATCCGGACCTCAACAGACAGGCAATGACGTACTATCTGGGTATCGTCACGCCCCGGAGCTACACGGATAGACAGGGCAAATCTCATATCTCATAACTTATATATCTCTTTATCTGTATCTCTGTAACTTTCATACTGCATGCATAAGCCCCCAAAAGGCAAAAGCACCCAAACACACAGCCCAAAGCCTCTATGTGTGCTCAGACGGCCTCAAAGGCCTCTATCTCATCTCATATGTCTCTGTATTTATCTCATATTATCTGAGGGGAGGGTACTGTTTAATAATTTCTCAAATAACATTTAACGCACGTGTACATGAACAGATAATCTCATCTGAAATCTCATTTCCTTTTTCCTCAACATATTCTAATATCATGCTTTTACTTAAATGCGACAATAAAATCATATTCAAACTCATTTTAATAACAATAAATCGCAACACATGGATAAATCTCAATTTCTAGAAAATCATTAAATTAAAGTTTTAAATACTTATCTTTCAAACAATCTACACTGTATCATAAAATTGGCATATACTTATAAAATCAGTTTTGTATATTCCACTCACCGTGACAATGTCCAAACTCGGTATCAACCACGTCCGCGGGTTGATTCTCGTTCGCGGATCCTCCTAATCAAGGAAACAACAATCATTCCCCGTGAATTGAAATACAACTATTCTTATATAATACTTCTCGAAACGAATAGCTATCAATAATAATTATTCTCGCATGTATAAAATTACCAAAATACCCCTACATGCCAAAATTACCAAAATGCCCTCAACATCATGATTTTACCAAAATATCCGTAGAATCTTCAATTACCAAAGTATTCTCAATTCAGATCATGGAAATAATCACAATGTCTGAAATTATGAAATTACTCTCGGAGCGTAAAATTACCAAAATATCCTTAACAACTTAAATTACCGATTTATCCTCAAAATCACAAATTACCTTACTGCCCTAACCTCAAATTACCAAATTACCCACTGATTTCACAAATTACAAAATCACCCCCAAAGTTTTGTGAAATTACCGAATTGCCCCTGTCGGTCAACGGTGACCGGACTTAGTCAACGGCGACGGGGAGCTTAGGTCTGCTAGTTCCGGCCACGCTAAGTCCAATGGTGGCGGCGGTGACCTCCCACGCGTGGCGACGGCGGCAGATCGAGCTCCCAAAGCCGCAAGTTTTCCAAGAGCAAATCGGCGGCAATCCGGCCGATTCAGGTGACGGGGTCAGTCGGAAAATGATGCTGGGGAGCTAAGGAACAAGATTCAAGTGGTGGCGTGCCACAAATCCGGCGAAATCGACGGCGACGAAAACGGGTTTAGGCCGTGGGTTTCGGGCTTCAACCGGCGGCGTTCCAGGCAGTTTCCGGCGACGAGGATGGCATGGATACGTTGCTCGTCTCTCAAGCTTCAAAACGGTACCAAGCACGGCCGGTGAGGTGGCCGGAATCGGGAGAAACGATCGGGTCAACGTCGCGGGTCCGGGTCGGGTCAAACGGGTCAACTCGGGTCATCTCTCTCTCTCTCTCTCTCTCTCTCTCTCTCTCTCTTTCTAAAATCCAAAATTTCCAAACAACTCCCCTCGACCAAAACATATAAACCCGATTTTTTTTTTTTTTACAAAAGCTTAATACAGTTTAAGCTTATACCGGACCCGTAACGAAACTAAAATCCGATCACTCGAGCTCTTAATCGTGCTCAATTTATCTCGATTCGAAGACGAAAAATTAAATCGTACACTTGATTAAGAAAATCAAAGTGCATATGTTACGTGAAATGTTGAAAAGAGACAAATAAAAGGTACAAAAGTCCGTTTATACGGTCAAAGCAAGCACTGGTTATTCATTGAATTATCATTCTTGACACTGTTAAATAAGAATACAAAAATTACAGGGCCACTCCTACCAGAAAAGCAAAACCAAGCTTGATCACATCAGACCTTAATGGTATTTCCTAAGCGATAATTCTCTGGGTAAGTAACAAAGCAGCTGCAACAGAGCACTACTTCTACGAACCAATCTTTCATCAAGATAAAGCGTACAAGGGAACGAAAGTCGGTAGCAAGATGTTATACAGCTGCTCTCACCACAGCAAATTAATAGCAATAGTGAAAGCGCACCTGTAATTAAGGATAATATGATCCATCTATTTAAATAAAATAAACGATTTGAAATAACATAATTTAATATCTCAACTATACTGCAGATATCAAATGACAGAAAGTAAATTACTTTTCATTTGGAAACAATAAACAAATAATAATCTCAAATTTGAAGAATTAGAGGTTAAAATTTTCCTTTTTCACAAATTTAATCATAATTTATTAAATTAAAAAATAATATAATATCAACAATGGCCCCTCAATTTCTCTAGGATTTCAACACACGATTTAATCAGCCATCACATTGTGAGGTTTGCTGGTGAATCAATCTCAGCATAACCAAACGGTGTCGTTTTGGCAATTGAAGGAAGCTTATAAGTGATGCACGTGACTGACGCGTGAGGAGCTTATCACAAGTTCGTTAAAGTTGTTATACCACGTGAAAGGAATCTGTTTCACCTGGGAATAGCTGGTTAGTTGCTCTGTTTGCTATAAGAGCTTGTAAATTCATTAAAGAGGTTTCGGTGAAGGGTTGAGAATTCTCTTAAATCTTGTAAACCAAACTCTGTAAAGAAAGTTCCTCCATTGTTGAATAATGAAAGCTCTGTAGAAAACTTTTCCCGTGGATGTAAGTTGTACCAGTTGGTGCAACTGAACCACGTAATTGGTTCTTGTGTTATATGTGTTTGGGTTATTTCTTGATTCTTTATTCTTTCCAGATTCTTGGGTACATAGTGTTCAATTGCTGGGTTCTTTCTTCATTTGTGCGTCTTGTATAGCTCTTTGTCAAAGATCCCGGGAAGTGTTTGGTTTGTCTTGCAAAGTATATAGCATACCAAAACACTACACACATAAAAGAAAAACATAACAGAAAACAGCATTCAAAACCCTAATGTTAGAATCATCGATTGATGGACCTTGGGGGATTTGAAGCACATAAGAGAAAGAACGGTCTCCAAAACGGAAACCCTAAAATCTTCAGTAAGGTTCAAAGATTTATTTAGTTTTGAAATTGAGAGATTGATAGATCCTTTTACTTCTCTGTCGTCGTCGACATCTTCAATGCCATTCAGGATTTGTGCGAGCTGGAGAAGAGATATTACGTTTAGTTATTCGTTGTAAATTATTTAACAAATTCTTGAATTTGAGAGTCATACAAATGCTTGAGGATACTCTGAAGAAAGGTCATCAAAATGTTGTCTAGTAGAATTCAAAAAATAGATACAATCACATTGGTCAAGAAAACCAACTTCCACTTGCTATAAGAGCTTAGAAAATAGATATCATAGATTTACTTGACAAATAAAATGAGTCATGAGCACCCAATAGCTTAAAAAAACATAATGCCACTTCTCTGAGTATTGCTTGGAATTTTGGAGTTGCTAGAGTGTTGGTTGAGAGAGCGCCGTCTTTGCTAGTTATGAGAAGCAACTTAGGAATTCTATTACATACTGTAGATTACTATGCGAAAAAGATTTGGCTTGTTTTTTATATGAACAATGCTCAAAAAGTTTTTTTTTAGAAGAAAAATTAAAAAGGACTATATAGTATTTCTTTTTTTTAATTTTGTTTACAATATTTATTAACTTCCTAAATGCATTAGCATTTATTACTTGAAAATGCTAGAATTGGTTATTTGAAAAATTCTGTCCATATCAATCTCTTTAGTCTAAATATTTGATTTGGCTTTCGAAATGTTGAATGATGACAAAGAGTTTTGATTGCAACAATTGGTTGGAAGCCTTGACTATGTTGGCAATACAATCCTGGGTGTTTTTGAGGAGGATCAAAATCTTGGGCTAGTTTTTCATTCTCTTGTTTGTGCATTTTTTTGGGGTCGTCTTGTGCCAATATTATTTATTTGTTTACGTTCACACTTCTTTTTTATTTGCAAGTTAGGTATTTATATTTTCACTACTACAGAAAAGGTTCATATCTTATTTCGAAACTAAATAATTTTTTTTTAAAAAATGGTCTTGAAACATGAGAAAAAAAATGCTAATAGCAGTGCTAGTTCCTAATTTTTTTATATGATTTGATATGGTACTCTTGAAATTTCTAGCTTGTATGGTTATTTATACACCACTAGATTTTTCTTTCCCCTTTGTTCTGGGTTGAATGGATTATTTGTGATCGAGAATTGATGGATGATGTTTATAAGAATAAATTGATTATTTTTCCTAAAGGAGTAAATTAGTTATCACTGTTTTAGTTTTGTGACTGAATGGCAATTTATTTTTGTTTCCTGTACTGGGCAAATAATTCAAGGTAAAGACAAGCACTTTTATTATTATATTATGTTATGGTAAAAGTAGCATGTCTTATGAAGATTTGAGAAATTTTTCAAAAGGCAATCAAAATTGTCCATAGCAGCACATTCTGGAATTTATTGTACTTCTATAGACTTTTCTAGATTTGGTTGATATGCGAGATAGTTCGGACTTAAGCATTTTTTATGTTGCAATATGATAACCATATAATGTCTATATATTTTATTCTTTATTATATATTTGTTAATTATTTTTATTTGTTATTTTTAATTAATTAAATTATTTTATTGAATAGAAAAATTATTGAAGATTATAATAAAAAGTGCATGGAGAAGTACAATTTAAGTAGCAATGAAGATTAAATTGGAAATAAATTAGAAGACTATTTCCTTGAGCAATCAAGAAATGAGTGGACATACATTATTGGAAAATAAACAATTTACTTTGGCAACTGCACTGCATGGCTATTGTGGAAAGCAAATTAATTGCTATTGGAATTAGAATCCAAATTGGATTCGGCCAATAAAGCATACGGAATTCATTCATAATTAATGGTCATAGCATTATAAAAAGTAGAGATAAAGAAGAAGCCCAAAATAAAAAATAAAAAAAAGAGAGAATAGATTAGAATTGCGGAAGACAGAAAGGAAGAGGAGTGGCAGCAGTAGTCCTTTAATTTTCCCATGGCTAATTCTATTAATTTTATTGTTCTCCATTTAAATATGTCTACTTAATTTTCTTATATTGAGGTTACAAATGAAATCTTGTTCAATGAAAAAAAATTTATTTAATTATTTTCGTACATGTGTTCTTTGATGATTATAGTTCTTGTTTCAAAAGATTGATTGAATAATTATCTTTTCATCGTTAATATCATTTAATCTTAATATTTAAGAGATTATTTGATTCAATCTAAGCTTGGTAAAATAAAGATTAATGCGATTCTATTTGATTATTTATTTGTCAATAAATTAGATACATAGAATGCTTAGGAAACTAATTCTTTATTTTGCAGTTGGTTGCATATATGTTTAGAAATACTACCTTGAGGCGAAAAAGAACCTACTTTAGACTTAATTACGCAGGCTTAATTTTTATATTCATGTAGATGACTTAGATTAAATTCAAGTTGTCCCTAAAAAATTGGAGATTAATAATAATTAGATAATTACTAGTTGAATAGTGGTGGATTCTAAGATCTTGGTAACATTTGTCTTATTGAAACTCTTTTGCTTTAGTTGTTTTCTTAATTTAATTAGTTTAATACCTTTATAACTCAATTTGTTCAACTAGAATAGGATTAATATTAATTTTATACTTAAATTAGACTTTCCCCTTTAAATTTGACTTCATTACCAATATTCTATTTCTGAAGATTCATGCACTTACGAATATAATTAAATTTTACTTATCCCATATAGCTAGCTATTTTTTCATATTGATCTACGAAATCATGCCATAAAAGAAGAGGATTCAGATTCTAGAGATACTTAGTATATCTGCTTGATTATTAATCAAAGATACCAAAGATGCGGCTAGTTAACATCATTTTCATGTATAAAAATTTTATAAAACAATTCAATTTGACTCAAATAACATTTATTGAACTATATACAAAGACATAAAAAAGCTTAAGGATTAGGTTGAAATAAAGAAAGGAGAAATAAGATAAAAATAATTTAAGTTATCAACTCCTCAAGTGCTTGCATGCAATTAAGGATATTTTAGTGCTCTTTTGGCGTACTTATTTTGGCCTCTTCTCGTACTTATATTATCTCTACAACGCAATGTTTTGATGAAAATAGCACCGTCCTGCATGTTTCCCTCAAATCTTTGAAAAATAATGCTGTTTGATACAGTTAGTTGACACACTTTTCATGCACAAAGAAATCCAATTATGCATGCATGGTAATTTTTTATATAGTTAGTTGAACTTAATCATTTTTCTTTTTTTTTTCTTTTAAACATTTCTTAGCTTTTTGTTTTTTCAAGGGTGGGCAATAACTGAACGAGAACCGAAAAAATTTGATTTGCTGTAGTTTTTCTCAATTTTGGTTCGGTTTTTTAAGCTAAAAAATAGAATGTATAGATATTGATATGAACTATTCGATTCGGTTTAGTTTTCGGTTCAAGAGTAGTAAAACCCGAATTGAACCAATACTACCGTTTGGATCCCTGTCTTTCATAAAATTTTAGTAGGCCCAATGTTTATGAAATGTTTGTATATAGACACTTTGTTATGACCAGATATTTTTTGTAAACTTTTCAAACAGGTCCTTGACTGAAAGTCAACATCACAAAACATCATTATGTTCTCTAATTTTTTGATAAAAACTATTATGACACAGAAACTTATTTTATTTTATTTATATTTTGGTCTAAAAGTTTTGATATTAAAAATAGTGACAGTAATTCTAAAATTCTTTATTTTAGTCCAAAATTCTTGCAATTTTTTTTTCAAATACAAATTTGTAAATTATTTTATTTTTGTTCAGTATACATTGATTATAGTAGGTCTTTTTGCAAGTTAAGCTGAACCAAAAAATTGATTTGTTAATCCAAATCGTTAAGCAAACTATTACCAAAATACCAAAACAAAAACGAAAAAACAATACCAAGCCGAAACCGAATTGAATTGAACTATCAATTCTGATTCAGTTTTTATTTCCTTAAAGATTGAATGATTTTTTAAATTTCGGATCCGAACTGAACTTAAATCGAAAGTTTATCCCGAAACCGAACCAAACCAAACTAATACCCACCTTTAGTGACAGTTACTCTTTGTAGCAATTCTGTGGTATCTTCAATACTGAAGGGAGTTATAATTCAATTAACCAACATACTATTACTTCTACCCATTTATTGTAGCAATTAGGATTGTGATAATTATCCTAATTGCTAGAGTCTTTTTCTTTATTTTGAAAAATGATAAATTTAGAGGTTTTATAGAGGCTACTTATGATTTCTTGCATATAACACTTATATAAGAGCATATATAAATTTTTTTCTAGTCATTTTTGTTTCTTTATCGAAGTGATTTTTAAAGGTTCAACTAATTAATACTTTAAAACAATTTAAATTATTATAATAGCAGTTAAATTTTAATTTCTATTTTTAATTTTAATTTATTTCTTAGTCTTACTTTTATGCTACATGAGTATTTAATTGCATAATAGTAATAGGTTCCAAGGTTGATTGACGATCAAGTGATAATAGTAGTAATAAAAAGGAGTGATGATACAGTTACAAACTCTTGTACAAACTTATTTTGTACAAACTAATGTAGCATTAATTCATTGATTGAATAAAAATACAGAATAATGAAAATAAATCATGTGAGATATTTAATTCAACCAATTTTATCATACCACATCAGTTTGTATAAGATAAATTTGTACAAAAATTGTGACTATATCATTACTCAATAAAAAATAAGGAAAGAAACAAATAATATTGTATAAGAATAACGACATAAAGAAAAATAAAAACCAATGTATCGCCAATTGGCCAATAATTTCAATATATTAACAACTAATATGGTGGTCCTCAACCGCATTTCTCATATCAATCAATTACTTCCCATCACAATAAAGGTCCATTATAACAAAAGTGGAAAAGTGGTCTCATACTCGTTGTTGATATATTTCTCATACTCATTGTTGATATATTTCTCATTTATTTCTTCTTAAAACTTTTGGCTCCTACGAAAATCGTCTAATTATGTTTCAATTATGTTACCCTAGCCATATAACCATTTAATTTATTTATTTAGATTTAATGTAGCACTAAATTTTGTATAAATTTTTAAAATATTTAATAAATAGTTATTGGAAAAAAATTACTTTTTAATTATATTGTTTATAAATATTAAGAACTGGCCCAATGCTTCAAGCTTCTTTAAGAGAATCAAAGCATGCAATCAAATGAAAGTAAATCTAAAGATCAATCTATGCAACTACAATCACCACGAACATAAAAGATAATGGCAAGAAGATGTAACGTGGTTCGGCCACAAGAAGCCTACATCCACGGTTGAAACAGCACTGCTCTAAGCTTTATTAGAATGAAAATGGATTACAACAGGTTACGAGATTACAGAGATGTTAACTCCTTATATGAGCTCTATCTATCTCTCTCAAAGAATCTCCCACACGCTAGTTTACAATGTATCCTTTGCTGCCCTTTATAACCTCTCAGCTAGGAAAGAAGAAGAGTAAGCTGTTATTCTTAACTAACAGCTTTAACAGCCAAAAGAGCTCATGCCACCTCATTCACGTTAACAGAATATAACTACTTCTTGGCTTCACAATAAATATAGGCCTGATAGAAGAGGTGCAAAATTTTCCTAATTATGTTGCATGCTTCATTGCTCAAGAAAAAATTAGGACACTACAAAGTAAAAGAATAGAGAGCGGCACTTGTCACTAGTCGGCTACGGGAACGCACGCATGTATGTTTTGATTCATTGGTCGCGACTGACCATTAATTTCTAGCTCTTCGTTCAGGACTTCACCGTGGTCGTGTAAAATCTCCACAAATAAAAATCATTAAGAAAGTGAAACTAGGACTTTGTTTTAACAAGATTTCTTAATATGGGTTGATTTGTGTCAATGGTCACGGTGTAGAAAGCTACTGGCCTGCAAGTATAGCATATTGAAACTGCGGTCCTTATCTTTGTTGAATTAGCTGATGAAGCTGAACCTCATGCAACTCACGTGGGAGTGCCAGCTACAAATCCAGTAGCTAGCTTGGGAGTGAGAGTCAAAGGCACACGTGAGAAGTTGAAGAATGACAGTTGGCAAAATTGTTATGAAGAGATTCCTATGCTGCTGAATGTTGCTGAAATTAGTTAACAAATTAGCTATCATTAATTGTGTATTAGTTAGTTTGTTAGCAACATGGTTAAGGCAAAATTGGCGTGTTTTGTTAGCATTAGATTCCAATATAAATACTGAGCTAAGCTCATTGTGTAATTAAGTTTTTGTGATAATAAAAACAGAGCTTCATCTTCTTCATTCTCAATTTTCAGAAATCTAACTTGGTATCAGAGCTAGTTGTTCCAATGGCTAGCAATGAATTTCAAGCAACAAACACTCGAGCTTCGAGCTCAAATGCAAATCCAATCACAAACTCATTCAACAATCCATCGACTAATTCGTTGATTTTTAACACTCCAATCAAGCTTACAAACAACAACTATTTGTTGTGGCGTTCTCAAGTCGCTGCCACAATCAATGCCAACGAACTTGAAGATCTTATTGACAACACTAAGAATCCACCAAGTCGAATGATTGTCAGTGTTGATAATGATCAGAATGTAGTCACTGTGGTAAATCCACAATTTCAGATCTGGAGGAAAGTTAATCAACAACTCATGAGTTGGCTGCTTTCAACCCTAAGTGAAGAAGTGTTGAGTGCTGTTATTGGCACAAGCTCATCTCTAGAGGTATGGCAAACACTTGCTGGACAGTTTGGTGCCAGGTCTCGATCTAGAGTTATCCACTTAAGAACTCAGATCCAGACAACTAGGAAAGGATCCTTGAATGTTCATGAGTATTATACTAAGATGAAGATGAAGATGAATTTAGATGCTCTTAGAGCTGCTGGAAATCATATGAGTAATGATGATTTTGTGTTGTGTCTACTTGCTGGTCTTGGACCTGAGTATGACTCCATTGTAGCTATAATCAATGCTAAGTCAGAAAGCATAACTCCATCTGAGGTTTATGGAATGATGTTAAGTCAAGAGAATAGGATTGAACAACAAAGCTTTGTCAGTGGTGCAGATTATCAAGCAAACTTAGCCTACTACAGAGGAAATCAGAGAAGGAATTGGCAACCTAATTTCTTCAACACTGGAAATTTGACTAACCAGAATGGTAGACAATATGGAAACAATTCTGGTAGTGGAAATTTTAATTCAACTCAAGATAAGATGAAAGGGAAGGCTCCAGCTGATGAAGAATTACCTAAAGGACCATGTCAGATCTGTTCCAGGAAGAATCATACTGCTATAACCTGCTGGTATAGATTTAAGAAAAATTATGTGCCTAATTTTGCAGGGAACAAAAGAAGTGCTTATGTGGCTGAAGGTGCAGAAGCTAAGAGTGGAGGCTGGTATCTAGACAGTGGAGCAACTGATCATGTTGCCAATGACCTTAACAACCTGAGCATCAGTTCTGAATACAAAGGCAATCATCAACTTGCTGTAGGTAATGGCTCTAAGCTTGAGATTGTTTCTGTTGGTTATACACTGCTAGGCACACTTGAACCTGATATCCAGAAACACATCAAACTAAACCATATTCTCTATGTACCTCAAATAACCAAAAACCTTATCAGTATATCAAAGCTTTTAAATGACAACAATATATGTATTGAATTTAACAAAACATGTTGTGTTGTTAAGGACAAGAGAAGGGGGATTGTTCTCATGAAAGGTGTGGCTAAAGGTGGATTGTACAAGCTGCTGGACTTGCCTTTAAGTCATTCTCAAGTCAAGTCTGTTCTGTTAGCTTCAAATTCATGCTCCAGTTTGTTTTCAATTTGTAAAATAAATAAACCAGAGTCTATGATGTCAGTTGTTTCTAAAGAGTTCTGTACAAATTGTAAAGACCAAAGAATCAACAAAACTCTTGATCTTTGGCACATGAGATTAGGTCATCCAAATTCTGTTGATCTCAGAAAAACCCTGTCTGCTTGTAATATTTCATTTGGAAATAAAATGTCTGAGTTGTCTTTTTGCCAAGCTTGTCAATATGGTAAAATGCATAGGCTATCTTTCAAAAGCAGTGTGTCAAAATCTTCTGCTGCCCTTGAGATCATACACAGTGATCTTTGGGGTCCAGCACCAACCATCTCAAACCAGGGGTTTAGATATTACATTGCTTTCATTGATGACAAAACAAACTACACCTGGATCTATGGCTTAACTAATAAGTCTCAAGCACTGTCAGCTTTCATTACTTTTAAAAACCAAGTTGAAAAAGGCCTAGAACTAAAAATCAAAACCATTCAGTGTGACATGGGGGGAGAATACAAAGCTTTTGAACCTTATCTCAGAAATGAAGGGATAAATATAAGATATTCCTGCCCTTATACACATCATCAAAATGGGAAAGCAGAAAGGAAACACAGACACCTTGTTGAAACTGGTCTCACACTTCTTGCCCAAGCTGATATGCCTCTTAAGTTTTGGTGGGAAGCTTTCTATAATGCTACCTATCTTATCAACCGAATCAGTACACCTACATTGAATCACAAAACTCCCTTTGAGGCCCTTTATTCCAAGAAACCAAGCTACTCACAAATCAAGACCTTTGGTTGTGAGTGTTATCCATTCTTGAGACCATATAACAGTCATAAATTTGATTTTCATACCTCAAAATGTGTCAACTTAGGTGTCAGTAAACAGCACAAAGGTTATCTATGCTTGAGTTCAAATGGCAGAATCTATATTGCTGCTCATGTCAATTTTAATGAGAATTCTTTTCCTTTCAAAGATGATTCTAAGTTCATGATTACTGAGACTACTCATGCTTTAGAGTCCGTAAATTCATTTCATAAGTTTCTTTCCATTTCATTTCCTTCTGAAACACAAAGTCATGAGTCACCAGCAGTAAGTATAGATTCATTGGATGACACAACTGTCTTAGAAAATTCCTTTAATGAACAAAGTCCTGACAACAGTTTTACTCAAACAAATTCAGTACATAACAATGAAGACAACACATATAACTCATCTCAAATCCCCTCTTCTTCTGAACCAAACAACCAAATTCCTTCTGAATCAAACAATCATATTCCAGAAATTTCTCAGCCTCTCTTTCTACCTAGACCTTCACATCCTATGATAACTAGAGCTAAAAATGGCATTTTCAAACCAAAAACTTACAACACTGAAAAAGCCATGTCCCTTGACACACCTTCAAGTGTAGCTGATGCTTTGAATAACCAGAAATGGAAACAAGCAATGCAGGAAGAGTTCAATGCCTTAATGAGAAATCAGACTTGGTGTTTAATTCCTCTAGAACAGAATATGAAACTGGTTGGGAACAAATGGATTTTTTTAGTCAAACAGAACTCAGATGGTTCAATTAACAAATACAAAGCTCGCTTGGTAGCTAAGGGGTTTTTACAAACAGAAGGAATTGATTATCAAGAGACTTTCAGCCCAGTGGTTAAAGCAGCAACAATAAGGATTGTACTGAGTCTTGCTGTTATAAACAACTGGAAGCTAAGGCAAGTAGACATCAACAATGCATTTCTTAATGGAGAACTCAGTGAAACTGTTTACATGCCACAGCCAGAAGGTTTTGAGAATCCAGAGCGTCCAAACTATGTATGCAAACTAACAAAGGCTCTCTATGGTTTGAAGCAAGCACCAAGGGCCTGGTTTGATAAGCTCAGATCAGTTTTGGAGTCTTAGAATTTTACCAGAACCAGGTCAGATACATCCTTATTTGTTAAGAGAAGTGGAAATGATATGATCTTGCTGTTGATTTATGTTGATGATATAATAGTAACTGGAAACAACAATGCTGAAATAGAACAGCTTATTAGTAACCTTAGCAGTACCTTTGCTCTTAAAGACTTTGGAAATCTTAATTTCTTTCTTGGGATTGAAGTGATTAGAAATGATGAAACTTTAGTTTTATCTCAGTCAAAGTATATAAAAGATTTACTTGCTAAGTTTGATTTAAGAGACTGCAAGGGAACTGATACTCCTCTAGCCACAACTGAGAAGCTGAGCAAAAATATGGGTGATGTTTTTACTGATGCAACTCAATTCAGGAAAGCTATTGGTGGATTACAATATGCAGTTTTAACAAGACCTGAGATAGCATATGCTGTGAATAAATTAAGCCAATTCATGGCTAATCCTTTACAGCCTCACTGGATTGCTTGTAAACGTGTGCTAAGATATCTCAAGGAAACCTTAGATTATGGTTTGACCTTCAAGAGAACTGATTTTGTAGACCTGATGATATATACTGATGCTGACTGGGGAAGTGACATTGATGACAGAAGATCAACCAGTGGCTATTGTGTATACTTGGGTGAAAACTTGATCAGCTGGAGTTCAAAGAAGCAGAGCATAATCTCTAAGTCATCAGCAGAGTCAGAATACAGGGCTATGGCATTGGCTTGTTCAGAACTAACTTGGATTTGCTCAATTCTTAAAGAACTACATGTCAAGCTTCAGAACACTCCACTGCTGCTGAGTGACAGTACAAGTGCAGCAGCTATAGCTACAAATCCAGTAATGCACTCTAAGACTAAACACATAGAAATAGACCTTCATTTTGTGAGAGACAAAGTTGAGAGGAAAGAAGTCGAAATTGCTTTTGTTTCTACAAATGATCAGGTGGCTGACATATTAACTAAACCTCTTACTCATCCCAAGTTCAGCTTCTTCAGAAGCAAACTTAAAGTCTTTCCAAAAGACTTAAGTTTGAGAAGGGGTGTTGAATTAGCTGATGAAGCTGAACCTCATGCAACTCACGTGGGAGTGCCAGCTACAAATCCAGTAGCTAGCTTGGGAGTGAGAGTCAGAGGCACACGTGAGAAGTTGAAGAATGATAGTTGGCAAAACTGTTATGAAGAGATTCCTATGCTGCTGAATGTTGCTGAAATTAGTTAACAAATTAGCTATCATTAATTGTGTATTAGTTAGTTTGTTAGCAACATGGTTAAGGCAAAATTGGCGTGTTTTGTTAGCATTAGATTCCAATATAAATACTGAGCTAAGCTCATTGTGTAATTAAGTTTTTGTGATAATAAAAATAGAGCTTCATCTTCTTCATTCTCAATTTTCAGAAATCTAACTATCTTTGTTATTCTGGTGGACTTATGAATAATCAGAAATGTCAAACCGGTTGTAGACTTATCATGGTATCACTACTAGAAAAATAAGCTACTATGACAGAATTTTTGTTATAGATATTTAAAAATTAGTCATTTATCACAAAAATATGATAGATTCGTAATATAATTTTTATATATCATAAAGGCGTGATAAATTTGTGATAATTTCTTTATCTATCACATACACATGATAGCATATTAATATATAAAGAAACGTTGAGTTTTGAATGGATTAATTTAGGCATAGAATGACACCGTATCTTGAAACCAAAAAAAAATCGTAAGTGGTAGACTCTCCTTTGACTTCAAATGGCAAACCCCAATTTCCAAATCACACACAAAAACAAAATCACGCGGTTGACAAAAAATTTGGTCCTCTGCTGCGCTGCTCGCCAACAACAAATTTCTACTCTCCGTTTTCGTCCTTACTCTTCGATCTGCTGCTACTACTTGCCGATGAACGACGCGCTCAAGTTCAGCCAGGTCTTTACTTCCTCTTTTTCTTATATTATATTCTTTTGATTTGATTTGATTTGATTTTTCTGTGATCTAAACGTCGCTCTTGCTGATATTGGTGGTGAACAGTCCTTGTCACAATTTTGATCGATATGATTGCTATTCATATAAGTGATTATTCTGCTATTATATAACCTGCACTGGGTTACTCAATATGCCAGCCTTTACGTTTTATCTTCATAATATGCAAAGGTTCCTTGGCTTGATTCAGTTCTTGCTGATATTGGTGATGAACAGTCCTTGTCACAATCTTTATCTACCTTCTCTAGCCACTTGAAACAAATAGGTGTAAGGATATTCACCTTCCAGCTGCAGTTAATCAAGTTTGTTTGAAACAAATGTCCCTTTTTCAATACTATTCTTTCTCATTTTTGTATTATGTCAACAATCTTTATAAACTGCCTTGATTCTTTGCATATAATTTTGTTTTCTTATAAATTATTAAGACATTTAACAAGAAAAGGGACAAGCTCTTGTTGGGATGTACTTAATATGATTTGCAACTTGTGTCAGTGATGGATCTCATGAGCTCCTAAGCTTAGTTACTATATTGTCAGTCCTGAATCACTTATGATAATGTTGGTTTTATTTATTTATTTAGGGGATATTATCATTCATATACCCTATAGATACTCTGTTATTAAAAATACTACAACACTTTGAAGGTGTATCAATCATCCACCTTAAATTGAGAAAAGCTATTTGTCGACCACCAAACTGTTAGCTGTCGTTTGAAAGTTAACGGAATGATGGTGAATTGACGATTTTACCCTTAAAAATGATCACTTGTATACCCTTAAATTCTTTTATTATCACTTGTATACCCTTAAATTATCACTTGTATCTTATGAAAAGACTAAGTTATCCCTCTGACGTTATCCTATTTAAATGGCAAATAACGGTTTGGTGGATGGCAGATATATTTTATCAACTTAGGATAAACGATTGATACACCCTTAAAGTGTTGTACTTTTTATAACAGAGCATCTATAGGGTATATGAATAATAATTTCTCTTGATTTAGTTATTTTTAGGATATTAATAATTTGTATTATAATACATTCATAGTACTGTTGTAGTTTTATGATTCCAATTTAAGTTGACTGAAGCTATATTGCTCCTTTGGCAGTAACAACTTCGTCGAGAATGCTTGTATGGAGTTCGATAAAGTTAAATTAAGCTAACTTACAAGATCCTTTGGGGGTACCAGGTTACATAATTATAACTTCTATCTATTTGATGTTTGAAGTGTTAATAAGTTTATTAATTTGGTTTTTTCAAGCCTTAGTGATTATAGCTGTAACTATAATTACTTCTTGTAGATATTATATGAATTGCCAAGAACTTACTTATGCAAGCTCTAGGTACGTAGATATTTGTTTACTTTTCTCCAGATAAATGCCAACTGAAACAACTATTAAAGGCCTAGACTGAACATTAAATGTTACTTAAACAACTGAAAATTTTGATTCTCTTGTAAATTTCGCTTTAGTAGTATTGTATATTCCCTCTTTGAGCTAATAATATAGTTGGTAGTCGTGCTCTGAACTTTTGGAAACTAATATTTTTCCCCGAGGAACTAGTGATAGCCGGCTTTCTTTGATGGTATCAAAATGATTTATTTTTTGTTTATTTATTTATTTATTCTTTTGTTTGGGGCAGCAGCTTCATGTAAAATGACTTAAGAGTGTGGCACTGATCGCAGGTCGTTCAAATACAATCAATGTAGCTGAAAGATTGGGACTGCCCGGCATAGTTGTTCAAAATGCAACTCTACGGTGTTGCTAGTGCTGAGATCAATGAGGTAATATGCCTTAGAGGTAATACATGTGTAAAGACTTAGCATCTTTTTGAGCTAATGAAAAGTTTACATGTTATTTTTTCCTTTTGTAAACAGAAGTAAAATTTTAGCTTTAAGTCTCACATGTTGTGACTTAAGCAACAGACAACCAGTTTACCTGGTAGGCTAATTACCTTTCGGAATTCTATGGTCAAAAGAAAATTCATACATAAAACAAATGTGATCAGGTAACAGTCAGTACATGATGAGCTTACATGATGGAATTCTCCTACAATTTACATTATGGAATTCTCCTATAATTTCAGGATTAACAAAGATGAATCATATGAAAAATTTTAATAATGAAGGAGGAAAATAAGATATGGAATTATGGGAATATGATTTTGCCAGTATAGCAAAGGCCACAGATAACTTCTCAAGTCACAATAAACTGGGAGAAGGTAGATTTGGGCCAGTGTCCAAGGTAATATTGATTTTTGTTAGTAATTATAGGTTTTTGTTACATACGTGAAATTCTTCAATATTCTTGATTATTGAACTGTGTGATGACACCTTATGAATTTGATTAACTATAAGTGGCCGATATGTTAATTTGCATTTTTTTTTTGGTACTCATCTTAATGTAATCTGCTTTTCAGGTGATGTTGGTGGCTTTTGGGAATTTACCATCAATGTTTTTTTTATGGATCAATTATTTTCTAGGATGGGTTGGTGATTGGATATTGTAGGTAAGGATTTATGAGATATTATTATAGATTTGATTCACCATGTATTTTGATGATGCTATTTGTTGGAAGTTTCCAGTGATTGAATATATGATGTTATTTGGTGTTTAATAGTTTTTATAAATTTGAATGTAATTTTTAATTCAGTTAATTCAAGTTTTAAAATGTGATTTTTTTAATTTCTATTTCAAAATTTTGGAATTTAAATAATAATAATAATTAGTATTGTTATTATTTTAAAATTAAAAATAATAATTTTATTTTTCTTTAAACCTTAAATCTCATGACAGAGAATACAAATCATTAATATGTGACATATTTTGAAGAAACCCACCAAATTCAAAAAAAAAAATTAAATTACCCGCTAAAATTTTTGATTAATTTTAAAAAGTCTTGCAAAACAACGTCGCATGGTTCATGACATATGTGTGATAGATATACACTGTCATGAAAGATGTGATAGATAAAATAATGTCATACATTTATCACAGGGGCTACAATAACATATAGAAACTCTGTCATAAGATGGGTCGGATAACAGATATTCTCTGTCATGGTAGCCCATTTTTCTAGTAGTGTATTTGTTAATTTGTGCACTTTGAACATCTATAATTGAGATGTTATAATTGATCTTTCAGGTACCATATTCCAAGATCATGGGTGAAGCCAACTGGGAATCTCTGGGCTATGTTTGAAGAATGAGGTGGTGACCCAACAAGAATTTCATTTCTTATCAAAACTACATAAATTGATCCTTATTGCACTTAACATTCCTATAATTCTATAATTTTTACTTCTTTACTTGGTTAGTAACTTCAAAAGTTAATGCAAAGAAATGATTTGTATTTTACATTGTTGTCTTCATGATCATGTATTGTACAAGTGCTTGTTATAACAAGAAAACTTTTAGTGAAAACCATCATCTATAATCTAAGAACATTAATGTTGTATCACTAAAAATAAATAACAAAACAATGCGGAAGCATACCTAAATCCATAATGTTAAATTGCTCTCAAGGGTTGTGTAGTTGGCTTTTTAGACCTACATGTTCTCCTAGAGAGACTTTCAAGTTTTCTTAGGGCTCTCTCTCTGATGATGTAATTTAAAAAAGAATAGAAACATACGTGTGACATGGGGACTATAACCACTTATGTAGACAACTTTTTTCTTATTTTCATTAGGTATTTCTAATTCTACCCATTATAAAATTATAATACAATTAGGTCTCTATATATTAAAGGCTCACACTCTATTAGATACATTAAAGCCCATAATACCGAAAATCTTAATAGATCACTTTTAATTAGGCTTAACCTTATATGACAGTCTGCAACAAATAATTATTTATATATAAGTTGAACGTTGGATTAAGGATCCAACAATATTGGATTAAAAATCCAATAATCTCCCACTTGGGCTATATGTGTAACTTTATAATTATGTTGTGAAAAAATAACCATATGAGCTCAACCTTACTGTCATTACTGAAATGTATCTACAACCAATCCGGTCCATCAATCATATCAATATCAGATCAAGCCGTCATCGTTACAACTATCGTAACTCGACCTATCAATGGTCATTATGCCGATACAACTAAATGACATAGATCATGATGTGGATGTGTAACATGGAAATTTCATGCAATGTGATATTAACATGCTTATTTTCAATTAGTCCACCTTAAACCTTAGTGAGATCAAATTGTACTAAAATCATAGTGTGAATAAACCAAAACTTTATTTCTGCAGAGAATAAACCAAAACTTTATTTCTGAAGAAAATAACCTAAATATCTATACACTGAAATAACTAAAAAATATCCATATTATAAGAGCATCTAAAATCACAAACTCCCAATAAAACTAGATATCCTTTGATGATAGGATACCTATAGGAGAAACATGCTCATGAAATAATTTGCGTGGTAATCCCTCAGTAAATGGATCCGCAGTCATGGAGTTTATGCCGATGTGCTCCATAAACAATTGTCCACTCTGAACTCTTTCTTTAAGAACTAGGAACTTATGTCTATATACCTTGACTTCATCCAGCTCCTATTGTTATTGGAATACAACACTGTCGACTTATTGTCACAAAATAATTTGAGTAGTCTATCAACACCATCTACTACACGTAACCCTATAACAAAATTTCGTAGCCATATTCGGTGATTGGATGCCTCATAATATACTATGAAATTTGCTGCCATTATAGAAGAGGCTATAAGAGATTGCTTAGCACACTTCTAGGAGAAAGCACATCTAGCTAGCAGATAGATGTAACGCAAAGTGGATTTTATACTATCTTGGCATCCAGCAAAATTGGAGCTAGTATAACCAATTATATAAAGCTGATTTGACCTCTGATATGTAAGCATGTAGTCTTTTATCTCTGTAAGTATCCTAAGGCTCATTTGGTTGCTTTCCAATGGTCTATTCCTGGATTACTTAAACATCTACCCAATACCCCAGTAACATATGCAATATCTAGTTGCGTACAAACCTGAGCATACATTAGACTTCCTATTACTGACGCATAAGGAATCTTCTACATTTCTTTTTCCTCAAAATCATTCTTAAGGCACTGATTAAGACTAAACTTATCTCCCTTAGCCACAAGGTATCACCTGTTTGCAATTTTACATGTCAAATCTCTTGAGAATTGTTTCAATATAGCTCGTTTGTAATAATCGAAAGAATGTCTTGGGAGCGATCTCGGTGTATCTGTATGCCTAATACAAACGAGGCGTCATTAAGATCTTTTATCTCAAAATTCATAACTAGAAATTTCTTGGTATCTTGCAATAATCTTATATCGCTGCTAGCAAGCAAAATGTCATTGATATATAAAACCAGAAAAATATACTTACTCCCACAGAACTTAAGGTATATCCAATCATCGATCAAATTTATCTTGAAACCGAGTGAGATGATCACTTGATGAAACTTGAAATATCATTGTCAAGATGCTTGTTTAAGCCCATGGATGGATTTCTTAAGTTTGCAAACTATATTCTTTGGGTCTGAGGACACAAAGTTTTCTAGTTGTATCATATAGATCGTCTCATCAATGTCGCCATTGAGAAACACTATCTTTACATCCATCTGATGTAACTCAAGATTGAAATGTACCACCAATGCCATTGTAATCCAGAAAGAGTTTTTCAAAGAAATTAGAGAGAAAGTCTCTTTATAATTGTACCTTTCCACATTTCTTTTCGAATCCTTCTTGATTTTAAATATCCATTTGCAACCAATAGGTTTTGCACCTTCTGGTGATAGGACAAGGTCTCATACGTCATTGTCCTTAATGGATTTCATCTTCTCATTCATGGCATTAATCCATTTCTAAGAGTTAGAAATTTTCATGGCTTGACAAAAATTGATCAAATCATCTTCTATCATGTCAATGTCTACCTCATGTTCTTGGGGAAATACAATGTTTGGCAATGCACTTATCATTTCTTTAGTGGATCTCTTTAATGGTATAGGTTCTTGAGGTGGTAGAGTTTGTTCTTCTGGAGCAACTTCTTGTATAGGGAATTCTCTAATATTGTCTTGATCTGTTGTGTCTTGAATAAAGTCATGAATGAGACCCTGATCAATGCCAATAACACCAATGAGAATATCAACATATTTCTCTTCAAAGATAAAGTCTCTAGTTGTATCTCCCTCCTGCAAACTCAATATCCTCAAAGAACCAAGCATTTCTTGACTCGAAAATCGATTTAGTCATGAGATCTTAAAACTTCTTGGATTATTCTGAGTATCCAATAATATAGCAACTTACTATCCTTGAGTCTAGTTTATTCTCATTAAGCCTATAAGGCCTTACCTTAGCTGGACAACCTTAAATATGTAAGTGCTTTAGACTAGGTTTATTACATGTCCAAAGCTTGTAAGGGGTTTTAATAGTCACTTTAGTTGGAACCTTGTTCAAGATATATGCTGCAGTCTTAAGTGCTTCTCCCCAAAGTGATTCTGGTAAGATGGAATGACAAATCATGCTCCTTACTATGTCCTTAAGCATTCTATTTCATCTTTCAGTAACACCATTTATAGTGGGCAAACCTGACATAGTGTACTGTGGGATGATACCGTATTCCTCTAGGAGTTTAGCAATGGTCCTGAACGTTATTCACCTAAACCATTATATCTGCCATAAAATTTGCCACCACGGTCAGATATGACTTTTTTTATTCTTTTGCCGAATTAGTTCTTAACTTTAACCTTAAATATTTTGAACATATCTAAGGACTGTGACTTTTAATAGAGGAGATATATGTAGCCATATCTAAAAAAAATCATCTACGAACGTCATAAAATATTATTGACCATTCCAAGCAGCCGTAGGAAATGGCCCACAAATGTTTGTAGGTATGAGTTCTAAGACATTCGAAGTCTTGTTGGCTTCAAATCTCCTTTTATTGATTTGTTTCCCCTTGATACAATTAACACAAGCGTCAAAATTTGTGAAATCTAACCGATCGAGAATTTCGTCTGACACAAGTCTCTTTATTCTGTCTGGAGATATAACCCAATCTCTTATGCCATAACGTAGCCGAATTCTCATTGGTTAATTTTCTCTTTAAACCTCGTGTACTTAATTAAAGGGTTTCATTAAATGAATCAATCATATCAAGCATATAAAGATTATCGTTGCTAATAAAGAACCGGAACCAACTAATTTTGAATCATGAAACAACCTGAATTTTTCATTTCTAAATGAACAAGAATAACCATATTTGTCCAAAGCAGAAATGGCAATCAAATTCCATTTAAAAGGCAGAATAACAAATGTTTCATTAAGATCCAAATAAAATTCGGTCTTTAATAATAATCTAAATTTTCTAATTGCTTCAACTTCAACCTTCTTGCCATCACCTACTGTTGTGCAAATTTTATTGAAGTCACAAGCGCACGAATCTGTTGTAGTATAGATTAATGGTGCGAGTGTCGATCTCACGAGGAGGTGGATTTTAATTATTTATAGAATTAATTCTGTAAATGGGTGGTTGGATTTATGGTGGAAATGATTTGAAATATGTTAAAACTTAAATTAAAATGGCAAGATTAAATTCTGAAATTGGAAATAAAATGGCAGGAATAAATTGAAGTGTAAATATATTAAATGACGTACTTGGGTATCTGAATCCGTATCAACATGCATCATGGGCTAAATATCCCATATTAATACCAATTAAATCATGAGAGGGGAATCCACACCTCATGAACCACGCTCTAATAAATATGGTGCTAAGGGCTTATCGTGCCAAATAATAATAATCTTATACTAGGGTGCCGGTGAAACCAGGGCAGTACTAAACAAGATTAGTATTATTTGTCGACGAGAAGTCAAAACATCCACAAAAACTAGAGGGGAAGAGAAAATAAATTTACCAAATCAAGCGCATGACACATGTTGAGACTTCACCTTCAACCCAAGCTTGAAAGAAAATTAGCCACTCACAGTTGAACTAGGGGCAAAATGAGAATTTATTAAAATACGAAGAAAATACAAGATAGAGAGAGAATTACATAAAATGAACCCCAAAAATGGATTCAGAGGTGCCAAATTAGAGGGGAGACCCCCTTTTTATAGTTACATCGAGTAAATCATGGCCATCGGATTAAAAACAGTTTGGACGCTCAGGATTTCGCCACATCATCAGCCACTATTTGCACAGTACAGTCAACAGCCACTATTTGTACAGTACAGTCAACAACCACTATTTGTACAGTAACGCCAACAGTATCCGTACATGTGAATAGTACCGTACATGTAAACAGTGTCATTTTTCCTTTTATACTCCTCCTAAGGTTTTCGACCGTCTTGAGTTCAAAAATGATGTCTGTTTTGCCATTTGATCTCTCGTTTATTATGAAATGACTATGATACCCCCTAAAATACATAAAAAACTTAATTAAAATAAAAAAGTACAAGAAACTTAAACATATAAAAGTAAGGGTTGTTAGTAATACTTGATATATAAAATAACAATTTTCTCCTTTATAAATATGCATTTTCTAACACTCAACACCTACATAGATGTATCTTTCAACATCACTGGGTTTCAACAACTCAAGCAACCCTGCATAGACACACTGATGTGAACGTTTGCACCAAAATCATCCACTACGTGTGTCTAGGTATCAAAGTTAAATTAACCTCAGAACAAGCCAAACTAAGAAGCATAACTTTCTTAGCACACCATACGTGATAGTTAGTGTAATGCTTTTCCTTATAACCTTCAATCCCACAGAAGAAACAACGGTACCTTCATAATCACCTTGTTTCTTTTATTGTTTCTTTTGAGGTGTTGTATCTGCAGCTTCCTTGTTGTTGTTTTCTTGCTTGCCCTTATACTTTATTGAAATCAGATTTGTCAAGAGCGTACTCATTCTTGCCCTTTCGTTCTTGACAAATCTATTTTCAATTTCTACGAGGAACTCTTTAGCGGTAGTTGCTTTTTAAGTCATTGAGCCCCTAAATGCTTCTGTAATGGTCTTCTTCATGATCATGATACACATGCAATTTGATCTTTCCCACCTTTCAATTTCCCTTTTATTATTCAGGGTACTCTCATCCATAAAAGGTGGGGGAATCAACCCTTAATGCAATGTTAAGATCCATGACTGCAAGAACTATTAAGAGATTCTCATGCCATGATTTGAAGTTAGAGCCATTTAGTATAGAAATAGAATTGATATTGGCAATAATATTAGTAGTAGACGTAATTGAATAGAGAACAACAAACAAACAAAACATGCTCATATTAGTCTTAAAACAAAAATAAATTCAAATAAAGGTAAATTCTATCTCAAGATACTGGACACTCAATAAATATTTTATCTTTGGACAAAATATTAACTTGTAAGTGATATCTTGGTGTAGTAATCAAACACTAATAATAGGAATATGTCAAAAAATAAATTTTCCTTTGGGTCGATTTATTGCTCACATGTAAAACTGAATAATCATCACGTGTTTATTACCACAGGTGCACATGTAATTCTATTAAATATAGACCTTCATTTAGGTCGATTGATATTTATAGAAATTACATTACAAAACCGTTTATATTCCAAAAAAAATTAATTTCCACAAGAGAGGTTACTTTGGTGACATGTTGCTTCAATTAATTTATCTCAAAATATATATAAACCCCAACTCTTTTTATTTTCTCTTTCTTTTGTGCGGCAGTCTTGCCCCCGCTTCTTCTACCTTATGCAGCGGCCATGGCCACCGCTCTTGAGCAATGTGCTGTTGCTTGGTTGCCGTGGCATAGCTACCGGCGTGGCCGTTTAGCCATTCCTTTTTTTTTTTAATTTCGCTACCCTTTATTTAATTTAAAATCTGAATATTCTGGATATTGTTATCTATATTTCCGAATTTAGTTCAAAAAAACAATAAATTTAGTTCTCAAATTTAATGATATTAGATTTGAGAACACCAAAACTTTATTCACTAATTGAAAATAAATTCAGTTCTCAATCATTCGACATGAAGAGGCTCTGATATCACTTATTATAATAAGAAAACTTGTGGTGAAAATCATCACCTATAATCTAAGAACATTCATGTTATATCATTAAGAATTAATAACAAAATTATGTGAAGCGTACCTGAATCCATAACACTGAATTGTTCTCTAGGTTTATGTAGTTGGCCTTTCAGATCTATATGTTCTTCTAGAGAATCCTTTAAGTTTTCTCAGGCTCTCTCTCTGATGATGAGATTTTAGAAAGAATATAAAGATACGTGTGACCTGAGGACTATAACAATTTATATAGATAACTTTTTTCTTGTTGTCATTAGAAATTCCTAATTCTGTCCATTATAGAATTAGAATATAATTATGTTTCTACATATTAAAGGCTCACACCCTATTAGATACATTAAAGCTCATAATATCAAAAATTTTAATAGATCACTTTTAATTGGATTTAACTTTATATGACAGTCTGTAATACATAATTATTTACATATAAGCGGCACATTGGATTAAGGATCCAACAATATTGAATTAAAAAATCCAACAGTTTCATCAATGACTTATGTTTTAGATTTGTGCAAAGCAATTGCTGAGAATCTTATTGCCCCATAAATGGTGTGAAACTTCTTGTAATATTTGCAAGCACCCATTTATTGTCGTTTTATTACTTAATTTATTGAAAAAATAATATGTAAGTGCAAGAATTATTATATGCTAATATTTTGCTATTAAAGAGTTATAAAATCTTACATTTTATTATTTTAATGTTTAACAAATTGATTATTATTTGATCTTAAAATAATAATTATACCCTTACTTTGAAAAAATATATAAAATATCAATAAAACTCTTGAGAGATAAAGATTGTTTTATCTTTAGGGTAAAAAAATATTATTAGAAAATTACAATTATGATTGTCATCTAATAAGACTTTTAAATATGTTATGTCTTTGCTCGTTTATTGTTTGTAATTGCGTTTTTTTTTTCTGTCTTTTGCTTTTAACGACAATTTTCCCGTCAAATTTTAATGAATTCAAAATTTTGATTTACTTTTTATGCATAGAGGCACTTTTAATCCTATTACATTAACATAACACGTGTCAATATTTTAATGACTCTCATGTGCTTGAAAATATGATTTTTTAAGAATATTGTTCGCATTACCCATTCGGCACGGAGTCAATATTTTTAATTTCGGCGCCAAGAGTCCAGATGTGAAAAAAGAAACAGCGCCATAAGTCCAAGAGCACGAGTGGTTCAAAGTCGTCTGCCTTATCATAAAATAAAGACTTTGTGACCATGCTTGGAAAAGATTTAAAAGACTGAAGACGGCATCGCGCTAGCGGTCTTACAACGCAAGGTGTTGTAGTTTGAACAATGTTTTATCCACATGGACAAGCAAGAGTTTGACAAGGGCTAATCAACTGCCGCAGATGAGAAGGGGCAGATTGATGATCAAATTGCTGATAATATGATTGGAGTTCTCTCTGCAGCTCAGGACACAACAGTTAGTGTGGAATCTCAAATACCTCCATGATAACCCAAACTTGTTTAAGCTGTAAACGTAAGATTAAGAAATATTCCCATTAAAAGAAGGGCATGAGATTGTGCTAAGTGGTTATTTTTATCATTGGTTTAATGTTACTAAAGGCAGAGCGAAAAGTTGTATATGAATAAATTAATGGAGGCAATTTAACGTGGGCACAGACAAAGAATATGCCATGTACATATAGGGTAAGTTCTACAGTGTTTCTATAATTGCCGGGATGAAAATTGAAAATCATCACAACCTCAATAAAAGAATCTGAAAGGAATTCAGATTTATTGGAAATAGATGTAGGCAATTAAAATCTTAAATTAATAATGTAATTAATTTTGAAAATATTGTTCACTGTTACCGTTTAATGATATTGTTCATGATTACTGTTTAAACTTATAAAAAATATTAATTTTTCAAAAACACAATAAATTACAAAAATTAAATGACATGGAGATTTTTATATGGTTCAGATTAATCAATCATATATCCACGAGGCCACATCCAGATGAAAAATAATTCATTAAGTTGAGATGTTACAACTTATGAATTTACCAAATTTAAAACTCTTACTTCCAGTTTATCACCATACAATTTACTTAACCTTAAACTGTACCTGCTTCTCTTAAATAATTGCTACCCCTCTTGATACACAATCTTCAAGGCACTTCACAAAGTGATCAATAGCAATTTTTTAATTCTCCAATGTCTAGTGATTCAAAATCCACGTAAACACTTCACAGAAATGAAAAGAAGATAAGAAAATAAATTAATACGCGCCAAATTCGGATTATCTATGGAGGAGGCCAAATTTTGCTTTTCTGCTTTATACTTAGTATTGCACACCTTTAATTTTAAAATACATCTCTTTATATAAGCACTAGGGTTTCACAAAAATTGTAAATATTAAAAGACTTGGATTCTTTTCAAATGAAAGTTTCTTTTCTCTTATAATTCTTATGAATCTGATTGTGAATAAATGTGATCTTCTTGCCTTTCTTATCTCCCAAGAAAAATATAGAGCATTTAACAAACTTCTTGTTTAAACCAATTTTCTACTCTAAATAGATCTCATGCACTAATTATAGAATCCGATTATAATTCACTTGCTAAATTAGGCATCTAATTAAATTAAGAAATAAATTTGTATATATCTTGTTATGCCTTAATTTCCCAACCCTACACGTCGGTAGTATAAACGAGATACGACAGTAATTGTGATATCTATTTTCAATAAGAATTCTATATATCCTTTTACATGAGTCACCTCGTCAGATACTTTAAATACGACAGAACTCTATTAAGATTCTCCCATAAAAGAACCCCCAATTATAAGGTAAGGTGTTCTAGTTTTAAGAGACAAAAAACAAAACTAGAAGGTCTCTCTTCTTCTTAATTCTTTCTTAAGTTTTTATCGTCTCTTTGCCGGTAACAACCTCGGTGCCTTCTGATTTTCTTGTTTTACCGATCAAAACCTCCAAGTTAGAAGAATCAAACCGTATTAACTTGATGAAAACTTCGAGCTTGATCTCCACATAGCCCGAACATTTTGTGGATCCAAGTTTTGGTATCTAACATATAAAAAATTGGAAATCATCACAGCCAGAATTCAAGAATTTAATGTTATTAAAGACAGCAAAAGGTGAAATATCAACCAAATAATGGGGGCAAAGGGGCCTGAATAAACATGGACAAAGACATAGAGTATGCCATCTACGCATAGGCTAAGACTACAGTGTTCTTATAATTAATGTGATGAAAATTGAAAATCATCACAGCCTCAGTAAAAGAATCTAATTTATAAATTTATTATATATATTGAATGTTTCAATCGAATGAGTTGAAAATCAGTCGCAGTTAATTAATTTTAAAATAAATTATATATGTGCATGCCGGTTTCAGTCATATGTTCCAATTAAAAAATAATAATATTTACAAAGAAAGTCCGCATCAATAAACACACATCATTTCAAATTTACTCCTTTTCAGCTACTTTGTTGACACTGTGCTTACTTTGGTATATAAATACTCGCCCTTCAGAAAAGTAGTGCGAACAAGTTCCATCGGTTGTTTCCCACAGAGCCAAAAGTAAGATCAGAGATGCAAAGCTTGATAAGCTGCATACTATGGCTTCTATTCACATGGCTTTGGGTCAAGGCTTTAAAGTCCTTTTCTAGAGGATCAATAAAGCTTCCACCGGGGCCGACGCCTTGGCCGATCATCGGAAACCTTCCGCAACTTGGGCACAAACCTCACAAGTCACTAGCCGACCTTGCCAAGGTCCATGGCCCAATCATGAGTCTAAAAATTGGACAGGTGACCACAGTAGTCATTTCTTCAGCTTCCATGGCCAAACAAGTCCTTCAAGATCATGACGCAGCTTTATGCAATCGAAACGTTCCAGATTCTGTGAGTTCCCACCAGAAGGGTGAATATGGGATCCCATGGCTCCCTGCCTCCACGCAGTGGAAAAAGCTTCGAAAAATATGCAACGTACATATTTTCACCAGTCAGAAACTTGATGCCAATCAAGACCTCCGGCGCAAGAAAATCCAACAACTCGTTGCTTTTGTTCAAGAAAGTTGCCATGCGGGAGAAGCAATCGATATTGGCCAAGCAGCTTTCGATACTGCAGTTAATCTGTTGTCCAATACGATTTTTTCTGTTGATTTGGCTGACCCTAATTCAGCTTCCGCAAGGGAGTTTAAGAATTTGATGTGGGGTTTGATGGTGGAATCTGGAAAGCCTAACGTGTCCGATTTTTTTCCTATGCTTAGAAAGCTTGATATACAGGGAGTGCGGCGTCGCTTATCAAGGCATCATATCAAGATATTGGAGGTCTTGGATCGCTTCATTTATCAAAGATTGAAGCAAAGACAAGAACACCGTTTTGTTGGTTCCAAGGACATGTTAGATACTCTTCTCAACATCAGCGAAAGTGAAAAGATTGACAGAAATGATTTCAAACATCTTTTCCTGGTAATATCTGAATTAATTTAATTTCGTCCTCAAATTATGAGTAATTACGTAACCCATAAATTGATTAATTACATATCTTAACAGGATTTGTTTGCTGCCGGGGCTGAAACGACTTCAAGCACCTTGGAATGGGCATTGACAGAGCTAGTACACAGCCCAGAGGCATTATCAAAAGCTCGATCGGAGTTGGAAACGCAAATAGGCGAAGGCAACCCAATGGAGGAATCAGATATCGCTCGGTTACCTTATCTACAAGCAGTAGTAAAAGAAACCTTGAGGTTGCATCCGGCTGTTCCATTGTTAATCCCTCGCAAAGCCTCAGTAGATGTGCAAATCTCAGGCTTCACAGTGCCAAAGGGCGCACAAGTTTTGGTCAATGCATGGGCTATAGGCAGAGATGCAAGCACATGGGAGAACCCTTACTCTTTCAAGCCTGAAAGGTTCTTAGGGTTAGATGTTGATGTCAAAGGCCGAAATTTTGAGCTAATTCCGTTCGGAGCTGGGCGTCGAATATGTCCTGGTTTGCCATTGGCAATAAGAATGTTGCACCTAATGTTGGGTTCACTTATTAAATCATTTGATTGGAAGCTTGAAAGTGAAGTTACAACTGAGAACATGGACATGGAAGAGAAGTTTGGCATCACCTTGCAGAAGGCTCAACCACTTCGTGTGGTTCCTGTTGCCATTTAATTATGGGAAATGATATATAAGTACAAAATGGTGACATAAATAAGTTTGAAATGATGTCATTTCCGCACTTACTGTTAAAAAAATAATAATAATCTCAGGCTTTTTTATATTTGGTTTCTCCCTCTTTTTTTTTTTTTTTGTTTGCGTGTGTGTGTATGTTGTATGCACACAAGAGAATAGTTAATTTCATATTGTCATTTCAAGATACCTAGAAAATTCTCCAAAAACGATTCCTGCCATGACAAACTGATAAGAGCAAGAGACCATATTTAGATTGAAATTTATAATATTTAACAATATATTTATTTATTTATTTATTAGTTTAATTTGGTTATCTTTTTACAGTTTGATTGTTTGTGCATTACTTATTTGAGTTGTACTCCTAATTTATGTATGAGTCATATTAAAATAAGTTTTTTAGTTAAATTTTAATAAATATTAGTATGAATAATTGTCTTTTGTAACTTTTATAAGCATGCCTTGATTATTTGTTATTGACTATTTCATGGAATAAACTTTAGATTTGAGTTTAATAATATTTTTTCAATTTTAAAAATTTTGTTATTGATTATTTCATGGAATAAACTTTAGATTTGAATTTAATAATATTTTTTCAATTTTAAAAATTTTGTGTGAGTTTTTGAGTTTAGTTCATTATCAGCATTCTGTTGAATTAATAAGTTTTAACCCTCTAAATTCATGATATTATTTTGAATCAAAAACATCAGTTTAGACTATTCTTTTAGGAAGGGATTCTCAAGAATCAATAAAATATTAGAATATTAAACTTTCACTACAACAATTTGGCATCAGAGCCAAAGGGGTTTTTAATTAAATATACCTTAAAAGTTGGATATTTAGTTAAATATACCCCATGCTTCAAAATTAACTAAATATGCCCTTTTATGTGGTACATTGTCTAAAATGTCCTTAAACCAAAATATAAAACACACACAACTCAACACTCAACTTCTTCTCACAACACAGCCGAAAAATATCACACCACACTTAGAAAATCACTCAAAAACAGCTAATGCACTGAGATTTTTGTTTGCAGCTGGGTGTATTATTCATCTCATGAATAAGGTATTTAAAACTTTTTATTTTTTATTTTGGGCTATCTATTCAATTTGTTGACATTATATTATGTTTAGGGTTTTGTTTGGTTATAAACATTAAAGCAACTCATATTTTCATTATATTTGCATCATATGACTATTATTTGATGGGTTTTATAACTACATTCGTTAAAACTTGAAGTTGCTGTCAAATTTTTTTTCTGCACCCGACATACACGACAACAGTCGTGTATGTATGTATTTACACGACTGTAGTCGTGAAAATATGCTAAAAAAATTTAATTATTATGACACCTTATCATTCTATTGGTTCAAAAAATATATATTTTTCACTATATATATCATTTTACTATTACTGGATTATAGTCATGTGTGCTAATAAGTGACACGACTACTAGCGTGTACGTATAAACTTACATACTAATTGTGTATATATGTAAAGTGTTCCAATTGGTATGAGATCTCAACACTTTCTTAAGAAGAAATATGTCTTTTGATTATTTACTGAGTTGTGTATTTTTGCAACTTACACGACTTATGTCATGTATGTATGAATTTACACGACAACAATCGTGCAAGTTTGAAAGATATAGTAGTTGTTATGACACTTAGCATTCTGTTAGTACAAATATTGCAATTATATTTTATTAAATATATCATCTGATTGTTTACAGAACTATAGTTGTGTATTTTAGCAAGTTACACAACTATTGTCGTGTAAACTATCAATTACACGATGTCAGTCGTGTAAATAGCGGATAGATCCACAGTTCATTATAAATCTTGTTTGATTTTATTTTTGTATTTTTTGTATAATCAACTGTTGTATTATTACAGGAAATGACTTCAGTACGTGTGCCTATTATGTTTTGTGGTGAATGGATTGAACAAAACGGCCATTATAGATTTAATGGTACGGAGGCAAGAGGGATCATGGTGCCCCGTTCTACAACGTATGCACAATTGATAGAAAAGGTATCTCGGGTTATTTGTATTGATATTTCTGAATTTGATATTGAAATGAAGTTCAAGCTCAAAACCTTTGATCCAATGCCGCCCGTCCCAATTATGAACAACGATGATGTAGATTATTTTTTAGAAGAAACAATTAGTGCAGTTGAGTTGAAGATTCCTCTTTGCATTGCCTACCAAAGAAAACATATTTTGGTGACCCCTATTAGTCATGTGGACCCTAATTTCAGGCCAGATAGTTGTCCAGAAGAACCTGTTGAGCCATATGCCAAAGGTGAATATTTAAGCCCAAACAATTTTGTTGCTGAAGATCAGTCAATATTCGAATTTGTTCCTAAAACACAACCCAATGAGAGAAGGTCAAATGAGGAAAATGTGAATGTTATTGTTCATGATGATGTTGATGGGATAACAGTTAGTGATCCAGCACTGGGGAATATAGCACATTCCAATACTGATAACTCGCATGCAGCAATTCATTCGAATAATAGATATATGCCTAGAGTTAATTTGTTTGCATGTATTAGTTCATTCAACACTGATAACTCGCATTCTAATACTATTAACTTGCCATCTACGGAAGTTGTTGGTGATAGTGATTGGTTAATGGGAAAGGAGTTGTTTAGTTCGAAAGAAGAGTTGCAACAAGTGCTTTTTATGGAAGCTCTAAGAAAAAATTTTGAGTTTAAAATCTTCAAGTCGGGGAAGAATATTCTTATTGTTAAGTGTGTTGACGATACTTGTAAGTGGCGACTTCGTGCTATGAAGTTTGGAAGTTCGAATATGTTTAAAATCACAAAGTACTATAGTGTCCATAGTTGTGCACTTGATGTCCGTAAGAGGGATCATCGTCATGCTTCATTTAAACTTATCGGACACAAGATTTGTCATAAGTTTGATGGTGCTTCATCCTCATATAGGCCTAGTGATATCAGAGAAGATTTTCAGAAACAGTTTGGGTATGAAATAAGTTATCACAAGGCATGGAAAGCTAGAGAATATGCAATGGAGAAAGTTAGAGGCATGCCTGAGGATTCATTCAAGTTACTCCCTTTATACATGGAAATGTTAAAGAAGAAAAAGTTGGGCACCTGCATGTTTCTTGAAGTTGGCAATGCAAATAACTTTAAATATTTTTTTTATGGCAATTGGGGGTTGTATACATGGATTTATTTCATCAATAAGGCCAGTCATTGCAATTGATGGCACATTCTTGAAGGGAAAATTTAAAGGAACTTTGTTCATTGCGACAGCACTTGATGGTAACAATCAACTTTATCCTGTTGCATTTGGTGTTGGTGACAGTGAGAATGATGCATCATGGGGACGGTTTCTAATGAAGTTAAAAGTAGCAATAGGTGAAATTCCTAATTTGGTTTTCATTTCTGATAGGCACCCAAGTATCGAAAAGAATGTTGACATTGCATTCCCAAATGCTGCATATGGTATTTGTACGCACCATTTAAAGCAAAACTTACGAGCTAAGTTTAAAGAAATCGAGGTAAGTGCAATTGTTGAACTAGCTACAAAAGCTTATCGACCACAACACTTTGATAACTTTATGAATGAGATACAAAAGGTCGATGAAAGAGTTCTTAAATATCTTCAAGATGCAGGGTATGAGAAGTGGGCTCGTTCTCATTTTGATGGGTTGCGTTATAGTATTATGACAACAAATATAGCAGAATCCATGAATTCGGTTCTTAAAAACCCTCGACAGTTGCCCATTCACAAGTTATTGGATTCGATCATTGATAAGCTACGGGAGTGGTTTTGTGATAGGCGAGAAGAGGCAGTTAATTGTCATACACAGCTTACAAAATGGGCTGAAAAGGAGTTGTTAGCAAAATATGAGAATTCCCGTACATATAAAGTGGTGACACTAAATATGTATGAGTTTATTGTTAAAGATGGTGACCTTAATGGTCATGTCAACATTCTTGACAAGACATGCAGTTGTCGGGAATTTCAACTCGATCAACTACCTTGTGAACATGCATTAGCTGTTTGTAGATATCGAGAAACATTGTCTGTATATGACATGTGTTCTCGTTACTATTCCAGTGAAGCATGGATTGCAGCATATGCAGAAACAATATATCCTGTTGGCACAGAAGAAGAATGGGAGGTTTCAGAAGAAGTGCAAAGTAATGAAGTTTTGCCCCTTGTGGAAAAGCGGATAAAGGGTCGGCCACAACACATTAGGATACCATCTCAAGGTGAAGAGAAGTTACGCCGTAAGTGTGGTCGGTGTAGTTCTCGAGAACATAATCGACTAACTTGCAGTGCACCAATCCCACTGTCTAGCAATGAGTCGGTAGTTAGACCGAATGAAACATTAACAAGCACATGTACTATTATGAACCTTATATACTTGTTATTTTTTGTTGTTTTAATTTTTTTAATATATTTCATATTTAGTGATAAATTTCTACCTTTTTGTTTTGCAGATGAATAACCGTGTTTGTGTGGCTTTCTAAGAATAAGTATTCAAGTGAGGAGACCAAAGGCTTATAAAATATAGACTTAGTGTTTGGGTTGAATATTTATAAATTTATGATGAATGTTAAACAACTTTTATTGTATTACGACTTATTTACGATTTCAATAAGTTTTTTTATTTATGTTATTTGATAGGCAACCGCACTATAGTTAGTTCATTTATTTGAAGTTTGATAGGTTTAAAATCTATAGTGATTGGGTTATTAATATAATGAATGATTGAAAGGAGTGTTTATTCTATACACATACCCAAGTATTCCCTGGTGCATATGGCAAATACCTGACTGTCACAGAGAGCTTGTCATGTTTACTTCTAAATACCCGACTGCAGTCGTGTATCTCTGCAAATACCCGACTGTAGTCGAGTATTTTGTCACAGGTCATTTATTTCCAAATACTCGACTGCAGTCGTGTATCTGTGCAAATACCCGACTGCAGTCGTGTATTTTGTCACAGCTTATTATGCATATGCGCAAATATCCGACTGCAGTCGTGTATATCAGAAAATACCCGACTGCAGTCGTGTATTTTCTTATAGTGTATTCCCTGATGCATATGACAATCCTATTATATCTCATAGATTGTGCAAACGATCTTATCTATCATTTATATAATTAACAAGGAAATAAAATATATTAATGCTGTCAATTGTCTTTAATTACATCAAATATCAACAACATCCTCATTATAACTATTACATCTCATAGTCAAAACAATTAGTCAAAACAATGACACTACAAAGTTTTTTTCCATGACCTATGCCTAAATAATTTTACATCCAAGACTTGTCGAAATTGTGTAACATGATGTTGCTGGCAGTGTGAATTGACAACGAGTCCATGGGCTAGGACCTCCAAGTACCGCAACAAAAATGCTCCACAGTCACCACTAAAAAAGTTCATATAAATTAATTATTAAAAATCATCATTCTTATTATTATGTTCAAAACACATTATATATATAGCACATACCCTGATTTTTGTTGCGGGATGTCACACACTCACACGATGGGCCAAGGAATTTTCGAAATAATCTCACTACAGTCTGGATGTGCTTCGTGATATGCTATCTTTTGAAGTACTAGAGGTATCATGTCTGCAATAGGCAGCAACTGTCTCACCAAAACTGCATCCTTTGTTAAATCTATCATAGAGTCATAAATACAAATCTTGCCCCCATGTATATCGACCACACTGAGAATCCAATGATCATTCATGAATATTGGCAAATACACCTACGAAATACAGTCAATAGTCTTAACAAGTAACAGCAAATATATCTATGATGTAAAAAATTAAGCATACAATGTGAAACTTACAGTAGAAACATTTTTCCAAGGAGTGGCATAGTCTAATTTTACACCATTAGCATAATCAATGCAGTAACAATCCTTTTCCCACACCCTATCTGGGTCTCCCAGATACACCTTGTGTCTGTTCCTCAAATTATTCTAAAAAATTTAACAATATTATATTAGTTGTTATTATTCTAAGAAGTTAAGGAGTAGGCTACAGAAAAATGACTATACCACAAAATTACTGTCCATAATGGCACTAGCTTGTCCATTCGAAGTCGGAGCCTCGAACATTTCTTTCCTTAAGTAATAACAGCCAATGTCGATATGCTGAACATAAAGTGTGAAATACGTAAAAAAATATTTACAAATATTTATTGTAATAATCACAACAAAATTTATGACTTACGAGATTAGACAACCACATGTCCGGTATGTATAATTTACGGAAAAATTCACAGTTAACCTCCGCAAAAGTCAAATCGATGAGGTTACTGCATATAATCGATTATAAAATTAGCAAAACTATTAAGTAAACATACAATATAATTATCTGGAGTTCAAATAAAATTAATATCATAATATGAGATAACTCACGGCTCTTTTTTATCATTTTTTATGTTCATCCATTGCTGCAGCTCCAATAACTCCTCTTGAATCATAACGGGACACACTTCGAAGCTCTTTGTCTCTTGAGGGTGCACCTCAACAAATGTCGTCTCTCACGGCTTTTTTAAAGGATTAGTGTACGGTGTCCGTAAATAAGTGGAAGTTTTCATATCCTTTCTCTTCCGTAAATTGTACACCAATCTACAATCTTTTTCTTGCGTTGATACGATAATAGGATCCCCCTTTGTACCATGAGAATCATCTGGCGTCATCGTGTCTGTAGCCCTTTCTGTACTACAAATATTGACAAGCGTCTCCAAAGATTATTGCATAGGTGACTGACCCGATGCGACGTCCATGGGATCGTTCATAGGCTTCAGACATAACAACTAAATTGTTAGATAATTAAATAAACATATATACTAAATGAAAAAAATATTAATATTTTTATATATCAAACTTTAAAATCATTTCCCTGAGATTCTAAGGTTGAAGACTCCTCAAGTAACTGAATAAGCCTACTCAATTTATTGTCCATCATGTTAATATGATCGATTTTCCCCTCAATATTATCAATCTTTGTGTCCATATTCTTCATGGTATTTTCCATCTTCACAATATTTTCTTCAATGTTTTGGATACGAAGACCAAGATAATTAACCTTCTCCTCAAGAATAGAACCATCAAACGCACTGGAGGCATGTCGAGATGGACCACCCTGACATGTATAAAGAATTACAAAATATTATATTTTCCTTGATGTAGTCTTGTACAGTCGTGTAAGGTATCCATTACACGACCACAGTAGAAAATGAAGTAGTGTAGTAAATATATTGCCGCAAATATATATTTTTGAGGATTGAGAAATAAAAATAACCATAGATTAAATGATTTGACTATAAAATCAAACAAATATTACAACAACAAAGCGATCAAATCAAAAGTTCCAAAGTCGATGCTCATAAATCGGCTGCAGTCGAGTATTTTTTTTTTACTAAGTAATGAACTTATTGGATAATAAATTAGTATCGCAGTATTTTGTTACTTATTCCCTTCATAACAGATATACATAAATAAGTAAACAATTTATAGCATCATTTACAGCATAGTTTACTCGAACAGTAACTTACCTTTTTATTTGTGACCTCAACTGGTATTGATGCTGATTCATTTAAATGTTCTGGAGGCAATGTTCTTGGAGCACTGGAGGTGGGTGCACCGTCTGAATCACTATCATCAGGAAAACCATCAAAACTATTTAACTCACTATCATGTGATTCATTATCTTCATGTGATGGATTTTCTTCTGGATGACCATCTGACTCAATAGCATTACCATTCTCTTCACCGATCTCTTGAAGCCACTCATCTTCACTAAAATAGCTCATGTAATGCTTATTTGCCTCGACATCTCCGGTAGCATGTAATTTTACTATGAAAAACATCCTAGAGGATTTTTTTATTGAACACCTTCATTTGAATTTCTTCAAACTCTTTAGGCTTTGTTGATTTCCATCTCAAAATCCTTGGAAATAAATCACCATAACCATTTGCACATTTATCACCGATGACAGAAACAGCTTCATATGCCCACACCTATATAATCAATGACACAATTTATTTTCACCAAAAAAAACATAGTAAATTATAAATAGAAAGATGATACTCAATAAGCGATTAATAAATAAGTTTAGTTTTGTTACCATAAAAGCATGGGGAAAACCATACACACCATATGTTGCTCCCTTGTATTTAGAATCCGCAGTTGACTTCTTCTTAGGCTTCGCCACACGCTTTGCAACACCTTTTCTCAAACTATCAATGGTCATCTTGAAAGAAATGCATTCCTAGGGAAATTCATTAAACTCTATAAAATTGTCCAGAAGGAGTAAATTAGTTTCATTTATATGATTTCTATTCTCTTTTCCAAGTAACACAGACTCAACAAAATACAGCATGGCCAGCTTGACCATTTGCATGTCATCATTCGACACAGCCCGAAAGAACTTCATACGAAGTTCGTTTGTTGTGATTGCACAATTTCCATCTAGGAACTCATCAACTATTCTGTAATCACCATCACTATTTTCAAGTTTCGGGCTCATATGAAGGACTGCAATCTAAGCCTGTCACCAAGGCAAACTCCTCCAATGAAAATCGAATATTTTTTTGTCTGATCCTAAACCACATTGCATTTTCATCTGATTTCACTTCTCTCAATAATATGCTGTGGATTAACTGAGTAGAAAACTTTAACTCTTTCATATCCAAAACATGACCAAAACAAGAACGCCTGAAAATAATTTTCTGTGCCTCAGAAAGTTTTTCTTTAATGTCCTGCACTGCCTCTAGTGATGATCGGTTTAAAACCTTTGCTTTGAAGTATTCAGATTCCTTAATCTTCGGTTCCATCTGCATAAGTACAAAAAAATTTATCAAGCAATATATAAAATAATTGAAAAGTGCATAATAATATATTTTAAACCAATCATAAAAATTACACGACATACCAGTCGAGTAAATCATTTGTTGCACGACTACAGTCGAGTAAAACATGCATTGATCTAGAGTATACTATATAAACCATAGATTCTTTGTAACATTGGAAATAAAGTTCTCATACCCGACGTGTGTCCAATGGAGAATTCTTTACAAACTACAGTCGAGTAAAGAATTAATTATGCGAATATAGTGGAGTGTTCATATCCGACTGCTGTCGAGTAAAGAATTCTTTACACGACTGCTGTTGAGCAAAGAATTCTTTACACGACTCTAGGGTAAAGTCAGGTAAATAAATGCTTTACATAACTGCATTGAAGAATGATGCTAGCATCTATAAGTTTTAGGTTACACAGTTTGGCTGCCCTTCAGTTTTACAATTTGGAAAAAAAATTTTAAGTATTGATCTCCTTATTTAACATACTTTATCAAGATATTATGTATGTTTACAAATACTCAACTGCTATCGAGTATTTGTGAAAATACCTGACTGCAGTCGTGTATTAATGGATATACTAGCTGGTCATGTATGTTTGTAAATACTCGACTGCAGTCGAGTATATGTGAAAATACCCTACTACAGTCGTGCACCAATGCAAATACCAGCTAATCATGTATGTTTGTAAATACTTGACTGCAGCTGAGTATTTGTGAAAATATCTGACTGCAGTCGTGTACCAATCCAAATACCACCTGGTTATATATGTTTGGAAATACTCTACTGCAGTCGAGTATCTGTAAAAATACTCGACTGCAGTCGTGTTCCAATCCAAATACCACCTAGTTATATATGTTTAGAAATACTCGACTGTTTGGAAATACATGACTGCAGTCGTGCACCAATGCAAATACCAGCTAGTCATGTATATTTGTAAATGTTCGACTGGTCATGTATGTTTGCAAATACGCAACAAATATGAGAACTTTTTACAACTTAAAAATGTTCTATATATAAGACAACATGACTTTCTTACAACTAGCATTTACAGGATCAGCATAACTATATTATTTCAAGAACAAGCCTATCAAACTAAAATATATTGCCAATAACTATGAACTCAAATAATTTTTAAATGAGTTATAAACAAAAATAAGAAATAAACCATGACTGCCACATGACATAAAAATCAAACTTTATGTATCAAGTATGTTAACAATTTCAAATAAAGTATAAATATTCAAAGAAAATGTTAAATTTTTCCATAACACTCAAACAATTAATTTCATTAGTTCAATATGATTAATAAGCTATTAAGTATGTGTACAATTGTCAAAAACTAAAAATAAGTCCAGGACGAGTGTATTAAAGGGCAATTCTCCAATAGTTAACTAGTTGGAAAAATATATATAACAACATTTGCTGCCCAATAATATCAAATCCTAAATGTTATGTGACTTCTTCAGTCAATAGCCTCACAGTGAGATAAATTAATAAAATGATCCAACATTGTTTCAAAATTCACAAGTCGTTCAAAACACATTTATTAATAGTTTTATATTGAAACAAATAGGAAATTGTTAATAAATTAGAATTACAAAATAAAGGTTCTATAGCATATAATAGAGAAAACTCAGATTATAGCATGGATGAAGTTAACTACAAACAACAAGTAAAATTAAGTAAAGATCTAATGCATAAACTAGTGTAGCCATAACCGAGTATTTATAAAGATAATATTTGTTTTATCCAATTCTCTATGAATATTTAATTAGGAACTCCCACAACCATTATTAAAGAGCCATGAAATCACTCTCTTCAATTTCAAATCTACAAGTTCAAGAAGCTTCATTACATTACCAGCAAGAAAGATTATCAGTAAATAAGCAAGATAATGATCAAAATCGTGTGGGTAATTTTTTTTTTAAAACCCTAATGCATATAACCCTAACAATTATGCCCCAGAAATTCTCTTTATAAAGTAAAAATCAAGTTTAAATGTAGTTACGGACCTTTAGTTCGGTGAATTTCCAGCCTTTAATTCGGTGATTTTGTAGCCTTTAATGTGGTGGATGAACTTGCAGTAGCAGGAGCATGAACTTGCAGCAGCAGGCGTTGTTTATGGTTGCTCGTGAAGTGTTTTGTGTTTGATTGTGTAGGGTAATTTAGATGATTTAGGTTTTTAATTAGGGTAATTTCGTAACTACACATTAAAAAAATATATATATGAGGAATTTTAGAGTATGGGGGTATTTTTAAATAAATATCCTAAAAATAGGGTATACCACGGACAAATCCCTAAGAGCCAAAAGCTTGGTTGTACTATTCTTAACACCTACCTTTTTCTTTTTCTTCTTTTATTTTTCCCAATCTTGTTTTACTTTTTAAAAAAAAACAGTCAAGGTCGAGTCAACCCTAGCCACCACAAGCCAACCACAGCTGCTGCCATTCGCATTTGTGCCTTCCCTATCCAGCAACCTCTTTCATTGATCAAGACCTCTATAGAGGTCAAAAGGAGTCGCCAATCCAACCTTGAGCAAAACCGTCACTAATTATCCATAAAACTGCTAGAAAACGACGATAAAATTTGCGAGTGCCGCTGCCACTGTTCATCATTTTTTTTGCTATCCATTGATTAATGCCTCGACCGCAAATCTATTCCCCTTTACTAGCACAATCATTCTAGTAACTATCACCTCCAATTGACAGACCAATCTTTGGAATCAAGGCCATCACCAACCGCTAAATTGTCTCAAATTCCCCAAATAAACCATCGCCTTTTTGGATAATCCATTACTAGTATCTTACTCAACAACTTCGACTCTTTCAAATCCATCCACCTCTTTTGCTTTTTGGCTACTCCCACCGGTAACTCTATTTTCAGTTAATTATCATTTTGGCTTTTTTTATTATTTCTTTTTTCTAAATTTAGAGTGAGTAAGCGAAAAAAAATTAAGTCATGAAACCACAATATCATTGTAAAGATCGCGCCTCTAAAAAAAGACATTTTAATTAGAATGTTGAGGACTTTACATTTAATTGCTCAAAATTTAAATAACCTTTAAAATATGGAATCATTACTCATGAAGAAGAGATATGGGTTCGACAAAGAGTTTGTGACGATACATGTTATAAGGATAATGAGGAAAACAATGACTTTGCTTCACCACATAATATCATTCATTTCAAGGAAAATATTAGTTGGTCATTCATGTCTACAACAAATTCTCCACACACATATATTGATTTGGATCAACTTTGATGACTATATCTATTGGCACCAAAATTTCGTATGTTAAAGTGATCGAGTTTGCTGAGATTAGGACTTTGATAACGCGTTCGTTTTCAGGAAATCTCAACCTTTATCATGATGCTTCCTAACCTACAAAATAGAAAAATTGTAAGGGCGTCGGTGTTGTTACCTGCAAAAATCTTCTAATACTTAAGTTAGGGTTACAAAATTACCAAAGTAACAAATCAAGAAAAGAGAAGAACTCTTCATTTTTGCTTTTTAGAGGCCTCTTTCCTTTTCATGCCCTTATCTCATAAATGGAACAACATTGTATAAGAAGACTTGAATCCATATAGTGTTGCATATCCCAAGGAATCAATATGTATGTGGTTTATTCTCAATTCAAATATGTCCCATTATTATTCGTATTAGGTCACCCAGACCGACAATAGTGGTTAGAAAACTAGTACAACAATTATTCCCCTAGTTTACTTATTTTATGCCTAGAGTAAGAGGACAAGTAAACTAAATCATAAATTAATAACATGATGATAAGGTCTGGTAAACGAGGTCGAAAAGTAATAGTCAAAATGAGGATCGAGAAAGGCCTAATCATTAGGGGCAAAATTAGGAGAGATAAAGATGCACTAAAAAAGCCAAAAAGAGGATGAGTTAGAGATATGTGCAGATTAATGTAAAATAACACGAGCAAGTCTTTCAACTAATCATATCACATCGCTGGCTGCAATATGGGAAAATCCTAGAGAATAGCTAATGATCGAATAGCCAGGGAAAAATAGTGGGAAGCAACCAGGATATGACAGTTTAGTAGAAATTTTTACCGGCTATAGCAAGTGGCGTGATAAAAGCAAAAGTGAATGATTCGCTTCTATCCCAGAAACCTAATCTAATTCAAATTTGAAAAACTTTTGAATGATAAGAGAGAAACGTAAGAGAAACTGTGACTAATAATAAAGATAGTTAAATTGATAGAAAAAATCAATCATAAGGCTTACTAGTAAGCTTTCCTTTCCTCTTAAGCTTTATTGCTATTATTCATGTTGATTTGTATTTCTATAATCATTTATATGTTTTGAAATTGAATGAAAGATAATATATATAGTACGGTTTTAGATTGTAAGAATGTGTTAATTTAGGTTGATTTTGGGAGAAACGGCCAGTTCTTTCCCATAAAATTGCTAGTGATAAAGGTTTGGTGGATAGCGATTCGTAGAATCTATCAAGGAAATCTTTAGTCTAGGCTTTTGAAGAGGATGAGGGGAAATTCTAGTGAAAAAGATTGATATCACACAAAAGGTCGGATATCACCCTATTTGAGATACTAATTCAAGTTATAGTACTTCCTTAAAGCAATTGAACTAGCCTTTTGACTAAATACGAAATTGTAAGAAATAGAATTGAGGTAGATTATGAGGGAACCAAGGATGACCTTATGTTTAAGTAGATTTAAATTCAATATAGATGAGATCAGTGATACCACAACAGAGGAGAATGAAGAACTTGAAGAAAGTAATAAGAGGATAAAGAAAAAGAAGAGATGAGTGAAACCAAATCCTAAACCTATCATTAAAAATAATCCATAGAATATGATATAAACAAAGTAGAATCTATCCTTAGAGAGGATGACCTCAAGGCTTTTAAGAGGACATACAATATTCCCAATGAAGTGAGAATAAGGCTACCCCGAAGACGAGAAAAGCCTAGGAGTCCCCGTGAGAATACAGTAGCTATTTGCACGAAGTTATCTATATAGCCTTATTTTGTCAAGATGTTAAGTTCTTTAGGGTTAGCTCTTTGTCAGTTAGCCAAAAATGGGTGAAGGACCTTGGGCAGCATGTATTTGTTGCAGGCAGAAGCTGGTATACCCAAGCCCACATTTCAGGAGCTAAAGAGATGTTTCAAAATGAAAAATAACCTAAAGAAGCATGTCGGTTGGCATTACCTATCAGCTTGGCTTAGGGTAAACAAGGTTTATTGTAGATCGTTTGACCACAAACAAAGATTTTAAAGATCGGTGGCTCTAGGTTTACAGAGAATGAGATTAATATTCAAAAGATTTGAAATATAAGGTGTAATGTGTCTTTAGATAACCAAGTCTCACTCCTGTTAAAGGAGATCTTTCTCTTTAACTTTAGTCAAAGCTTATTTGAGAAATAACATGTTTGTATGGTTGTGCAAGTTTATAGAGGATCAGCTAAAGACAATAGTTTGATAACGATCTCACATTAGAGGGGCATTTCAGTATCCTCCTCCATATATTGATCTTTTGATGTTGGAGAATTTGCAAGGGTGCTGACTTGTTCCCTTACACGAGGCAGGAGTGAAGCAAACCATACAGGGAAAAAGGAAAGGTATAAATGTTGGATTTCCATTATTTATTCGACAAAAATTGTGATTAATTAGGTTTGTGAAGCAGAGAAAATGTCTTCGGAAATCTTGGGAAGATTGAAGAGCAAAAGACAAAGAGAAGAACAAACAAAAAAAGAGTTTGATCATGGAGATCGAGGATTGGCTTTGTCGACCTCTGGACCAATAATACAAAAATCCTCATTGGTCGTTTGTTCAACTACAATAGAAACAACTTCCCCAACCCATCTCACTTCTTAAGATACAATTTCAAGGCCATGGAAAACTCTCATTGAAGCTAATAAAAGAGAAAAAAGAGAGAGGTTTGGACATACCCGATGTGTTGTGCATTTTACTGAGGATATTGTGGATATCCATTCTAAAGTAATCCAATTGCCATCCCTAGTGCAGATGTAAACACGATCGACTCGTCTGCCTTGTCATAAATCAAGACTTTCTGGCCCTGCTTAGGAAAAGACTTCTCTTTTGATGAGATGCTAAGAAAAAGACTTAAAAGACCTAATATTGCATGACTCCAAATGATAGACTAAATACAATGAATCCTCCTAATTATTTAATGGGTGGGTGCTCAATTAGTTAAGACTTAAATATTATGATATGTATCAGCACAATTTGACAGAAGGATAGTGGCAGACTTAGATAGTGACTAGCCAAGATGGTCACTGAAAACCTCATTAATTCCCTTAAATTTTAATAATGTTTTTATATAAATATAGAATTTTTAATTTTCTCTCAAGTACTTCTCTAAATCAATTTCAACTAAAACAACTTAAATACTATTTTATAGCTGAGTTGCTCTCGTGTTCAGACCTTCAAAATATAATATTAAATGAATGATTCATCATTTTAATTGGAGATAATGACTTATTTTATTATCTATATATTATTTAAAAAGAGGTTCTTCTTGTTTACGATTTTTTAGTATTTCATATGCACAAACACTCACACACGTATATAAAATAAATTTATAATTTAACGCGAAATAGTTTAAGATCCTGGGTATGCCTCCGTAGAATGTGATATTGGAGTTTTTGTCCATCCACAGGTTGTCTTACAAGGTGGTGGAGTTTGACCGATGTCTTGTGCAAAATGGACAAGCACGAGTTTGACAAACACACATCGACAGCCAGAGAGAACGCAATGCTAGGGCTAGTGGGGGCTAAAAGTCATTGTTAATTAGGGATGGCAAAATCCGAGTCCGGGTCCGGGTTTTGTTTTTCTGGATTTGGACTTAGATATGATTTCTTCTTTCTCGGACCCGGATTTTTTTATCCGGGTCCGGGTTCAGGTTCGGGTTCAACCCGAAAAAATCCAAGTTTCTGAATTCTGGATTTTGAACCCGGATTAATAAATTAATATTAATTTTTAAAATTCTAAAAATAAAAATTAATATATTTTCAAGTAATAATATATCTAAATTAATTAAAAAATAATATTAAAATTAAATATTCGGGTCCGGGTTCCGGATGTCCGGGTTAACCTAAACCCGAACCCAGACCCGAATACATCCGGGTTATAAAAATTAATTCCGAATCCGGATTTTTTTATATTCCGGGACGGGTTGAACCCGGCCCCGATTATCCGGGTTCGTCCAGATCCGGGCCGGGTCCGGGTTATTTTGACAACCCTACTACTATTCTTTTCAAAAGTTATGGATAGAGCTATTTAATTCATTAGTTTCTTTCCCACAATCTATTTTTAATTAAGTTTTTAATTTCAAAATGGTATTGAATAAAATTGTCTAACCAACCATATCTCTCTGTTTTCTTCCAATTCTCCCTGTTCCTATTGTTCAACACCTAATCAGTTCACTTGGTAGTTCTATTTTTTAATGTAAAATTACAAAAGAATTTTTATGGTTGTCTTGTCTCTCACCAATTGCCAAAATGGATTTGACTTTAAGCTCACACAAACGTAGATGTACAAAATTGACCATCTAATGGTGAATATGAAGAGTTTTTTAACTAACCATGAAATTAAAGTCATAAAAGATTATTTTCCTTCAAGTCTTCAGAAAGAAAATTTTACATTTGTCCCATCTGAAATACCATGAAGAAGATTAATTAGTATTTAAAAATGGACGTAACGAACAATTTAAATAAAAATAACATTGATTGCAAAAATTTCAGGACATCGGTTGAATAATATCTTTTAAACATTCCAAAGATACAGTTAGAAGAAAATTATAAGAGAAAAAAAGAAGTAGAACCAAATAGTTGAACTTAAAAGAAATGTAAGCGTCGGTGATTAGTTTGCAAGAGCTTATTGTAGATTAATAAAGGGAAAATGACAAACACGCCCCCAACGTTCAGAAAAAATGACAAAAACTTTTTTAATATTTAAAAAAAGATATTTACACCCCATTCATTATAATTTTAATATGTAATTATCATTATACCCTTCTAACATATAAAAAAATTATTAGATTATCCAATTTATCCATATATTATTAATAAAATTATAAATATACCCTCATTACCCCATTTCTCTATGTAGATTTTTTATCAATAACTAATTTTCAAAAAAGATATCTACACACTTAAAAAAATTGTCAACAAATTATAATTTTAAAAATAAAATTGCTTATTAATACCATAATAAATAACATAGAAAATTGGTTATAAATGTACAAGTTTAAATGATTGACATGTGGAGAATTGTTAAATATACAAGTTTAAAGTTTAAATAATAACCAATTTTATTTTTAAAATTATAATTTATTTATAATTTTTTTAGATCTTTTTTGAAAATTGGTTATTGATAAAAATTTAAATAGAGGAATGAGATAATGAGGGTATATTGATAATTTTATTAACAATATATGGACCAATTGGATAATCTAATAATTTTTTTATAAGCTAGAAGGGTATAATGGTAATTACATATTACAATTATAATGAATGGGGATGTGAATGTCTTTTTTGAAACATTAGTGGAGTTTTTGTCCCTTTGCCTAAACGTTGAGGGTGTGTTTGTCATTTTCCCATTAATAAATGGCAATTTTAAAATTTTATTAATGAATTTTACTTCTAAAATGGGTGTAGAGAGGAATTTAGTAGGTTCCAAAATAGACCCAACCATTTTTAAATCAGTGATACTAAAGATCTTAACATTTGAGTCCCTACTTGAGTCTCAATACTATATGTTTCTTATTTATTAGATGATGAATGTATAATTACTTGTTACACTACTCTATTATTCAATAGATAAACGCTACATTAGTTGAAACTTAAATATTATTGGAATCTAGAGTATCTCTTTTTAAATTCATTTTGATATTTGTTCTATTTTTTATTTGATTTACCATTAAAGCCCTTGTTAAAATTTTAAAATGATTGAAACTAAGGATATCTATTGATGATATTATGATTAATTTTATCAGTTGCCACAACTACAGTAGAAATGACATTTTCATCAATGAATTTTTAGAAAAATCATATACAAAATTAGATGGGAAATTAATGGTTGAATGGTGTGTATATATAAAAAAAATATATAATTTCTGGTCTTGATAATGAGATCATTATTCAAGGTTTTCAACATATAAAAGTACGTCGAGGACATTTATAGTATTTGTTATTTATTAACCATTTTTTTAAATTATATTATTGTTCAACTTAGCCCCTATTAAATTGAATCTCTAACAACGCCACTAAGCAGCCATACACAACTAATCGCTGGTACATTGTCTTTGTAAGAACAAACTGGAAAGTAGTATTGTGAAGCTAGTTAGTTAATTTTTTTATGTGATTAAGTGGCATGTTGAATCAACATTTGTGTGGGGTCAGTAGTTAGTTAATTTTTTATTGCTAACAGCTAGACAATAGAGCTATATATACGTAGCTAAGAGCTAATCAGCATACATCTTTTAGTCACAATTTTGAGGGACCTAGGGTGGGAGATAGAAAACTGTAGGAGAGATTTAATCTTTGTCATAAAAGGTCTCTTTGTAAACACTTTATTCAATAAAAGGCTTCAAGCCCAGGAGGATTCTTCAGTTGTGGACATAGGTACCTTGATACTGAACCGCGTTATTCTGTGTGTGTTGTTTCCTATTCATCTTCTTTCTTTTCTGTTTATTATTTACTTTGAGTTTAATAGGTCCCAGTCAGAATTAGCAGAAACAACAAGCAAATAATTTGTTCTTTTTAGGGTGAGGACTACCACAATTGCTAATTGAATTAAATAAAAGTCTGATATCCTTTTATTGAAATATTCGAGTCTATTTATAGAACAAAATTAATGAAATAAAGTAGTTAAAACAAATTAAACCACTTAGCTATAATTTTGAAGTAAATAATAATCTTAAAGGAAGCATGATTAAATTTGAATTCTTCATCAATACGGCTTGACGTAGTAAGCTTTCCGTTGATTTTTTGAATAGTCCTTGAAGGAACGTGATGCCAACCTTATGCATGGCTTGCATGGTTGCTTGTATGTGCCAATGCATATTCGTCATATTTGCTGTTGGGTTTTGTTTCTCATTCGGACTTGCGTATGCTCTTATCATTACCCCCTCCTCGAAAAGAACCCTTGTCCTCAAGGGTTAGTGAAGAAAATCGCTGATTGATCATTGCTGTGTCTTCCCCTGTTTCACTCTCAAGTTTTGTCGTTGCTGCAGATTCTTCATTTATGTTCTCTTCGTCTTCAGCTTCAAGGATTAACAACTGTGGTTTTGTGCACTTATGACCTGTAGAGAATTTATCATTACAATTAAAGCACAAGCCTTGAGCTTTTCGCCTTTGCATCTCCTCCCAAGGAAGCTTTTTAATTGGTATTGTTGGTGAAGCGCGGTTATTGACGATTTGTGGTGGCGGTGAACGACTAAAATCCGGAGATCTCACCAGCCTCTTCTGTCGCTACAATTGTTCATCTCTCATTCTTGCCAAACTGATCACTTCCTTAAGAGTTCTCGGTTTGAACAATCGGATTTCCTCAGACATCTTAGGTTTCAATCCTCCCATGAATGTGTCGACAAGAGCCTTTTGAGTCCACCCTTGAACCCAGTTGCCAAGCCTCTCAAATTTTTCCTGGTAATCTCGAAGAGTGTCGGTTTGCTCGACCCTACATAGCGTCTCATCAAAGTCCTCGCAATCGGTTGGCCTAAACCTCGCCCATAGCTCCTCTATGAAGATTTCCCAAGTAACGTCTCATCTTTCCTCTTAATAAGATTTCCTAAGCCACTGCCACCATTGGTTAGCTTCTCCCTCCAAGTGGAATGAAGCCAAGACAACTTTTTGGTCTTCTGTTGACCCTTGGTATTCGAAGAATTATTCGACGCGGTTGAACCATTCGGTGGGGTCGTTGCCGGCATAACGTGGGAACTCCAATTTTTCCACTCTTGATTGAAACTGCTGCCCTCTGCCATCCTTGTCTTCTCGGTTTAGTCGCGATGTTGCTATGTTGTTGTTGATGCTAGGTGCGTCTTTGGATGTTTGGAAAGACTCTGCAAGTTTGCTCAAGCTTTCTTCAATGTGAGCCAACTTGTCGTTAACTCCTAACTCCATGCACTGCATCTTCTCTTGCATCTCCCCAAGCTTTATTTCTATCTGTTTGATGCATTCCTTGTTGGTTGTCATCCTTGCCTAGCTTTGATACCAATTGATAGGTCCCAGTCAGAATTAGCGGAAACAACAAGCAAATAATTTATTCTTTTTAGGATGAGAGCTACCACAATTGCTAATTGAATTAGATAAAAGTCTGATACCTTTTTATTGAAATATTTGAGTTTATTTATAGAACAAAATTAATGAAATAAAGTAGTTAAAACCAATTAAACCACTTAGCTATAATTTCGAAGTAAATAATAATCTTAGAGGAAACATGATTAAATTTGAATTCTTCATCAATACTGTTGATGCTGAAATCTGCTTGCCTTATGCCCTACCAGATTTTTCCACCAATGCTTACATAATCAGTAACCTGGATATTGAATTCCTCTTCCTCCGACAATTATTCTAATCACGGGAGTTGGAATTACCCTTCCTTCTTCCTCAAAACCTACGCTCACAAAAGTGGATCAGACACGCCAGTGGTTTTGCCGGCATAAACTCTCCGATGCTTAAGTTAGCTCAAAGTGTTTACGGAAAACAATGTAACTTAGATTGGATGACTCACTTAAAATTGGCTCACAGTGTTTTTTAAAAAATACTCTAGTTATATTTTGGCAGAGTTTTCCCCTTACTCTCAATTTTTCTGTCCCTTTCTTCATTTATTTCTTCTTCTTTTATAGCCGATGTCCCACGTTTCCATTTGCCCTTAATCTCCCCTTATTTTAGGTAGTGGCCACTCCTTGTGGGACTGTAACTGCCATATTGCGGGTAAACATGGGACACCTGAGCCTTTATGAGCAGGTCCATTGCACATATGGGCTTGCGTTTCGTCTGGCCTCTTATGTCAGTTATTGACGTAGCAATTTCAGACTCTTCGTATTTGAAATTTGAAACGACGGGATATCCATCCTCGAAAAATGGTGAATGAGCTGGTACTCCCATTACTTCAAACATTTCTGTTTCCCCCTTTTCACTTCAAATCCCTAAGTTAAAGTCATTTTTTCTTTACTTTTTTGCTCTTCCTTCGTAAGATAACTTCTTTCCTTAATCTCCCCTTATTTTGGGTAGTGGCCACTCCTTCTGGGACTCTAACAGCCATATTGTGGGTAAACACAAGACATCGTGTCTCTCTCAACAGTTCTGAACGCGCCGCAATTATCAAGATCTCATGAGATCGTGTTCCCGAACTTTGGGAAATGGGTATCTGCTCGATACATGACTCTGATCGATACATTCCTCTGGATGGCACTCATCCCTGGTCGGCCTTAGCTCCCAGTGTTCTGCTCATACTATTTGACCGACGTGATCCATGCCGGGGTGGGAAAAATGGCGTGGCCAAGCTGGTGCTCTTATTTACTTAACACCAATCCCCCAGTTTCTAGTCGTGCGAGTGAAACGAGTTGAGAGTAGAAACTTGGTAATTGAATCTCACCAATTCAGGGAATTTCTCATCTAGTCTTCCATTTACTGGGATGGACATATGGTTCCACGTTTTGTCTGGGAAACTTCTGAGCTAAGCCTGGGCCTTTATGAGCAGGTCCATTGCACATCTGGGCTTGCGTTTCGTCTGGCCTCTTATGTCAGTTATTGACGTAGCAATTCCAGACTCTTCGTATTTGAAATTTGAAACGACGAAATATCCATCCTCGAAAAACGGTGAATGAGCTGGCACTCCCATTACTTCAAACATTTATGTTTCCCCCTTTTCACTTCAAATCCCTAAGTTAAAGTCATTTTTTCTTTACTTTTTTGCTCTTCCTTCGTAAGATAACTTCTTCATATTTCGCTCACATTTTCTACGTCTGAGATCCCCATCCTGCTGGATCTTTTCTCTGTTGCTGCAATATCATCAGTACCAGTGTATTTCAGTTATAGCCTTCAACCCTTTCTCTGGTTGTTGTTGATTAGGTTTTGTGTTGTGGATTCTGTGTTTGCCTTTGTGTTAATACTCTCGGATTTTTGTGGTCCCCCCTTTTTTAAACTTCGATATGTCCAACCGGAGGGGAAAAAGGATTGTAGTTCAGAGTGACGAAGAGGTAGAGGATTCATATCTCCACTTGCTTAGACCTAGTGACCCTCTACACTCCTCTCACGATATAGGTCCCTCCAGTCATAGGGATACCCCTGACAGCCCCCGTCACATAGCCACTTCATCTTCCCTCGAATTAGAGCTTGTAGGAAACAAGGGTGGCCCCGCGTCGGGCTCGAGTGAGAATCGAAGCTCTAGTGGGGTTGAGGCCGCTGAAGAAATAGATGATGATGAGGGGAGTAGTTCCGAGCCGAGCCGACCCCCCAAGAAGAGAAATCTTGGCCATAGGGTGGAGGCAGATTCCTACCCTTTTGACTTCACAGCATGTGCCACCACCTCGGATGATCTGTTCAGGCTTAGGAATCTTTATGACATTCCTGATGATGTTATTCTCGTGGTTCCTAGGAAAGGTGATATTCCTAGTCAGCCTCCGAAGGTGTATGTAACCATGCACATGGAGTGCTTGAAATTAGGAGCTCAGCTGCCCCTTCAGCATTATTTTGCTAAGATTTTGGGTGGCATGCACTTGGCCCCAGGTCAACTACATCTGAACAGGTGGAGAGTCCTCTCGGCCATGTTTGTATTATAGGAGAGGTGTGGATCGGAGGAGCCCTCTCTTGTTGAGGTAAAACACTTGTACCAGCTGAGGAGTATCCCAAATGAAGCAGGCTGGTACTACTTCATGTCGAGCTCCGCAAAGTGGAAACCAATCACCGGCTTCTCTTCCTCCTATAAAAATTGGAAGAACAAATTCTTCTTTACTGGGGAAAATTTATGTAAAGCAGCTCGTTCGCTTGGTGGTGATATTTACATCTCCACGCAATTTGTCACCCCATGTCGCTCATTTTTTCCTTATATTTTTTCTCAAATTGCTACTTATTGGGTTCTTTAACCGTGTTTGGTTTTTCAGAGTCATGGGGTTTGATTAAAAATCTTGAAGAACGACCTCTGCTCCAGGTGGAAACTGCTCTGGTGAACGCGTCGACTTGCCAAGGCCTTCTTTTACCAATGAACTTGGTCGGTTCGGGGTTAGAGGACATAACTACTGGAATGGATACCAAAATCCTCAACGCGATGACCAGAAAGTGTAGTCAAGCTTCAACCAGCTCCAGCAATCCTCTTCATCCTCCTCCGAAGACCAATGTTGGTCCCTCCAAGGCTCCAGTTCTTGCTCTACCCCCTCCTCCACCTCGTAAGAGCAGTAGGGAGAAGACTGCTGAAAGGAGTTATGAGGTCAGCATTCATTATGGGGACCGATCCTCTCCTCTTCCATCTCGTGATCGGGGTGACTACCTGACCCCGTATCAGAGGGACTATGGAAAGTCAGTGGAACCAAAAATGGTCCAAGACATAGAGAGTATGAGTCTCACTGAACTAGCTGGTTCTGTCCACGGGGTCTTTTACAAGCTGCCCACTATAGTCTATTATTACAAGAACAGGGTCACGCGCCATGAGAGAAAACTTCAAGCAGACAAGCAAGACTTGAAGAAAAGAGTTGAGTCTACTGACCGCTCGAAGGAGAAGCTGCTCGATCTGCAGAGGCAGGTTGGGGACCTGGAGGAGAAAGTGGCCATGGCTGAATCCAACTCCACTAAACTTGAGACTGAGTTGGGTGATCTGAGGTCTAATCTGCAGGCTACCTAAAGTGAGCAGGATACCTTAAAGATGCCCTTCGAGGGAGAGATCAAATCTCTTAATAAGCAACTGGCCAAGGTGAAAGGTAAATATATTGATGTTGATGATCGGTTGGACGTAGAGTACAACTCCGGACTGACTTTCTGCTATAAGTGCATCATGTTTGTACTTAAGGAAGAATATCCTGAGCTCCAGATGGACAAGTTGGAGGCTGGAGTGCAGAGATATATGTTCGAGGACGACCAGGCCGATAAGGAACAGGGTGGTCAGGACCAGGTGAAGGCTCCTTTAGATGTGGTGTAGGAGGGGGAAGTCAGGGATCGTGTTCTTGAGGTTGGTCAGGGGTCAGTGCCCACTCTTCTAGAGGCTGCTGACCCTCTTCCTTCTTCCGATATTGCTGATTCTCCTCTTTCGAAGATCGTTACTCCCTTAACTACTGAAGTTACTGAATCTCATAGGCCTTAGATTGATTTTTGTATAAATCTTGGACCTTCATCTGTTTGTCAATTTTGAACATTTATAAAAATTTGAAAGCTTTCTGTTTGTCTTATTATCTAATTTTTGCTTACGGATTACTTCTGCAAATTAGACCTGATAATTTATTTAACTTTAACCGCTGGTTCTACGATGGACCGAGTAGAAATAAGCATTCATTGGCCTTAATAGAATCTCATAAAATGGCCTGCTGGTCCTTTTGGCCACCGAGTAGGGATTTGGCACTTGTTTGCCTTAGTGAAAATCTTTTAGAATTGTTTGCTAGTCTTTCGTTGATCGAGCAGGAGTAGACACTTATTTGCCTTAGTAAAAATTTTCGTAAAGTCATCTGCTGGTCTTTTGTTGATTGAGCAGGAACATGCACTTGTTTGCCTTAATAAAATTTCGTGAAATCATCTTTGGTCTTTCGTTGACCGAGTAGGAATAGGCACTTATTTACCTTAGTAAAATTTCGTGAAATCATCTGCTGGTCTTTCGTTGACCGAGTAGGAATATGCACTTATTTGCCTTAGCAGAAATTTCGTGAAACCTTCTGCTGGTCTTTCATTGACCGAGCAGGAATAGACACTTACTTACCTTAGTAAAATTTAGTAAAATCATCTGCTAGTCTTTCGTTGACCGAGCAGGAATAGGCACTTACTTGCCTTAGTAATAAAAAATCTAACGAGCTTTCTAGCAGGGGAATTTTCTGCTGAATTTATTTTTATTGGAATTTAAACATATTACAGAAATACAGGACATATGTTTGTACAACAAGTCATCATGCATTAAACATAAATAACTTATCAAAGAAAGATAAAAACTTAATGGAGCCTTTCGCTTACTAAAAATACTTTTTCAAGTGCTCGGCGTTCCACAATCTCTTCATATCTCGTCTGTCTGGGTACGCCAGTTTGTAAGCTCCTGGTCTAGTCACCCGTATTATTCTGTGCGGACCTTCCCATTTTAGGCCGAGCATGCCATGGTTAGGATCCCTTGTGTTTTGATTCATCTTCTTCAGTACCCAATCCTCTGCTCAGCACTGCCTCACGCGTACGTTCTTATTGTAGTAACTCATGAACCTTTGCTGACATTGGGCCATTTTCTGTGAGGTCCCTTCCCTTTTCTCCTCCAATAGGTCTAGGCTTAAGTAGATCTGCTCGTCATTTTGCTCTTCATTGAAGTATTTCATTCGATGTGTTCCCACTCCAATTTCTGCCGGGATAACCGCCTCATAACCAAAAGCTAAGGCCAATGGGGTCTCCCCTGTGGCAGTTTTGTGAGTTGTCCGGTAAGCCCACAATACTCCTGGTAGCTCGTCAACCCAAGCTCCCTTCTTCTCTCCCAACCTAATTTTTAGGAGCTTTTTTATCATTTTGTTAGCTGCTTCCACTTGCCTGTTTGCTTGGAGGTGTGCGGGGGTGCAGAACTTTAGGTCCACTCCCAAATTTTGGCGAAAATCCCTGAAGTTGCTATTGTCAAACTGCTTTCCATTTTCCGTAATGATGGCATAGGAGATCCCATATCTGCAAATGATATTCTTCCAAATAAAATCCGTCGTCCTTCTCTCCGTGATTTGGTTGAGGACTCCCACTTTTACCCACTTAGTGAAGTAGTCTATTGCCACAATTGCATGTGTTGCAGCTCCTCGGCCCTTAGGCAACGAACCAATCAGGTCGATTCCCCCACTGAGCGAAAGGCCATAGGGATGTCATAGTAGTCAGTTTTTCTGGAGGTTGTGCAGGAACCTTTAAGAAGCTTTGGCAGATCTTGCAGTTCTTTGACATCCTTTTCTCATCCTGGTGCATGGTTGGCCAGAAGTATCCCTGTCGGAGTGCCTTGAAAGCTAAAGTTCTTGGCCCCGAGTGATTGCCACATACTCCTTCGTGAATCTCCCTTAGTACATAATCTGTCTCCTCATTATCCAAACATCTTAAGAGGGGCAAGGTGAATCCTCGATGGTAGAACACCCCATCGAGTAGCGTGTACCTTGCTGCTCGGCATTTTAACTTCCTTGCTTGCCTCTTGTCCTTCGATAGAATGCCATCACGAATGTAAGAGACAATCGGGTCCATCCAAGATTCCTCGGTGCTTATTCGCATTACCTCTACTTCCTCCTGTATGCTTGCCGAGGTCCTTACCTTTAGTGGAACTGACTTAGTTAATTTTGGATCGGCTACTGCAGCCATTCTGGCCAACATATCAGCTCGGTAATTCTCATTTGAGGGTATCAGCTTTACCTCCACCTCTTTGAAAAGCCCAATCATCTGTTTTTCTTTCCTTAGATAAAACCCCATCTTTTCAACCCTTACTTAGAACTGATCACTGAGTTGATTGTAGACTAACTGAGAATTTGCTCAGATTTCTACCCTTTTCGCTTTTAGTGCGTTTGCAAATCCGAGCCCAATGATAAAAGCTTCATATTCAGCTTGATTGTTTGTGAGCTGGAATTCAAACTTAACTGCATATATTACTTCGGTCCCTTCTGGGCTTCGTATTACAATTCCTGCTTCGGACCTTTGTTCTCTACATGACCCGTCAACCATTATCAGCCACATCCTTTCTGTTTCCTCCTGCTCTATTAGTTGTTCCTCTCGAACTTCTTCCCCTGACTCAGCACGGTCTACCATAAAATCGGCCAGAGCTTGGACTTTGATTGCTCATCGGGGCCTATAGGATAGATCAAACTCACTCAGATCCACAAACCATTTTACTAACTTACTACAAGTGTATGGTTTTTGAAGCATTTGCCGAAGAAGTTGGTCAGTCATCACAACTATCGAGTGAGCCTGGAAATATAGTCTGAGTTTACGTGCTACCGTTACCAAAGCCAACGTCCATTTCTCCGTCAGGGGATACCTAGTTTTTACATCTACTAGGGCCTTGCTCATGTGGTATACTGGGTGTTGCTTCCCTTCTTCCTCCCTGACCAATACTGAACTAGTAGCCCACTTAGATAACGCTAAGTACAAAAGCAGCTGGTCACCCTTTCTTGGAGTTGACAGTAACGGAGCGCGGGCCAAGTATTCATTCAGCTGCCCAAACGCTTCCTCGCATTCCGGGGTCCACTCCATCTTTCTTCCTTTCTTTACAATTTGAAAGAAAGGGTGGCACTTATCTGTGGCCCGCGAGATAAATCGGTTCAGTGCTGCCAACTTCCCCATAAGGCTCTGCACTTCTTTAAATGTTCGTAGGGACCTCATTTCTGTTACTGCCCGTATTTTCTCTAGATTGGCTTCAATCCCCCGGTAGCTCACTAGGAATCCCAAAAACTTACCTGAGTTGACCCCGAATGCACATTTGTCTGGGTTCAGCTTCATCTCGTACTTCCTTAGCAATTCAAAGGTTTCCTCTAAGTGCTTCACATGATCCCTCGGTTTTTTGGACTTGGTGATCATATCATCAACGTACACCTCTATAATATGACCAATCAAGGGTTTGAAGGTCTTGTTCACTAACCTTTAATAGGTAGCCCCTGCATTTTTTAAGCCGAAAGGTATTACCCTGTAACAAAACAAACCCATGTTAGTTATAAAGACAATATTCTCCTCATCCTGCTCGTCTATGGGTATCTGGTTGTATCCGGAGAATGCATCCATAAAACTAAACAGATTGTGACTCGCCGTGGAGTCCACTAATTGATCTATCTTTGGTAGGGGAAAACTGTCCTTTAGGCATGTCTTATTGAGGTCCGTGAAATCTACACACATTCTTCATTTTCCGTTGGCCTTTTTTACTAATACTACATTGGAAATCCATTCCGGGTACCTAACTTCCCTTATGAACCCTGCTTTCAACAGCTTTTCCACCTCGATATTTATGGCTTCGTACCGCTCCTGGTTAAAGCACCTTCTTTTCTACTTTACCGGCCTTGCTCCCTTCATGATCGCTAACTTGTGGCAAGCCACCCTGTGATCAATTCCTGGCATATCCTCATGAGACTAGGCAAATATGTCTGCATGGGACTGTAAACACCTCACCAACTCGCCTTTTAGTGTCTCGTCCAATCTTGACCCGATCTTAATAATTCTGCTTAGGTCGATCTTACTAACACATACTTCCTCTAGATCCTCCACATGTTCCTGGCGACCCTTTTAGAATCTTGGTTATCAAGCGAGGTAACCTACAACGTTTCCTTGGCTGCTGTAGTGTAATAGCTCCTTGCCATTCTCTGGTCTCCGTTTACTACACCAACTACCCTGTTTATTCTGTACTTCAATGCCAGATAATGCGTGGATATAACGCATTGGCTTATCCTCATGAATGGTCTCCCCAATATCATCTGATAGGGGCTCCTTTCTTCTACCACAACGAAGTCCAGCATCATCGTTCTTTCAAACGGCTTTGTCCCTATAGTAATCGAGAGTTCAACGACCCCCAAAGGAGTTAATTGTCCCCCTCCAAATCCTTTCAAGGAAGTGTTTGTCCGCTCCAACTTCAAATCTGATATCCCCATATCATCTAGAGTCGACTTAAACAGAATATCGACTGAATTCCCCGTGTCTACCAGTATCCGCCGCAACTCTGTACTAGCCACTGTTGCCTTGATTACCAGTGCATCCTCATGATGATATAAGACACCTTCTTCGTCATCTTCTGTCCACATAATGAGAACTTGCCGCACTTTTGCCCTCTTAGCTGCTAGCAAATTGAAGAGCACTTCTTTGTTGACCATGGCATACTTTCCATAGTTCTTCCGTGCTCTGTTCGAATCTCTGGCCAATGTTGGCTCCCTGCTATCACACGGATAGTTGACTGTTCACGTTCCAGGCCCCTTTCAACTCCTTCCTCCCGCGTGTACTATGATTCGATGACTGGGAATACTCTATCCAAATACCGATTCCTCAGCAAAACCTCCACCTGAATCTTTAGGTCACGACATTGGCTGATACTGTGACCATGAGTGTTATGAAATTTGCAGAACCTGCTCCTATCACGCCGGTGAGCAGATTTTGTTATGGGGGCTGGAGGGTACAGCAGGCCTCGTCTTTCAATTCTCTCATATAATTCCTCCATCAAGATTTTTAATGGAGTGTACTGTCTATATGCCGAGCTCTGGTCGACCAGTTGAACCTCTCAGCTATTACGGATATCACCCCCGGCTGACGTCATCGGTGACTATAATTGGTTGTATGTAGTGCTCGGGGATTGTTGTGATAAAGATGAGCAGCCATCTATCTGTATTCTCGCTGCTGTTCCGGGAATGAGGGGCGCAGATGTTGAGCTCGGTTGTGTGGGAACTGTTGTGGTCTCTGAATTATGGGGTAAGGGCGGGACCGATCTGATGTTTTGCCCATTGCTGAGGATTCCCCAGCTCGCTTTCCCGAACCGCTTCCGATCGAGGCTCTCCATTCCTTCCGCCTCATCTCTTCTAATTGTTCACTTTTTAACCGTGCCAACTTCTCTTCTTCAATCTCTATATCTCGCCTCGCTTGTTCATACCCCACCGCGTAATTCTGCACCAGGGGGCTTTTTAGGTTGTACCACAGTCAGCCTATCTTTACACCTTCTTTTAATCCCCTCAGAGCCTGCGGATGATTAAAAACTCCTAGGTCCAGCACGGTTCGATGGTATCGTTTTACAAATTCCCACAGGGATTCGTGTTCCTCCTGCTTCATCCTCGTAAGCTCCATCATGTCATCCTCTGGGGCCACGGCTCCTCGGAACTGCTCGGCCAACTCTTGGCACATCTGTTCGTATCCTTTTATACTTCCCCGCGGCAGCTTGCGATACCATTCTCAGGCTCGTCCCTTTAGTGTCAACGGAAACACTCTACACCTCTGCGCTGGTGTCAGCCCCTGCACACCCGTCATGTCATTGAAACGTTCAATGTGCACCAGCGGATCACTTCCTCCTAAATACTTAAGGTCGGGGAAGCGATAATCTCTTGGGATTACTGTACCCATGATCTCGGTCGACAACGGAGATTCTTCATCTAGCATTATCCTCCAGCTCGGCGGCTTTTTCTTGCCCTGAATCTCTTCCATCACTTGCGCCAATCTACGCATCTCTCCCTCCAGTTCTATCGCACGGTCAAGATCGTGCGCTACTATCTGGTCGTGTTCCTGCTCGGCAATCTGTAACCGTTATCTGAGCTCTCCTTCATCAACACTAGCTCATCAGCCATCGACCTCCAGTACCCGTCCAGAAGGGGTTGGTTCCTCTCTTCGCCTACGCGCTCTACTGTACCTTGACTAGTACTTCGATAAGGATGCACCCCACAAGGTTGGTCCACTGATGGAGAGATCTCCTCGACTCTACGCCTTTGGAAATTGGGTTCTGCCCCGACATCCTCACTCCACATGGGGGTTTCGTGGTCCCTTCTCCGCTCCTCCCTCAGCTCAAACAATACGGTCGTCAGAGTCTCCATTTGCTTTTCCATCCACTCCAGGCTATCTTGCATTATCCTCTCTCTAGCTTCACTCGCTATCTCCCAGAGGGTGATCGTCTCGATAGTTTCGTTGTTGTCCTTTACGGCGTCCTTCCTCAACGCATCCATATCCACCCATTTGCTGCTTCTTCGGTCACTTACTAATTTGGTGGTAGCTTTTTATTCAGTTCCCCACAGACAGCGCCAAAATGTTGATGCTGAAATCTGCTCGCCTTATGCCCGACCAGATTTTTCCACCAACGCTTACGTAATCAGTAACCTCAATATTGAATTCCTCTTGTTCCAACAATTGTTCTAATCACGGGAGTTGGAATTACCCTTCCTTCTTCCTCAAAACCATTGCTCACAAAAATGGATCAGAGATACCAATGGTTTTGCCTGCATAAACCCTCTGATGCTTAAATTAGCTCAAGGTGTTTACGGGAAAACAATGTAATTTAGATTGGATGACTCACTTAAAATCGGCTCACAGTGTTTTCTAAAAAATACTCTGGTTATATTTTGGCATAGTTTTCTCCTTACTCTCAATTTTTCTGTCCCCTTCATTTATTTCTTCTTCTTTTATAGTCGCTATCCCACGTTTCAGTCTGCCCATACTCTCCCCTTATTTCGGGTAGTGGCCACTCTTCGTGGGACTTTAACTGTCATATTACGGGTAAACACAGGACACTGTGTCTTTCTCAACAGTTCTGGACACGTCACAACTATCGCGATCTCGTGAGATCGTGTTCCCGAACTTTGGGGAATAGGTATCTGCTCGGTACATGTCTCTAATCGGTACATTCCTCTGGATGGCACTCATCCATGGTCAGCCTTAGTTCCCATTGTTCTACTCGTATTATTTGACCGACGTGATCTATGCCGGGGTGGGAAAAATGGCATGGCTGAGCTGGTGCTCTTATTTACTTAACAAATACAGCTTGACGTAGTAAGCTTTCCGCTGATTTTTTGAAGAGTCCTTGAAGGAATGTGATGCCCACCTCATGCATGGCTTGCATGGTTGCTTGCATGTGCCAATGCATATTCGTCATATTTGCTATAGGGTTTTGCTTCTCATTCGGACTTGTGTATGCTCTTATGAGGGTTGGTTAACTTTCTTTGTTAAGGAGAGTTGATCTTGGTCGATTAGGTTCTTTGGCTCATGTTGGTTGATTAACGTCTGAGGATTTGAGTAAATTCCACAACAAGTATGTACAACAGTACAAGCTTTTCTACCGCACACTTGGATTATAAATTCTTGGGAAATTATCATTTATATACCCTATATTTGCTCTGTTATCAAAAATACTACAACACTTGAGGGTATATCAATCGTCCACCCTTAATTGACAAAATGTATCAGCCGACCACCAAACCGTTAATTGCCCTTTGAAAGTTAACGGAGTTGCAGTGAATTAACGATTTTACCCTTGAAAATTATCACTTGTATACCCTTAAATTCTCTTTTTATCACTTGTATACTCATAAATTATAACTTGTATCATATGAAAAGACCAAATTACCCTTCTGACATCATCAAACTTAAACGGCAACTAACGGTTTGGTGGTCAGCTGATACATTTTGTTAACTTAAGGTGGACGATTGATACACCCTCAAAGTGTTGTAGTATTTTTTATAATGGAGTAAACTAAGGGTATACAAATGATAATTTCCCTAAATTCTTCTGTAAAACCTGTTGAAACAGCGGGTCACGTTTTGAACAAAACACACTCACTACGTGTATTTTGTGTGACCTCAATGTACAAAAGTGAACATGATGCTCTGCGCGGATATGTCATCATTAGGATGACTAACAACCGTTACAATTTACAAAAAAACATGCAGACTACGAGAATGTCATTTTTGACAGATGCACAAGAGTACAGAGTCTTTATTTTCTTTTGACATCTCATTATATTAAAAAATGAATAGAACGAAATAAGAAAAATGAACTTTTGTAACGAAATTCTCTTCTTTGAGCCAGAGTCCAATCATTTGATTTGACAATTATACTTTCTTTTTGGAGGCACAATCCTCCTTGTTTTCTTGAAATTTTGGTTTCTTAAGTTTCTTCAGGTACCAGGATTCTTCAAAGTGGTTTTTTCCTAAACCAAGTAGCCTTAGGGTCCAAGCTTCTGCTATGTTATAGGGTCAGATTTATCATTGGGCCTCAGAATCCATGCAATATAGCTTGCTGCAGCAGCGGATACTGGCTCCATTTCTTGCATTTGTCCAAGTTTAGGTGCTCCTAATGTGCATTTGAATAAATTTTTTCTTGAACACCTTTTTCAGAGGAAAGTCACATATAAGCAAAATGGAAGCAACCAGGGAAGTTCATTGCCATAGCCCTGGAACGCAACAGTGATGAAAATTTCTTGAATAATTGGATCATTTTAGAAATGCTGCTACATGATTTTTCTGTGAATTCATAGAGTGAGAATTGTACCAGATAGATCTGTGATCTGTAGTCACAGCCTTTGTCTCAGAGGGATTAATAGTTGGAACAAATTGTTTCCTAGCATGGAAAACTGGTTTGCTGGTGGCAATAACTAATTGTTAGAAGCCCTTCGGTAGTAAGCGGTCCAGCAAAAGTCCTCAATAAGTGGTCACTCTTGGGAAAATATGCACCAGAAAAAGGCAGCCTGAGATCCTAACTCCAACGATATGCCGCAGATGTTGGATTAATGTTAATGTCTAGTATCACTGAGACTAATCCGATCACAAGCTCCAATATGGAAGCCAGACCCCAGTTGAACAACCAAATCAATACCATGAATGGTTATGCTTTTTGATCTGAAAAGATGAGGGAGCTAGCTAATAATAAAGTAGCAAGCTTCAAGAAAAGAGAAGAGTCGTTATAACTTACCAAGTCATCGAAAATAACAGAAATATTTGATATAGCATAATGTAATAGATCAAATATGCTGTAGATGTCAAATGACAAAAAAATAAATTACTTTTCACTTTCCGATCGGAACAACAAACAGATAATAATCGCAAATTATTATCTTCTTCGTCGTTGTTTTTTCCCTTCAACTTCAATGCAGTTGAGGGTTTGCGCGTGAGTCCACCGAAGAGATGGGTTACTTCTAAAATGGTCATGATGTATTAATGTCAATCAGATACCGAAAGCAATGATTATGATATTGTAAGTACACTGGGCTCCGGGCTTTCGCCGCGAAATTGTATTGGTTGACTAAGGGTTTGGGTTGCATTGGCTTCCCAAATCATCTATTTTAAGATAGATTTGGAAAAAATCAATTTTATAAATAAGTTGGTCACTTATTTTGTAATTTTAGACTATAACATAATAACTTATCAAATAATTTAGTAAGTATATTTAATGAAAGTAAGTCAAAATAACCAAAATAATTAATGTTACTATTATTATCTATATTTTTCGTATTTTACAAATAATGAAAACATTTTGTTTTATGTTGAACTGTTACAATAACAGAAAACTTTAGTGTAAATAGGTGAGTTGATAATAAGTAACTTACTAAAATGGGAAAATGCCGCCAGCACTAATGTTTCGACAACGGCTACATCACCAGCGCCGGCGAAAATATTTGTCTCATTGAAGCAAAATACTCACCACTGAATAAAAAATTCTCTGATCTCTACGTACAACCATGTCGGCCAAACCATCAAAGGAGGTCTGAAAATAACGCAAAATCACATAAATTGTGGTGGCCTATAAAACACCGCCTCTAATCAACAACGCAATATGCCGCACCCCAGCCCCCAAAGCATCCTTTGTAGACGCTGGGCAATATCATGTCTCATTCTTTTATTTTATATTTTAAAGAATTTTTAGTTATTAAGAGCTCCATTCCTATATATATCAAAAGAATCTTGTTACAAATTTATAAGTACATAGTATTTCAATTCGTTAAAGTTTACTGTTGCTAGGAGTCTCCCCAAGTATTGCCTAAAACGATCGAATTTGTAATCTTTCTTCTTTAATTAAAAAAAAAGAGTCATGATATTTGTAATAGGATGATAATATCTTATAGATTTTTATTTTTATTTTTTTCAGAGTAAAAAGATTACAAATTCACCCATTTAAAACTATACTTGGGGAGATTTTAAGCATCCTCAAATATTTTTTTATGAATTGAAACAGAAGAAGTGCTCCACCAGTTATGAGCATTAACACCTAACTCCAAATTTACAAAGTTGTCTGCCACTGAATTGCCCTCTTTGTAGATGTGTGAACTAGTAAAGTGCATTCCATGATTAAGTAACAATTCAACTATCTGATACGTAGATGTCATGTCGGCTTGAATTTGGTACTTTAAGATAAGCTAAAACTTAAGACGAGTTACTATCAACCAAATAAAATTCCATCCTTTCGTAACTACAAACTCAATAGCCTTTAAAATGATATGGGATATTATTATTTTCTCACCAAAAATATTCTGACACATTATGTCAGTACCACAGTATGGTAAAATTATCAATTTACTATCAAACATTTAAACTGTTAGCATTTTCTCACCATTCCGTTAAAACTCAGTTAATATGTAACAAAAAATTCATAAAAAGTTAATTTTACCCCTAGAGCATAAAAGACCATGTAATTAACCTTTTATAAATTTTGTAATTAAATCATCATTTATTGTTCTTCCTTCTTAAAGGATAAAAATTACCATTTATAAATTTTGTAAAATTGACCCTGTGGTGCTAGGTACTTCATAAATTGATTTAATTTATTTAATTTTTAAAGGGCAAATTTATTTATTAAATTGACGAGCTAAAGACAATTTATTCTACTACTAAAAATCAATTTATGAAAGGGAAAAATGTGCAAAACAAGTAATTTAATATTTGATATGATGATAATAATTTTACACAAAAAAATAAATAAATAAATTTACCCTTTAAAAATTAAATAAATTAAATCAATTTATGAAGTACCTAACACCACACGGTCAATTTTACAAAATTCATAAAGGGTAATTTTTGTCCTTTAAGAAAGAAGAACAACAAATGATGATTTAATTACAAAATTCGTAAAAGGTTAATTATATGGTCTTTTATGCTCCAGGGGTAAAATTGACCTTTTAAAAATTTTCCGTTACATATTAACTAAGTTTTAACGGAATTGTGGGAAAATGCTAACAGTTTAAATGTTTGATAGTAAATTAATAGTTTTACCAAATCGTAGTACTGGCATTATGTGTCAAAATATCTTTGGTGGGAAAATGATAATTTCCCAAATGATATGTATCTATGCATAGAAAGATGTTTGATGGCCAAGCGACTGCGCAAAACAACTCGAAAAGCACCAAGGGAACCACCCAAGCGATTGCGCAAAACAACCTTGAAAAGCACCCTTGAAACCACCCAAGCGACTGCACAAAACAGCCTCAAAAAGCACAATTGAAACCACGAAACCCGGCACCACAAGCTGCAAGACCTAGGTTTCCCTTCGCCAAACCGTCTGTGTTAACTTTGATCCAAGGAGCTGTTGGTGAATGCCAAAAGATATTGATGATAGATGAGGATGAATGCCTGGCACAAGATAAATGCAAAGTGGAATAAGTAGGCCAAGATGCATCAGCACTTTGTGGATTAACCACTCCAAGAAATGACAATTATCGATTCCGAAATCGAAGACAATTTCGTGCCTTCCATATATAGTAAACTGCAACTAGGCAACAAACTCTCCATAATTAAGAAACATGGCCGGTGAAGGTAGTCTCAAAAATCAAATTTCTTAGAACAAGAATATCTGCCGCTGTTGGAAAATGGCGATGAAAAAGGTGCCAATCCGAGCCCAAAGTTGTTGCGCACATGAGCTTTCAAGAAGTAAGTTATCATCAGTGGACAAACTATTATGGAATAGACGGTAGGCAGGTATAGAGAACTTTGATGGAAAGTAGCGATCCCATAACAACTTATATAAAGGCTGCAAAGTCTGATGATCGGTTAAAAAAAAAAAGCATAAGAATCAGACTAACTCAAAGAACTATTACAGGAATGCATCCAAACTAGTTTGTTTGATAGAGTTAATGGGAAGATGAGCAGTCACTACTTCATGAAAGAATTGAGGGAGCAATGTGGCAAAATGTGTAAAAACACACCATCAACTTTTATTTATCAAGCTATCAACAGACAATAGCAGCCTCCAAGTGTAAACTAAAACCATCAGTATTCACTAAATCTAGAATAGATTGACTCCGCCATGCATCTTTCCATAAATTAATAAAATAGCCATTACCAACTGGCCATATATAACCTGCCACCAAAGAAGGCATTACTCAAACTATGCCAAACAGAACTGGAAGCAACAATAGATCATACAGTCTTCAATAAAGCAATACGATTCCGATGAAAAAGATTGCGAATACCCAAACCACCTTCCTCCGTAGGCACACACACCTGAGACCACACAACCGTCACAAGTTTTCTAGAATCACAAGTGCCTGACCAAACAAAATCGCGAACCTATGCATTAAGGCAATGGAACAGAGAAGAGTCCATAAATAAACCATAAATTCATAGAATTTAATAATGTAACGTGTTCTGTGTCATGAGTAGGGTACCTTCTGGAGGTTATAATTTGGCCTATAGGTGTCTGTTTTCAATGTATAATATACCATTTCGAAACTTGCGATGAGACAAACAAAAGCCAAAACCACGTAAGTTGTTTTGCCTGTGATTGAATCATAAATTTTGCTTCTTTCCTGGTCATTTTCTAGTTTAAAGACTTGTTTTCCTATTTTTCTTGATTCTTCTAGGATTTTTATCTTTCTTTCTACTACTCGAATTTGAGTGCCGTTTATTTTAATTTTCCTATTTTGATTAGAAGAATTTAATTATTATATTTTATTTCAGATTTTCCTATCTTGGTAAATTCACGATATTTAGACTTGTTATAAATGTTGGAATTATATGCCCTTTTAAAGCATATTAATTTATTTTCGGATTAATAAAAATTTGATATATTTTCAATTGCATAAATATATATTAAATAAAGTCCGTTTAATCATATTATATGTATTTATGTAATCATCATATGGATTCACAGAAGAAATAAATACAAGTTATCTTATGATTAAATAAATTTAGTTCGTAGTTGATAAATAGAGTTGGGCGCTCTATTTATGTTTAGACTATAGTAAATTCATTGAATGATTTGTCTTAATCATATATGAATTTACTGATGTAATTCGACTACATTGAGCTGGATCACATTTGAGATTTAATTAACCTTGAAATGACTGTCAGACTTATTAAATTTCATAGGCATTGATTTTACTGTAATCTTAATCTTGAGTTAATTATGATTTCATGATTGTAATTGTTATTCCCTTTGAGTTACCAATGGGCACGGCATATACTTGTAGTCAAGATTACACGATATCTGGGTGGGAGCAATTATAAATATTAGAGTTATATATTGACAATATAGAATTTGTACAACACATCTCCTGATAGGTTTTCGGCACTTGATCATAGAATTCTCTGGCCAGAGTGTGTCAACATATTTAGTATATTGAAAATGATCATTAGAGAAAATCAGTAAGAATCAAGGAACAATATGTAATTAAATTGATTGGACAGTTGAGAAATTGATTTAATTAATGATGTGGTACAAAGAATTGTGCAGTAAAAAAATCAATTGGCTTGCAACGAATTATTATTCGAGCACACAATTATGGAGGTTAGTTCCAATCTTTTAGTGGAATAGATTTGGAATTAAATAATTGGGCTAGTTTAATTACAAGTATAATTATTGTAGCCACTATTGTATGTTCCCAAATGATCCCCGGGTTAGCTTATTTAATTGATTACACCATTACTGAATTAATAAGTAAGATAACTAGTTAGTTGGGTCAAAAGCCTAAATGTATCATTTAGTGGGAGGCTCCATTTAATATACTTGTGTGTAAGGGACTTTATGTTATTTTACAAGATGGGCCCCCTATAGAAAAAACAAGTAACGTGGCTTTTGATTTTCGTTATTTAGAGCCTAGGGTTTTCACTAAAGGGAGATATAAAAATGCTAATTTTCTCCCAAAAGAAATAGAGCAGCCACTTTATACAATTTAAAGAAAAAAGATTTTTCTCTCCATTGTTGAGAGAAAAATTTTCTCATGCTAGTTGCTTTAGTGGTGATAAAGGTGCTCACATGTCAAGTGCATATCAAAATTGAGTCATGGCGTAGAAAATTATTTGGTGGCTGATCATGATCTAACAGAAGTGGTGGTGACGGATCGTGATCTAACAAAAGTTGTGGTGACGGATCGTGATCTGGGAGCTTAAATTACTTCAGCGGAAAAAACTAAATCAGATTTTCAAGGTACGATTTCTAGATTATAAATTCTTATATATTATATGAGAGCGATCTTAAAATATTTTATAAAAAATTGTAAAATCGGATTTTTCTCCAACAATAAAAGGGGCTCTGAACCCTAGTTTTATTCATTTAGACTTTCAAGAAGATTTATCATTATTTAGAAATCTAGTTTCTTCTTTCAGTAAACTCAATAACATTTCTATTTCGTTAGTTGGTGTCAGAGCAAGTTTGCTTGTCATCATGGTACGACCACACGAACAAAGGAACAACCATCCCAAAGACGTTGATCAAGGGATGAAGGCAATGTCTGTGGAGACTATTATACAGATGGTCATAAAAGCAGTCTTGCAAGTCATAGAGAATTCATTTAACCCGAGAATGACAGCAATAGAGCAAGCAATCGAGGGTCTCACGCTTTCCATGAATAATGCAAAGAGATAGCAATGACAAAGAGTTAATCATGAGAGAGTTGTTGAAGGAGTCAATCAAGATGAACAATCTTGGGATTATCACCATGAAGAGGTTCGACAGGGTTTCAATCACGAAGTAATACCTCCGAACCTAGAACTGGTAAGGCAAGTGCAGTCGCGCGTACTTGAACAGTTAGGAAATGATTTGGAAGAAGAAGACGCTGAGGATTATAATATGAGGCATTAGAAGGGTTCAAATTACAAGATTAATATTGATATTGCAGATTTTTATTGTGGGATGCATGTTGAAGAATTTTTAGACTGGATATCGAATGTAGAAAATTTCTTACTATATATATAGAGATTCTCTAGGATAAGCAGATTAAACTTATGGCATTTAAGTTGAAGGGTGTAGCATTTGCATGGTGGCAAAATGTTCAAAATCGAAGAAGAGTTGTGAGAAAGTCATTGATCAAATCATGGCCTAGAATGCAGAGGATGATGAAAGAGTATTTTCTAACAGCGAATTACTAGTAGTAAGTGTAAGTGAAATATAATAATTGAAGGCAAGGAAATCATAACATTGATGAATATATGAAGGAATTTTATCGGCTGCACACAAGAAATAATATGGATCAGCCATAGTTTCAAGCAGTTACAAAATATCTTGGCATATTAAAGCAAGAACTGCAAGATAAGATTGTAAACACGATTTGGGATGTGGGTACAGAGGTTGTTGGGGCAAAGAGGTTGGAAGAATGAAAGCAATGTTCTGTTTCTAGTTTAATAAACGCAATTTACTAATGGCAACATAGACTAAACAATGTTGGGTTGAAAACAAATAGAAAACATGGGCTGGTAGTAATCAAGCGCAACAACCAGCGCACTGGCAATTAAGGCAACAACTGCTTTAATAGCAGTAGCCACCTAGGTAGCAGATTAATTCATATGCAAAGTCTATGCTGAATAAGTGTTTGAAGTATGGGGATCCAAGGCATAGGTCAAATGATTGTCGTCTTAAAAATTTGAATTTGGCAGAGGTAGAAGCCAGTGATATAGAGGTGAATAATGTTGTTAAGGATAAGGATGACGAGGAGGCCTTGGAATTGGAAGCAGATGATAGAGAGTTTCTGAAATTTATTGTGCAGAAGATTTCTTTGGCACTGAGGTTTGAGGATAGCTAGCGTAATAAGATTTTCAAAACACGTGGCACTATCAATGATAAGGTGTGTAACATGATAATTGACCGTGAAGTAGTGAGAACATAGTTTTGAAGGAACTGGTTGATGTGATACGACTTTCAACAGAGAAACATCTCGCACCCTACAGAATATGATGGATAAAGAAAGAGACAAAAACAGGAATGATAGAAAATTGTCTTGTTCTTTTCTCCATTAAGAAGATTTATAAGAGTGATGTGGTATGTGGTGTAGTAGATATGAATGTGTGTCATTTGTTATTGGGTAAACCTTGATAGTTTGATGTGGATACAGTACACAGAAGAATCTCAAGGTTGGAGGGAAAAATTTTCTGACTATTGTGAAAGGGCATTTAGAAAAAGATCGTGATGGTTGTAAGAATGTGCAAAAGGAAGATGCGTTTGAGGCGAAGTCTATTCCTAAAAAGGTGCAACCATTCTTTATTGAATTTGCTAACATTACACTATTAAAAATGCCCGATAAGTTGCTTCCTTTGTGAGATATTCAACATCATTTAGACTTAGTCCCTAGTGCAAGTTTACCTAACTTGCCTCTTTATCACATCAGTCCTCATAAGCATGCGATTTTACAAGGACAAGTTGATGAATTATTGTGAAAAAGATTCATTTGTGAATGCATGAGTACATGTATTATAGTAGCTTGTTGGTGCCAAAGATGGATGAGAATTGGCGTATGAGTGTGGACAGTAGGAGGATTAATCAGATTACAATGAGGTATTGTTTTTCTATGCACTAGATTAGTTAGATAGTACCCAGATTTTCTTGAAGATAACTAGCGCAATGGGTATCATCAGATTCGGATTAGACCTGAAGATGAGTAGAAAATAGTGTTCAAGATTAAGGAAGTGTTGTATGAGTAGTTAGTGATGCCACTCAGATTGTCAAATGCACCAAGTACTTTTTTGAGCTTAATGAACCAAGTTCTTAAGCCTTTTTCTTGCAAATTTGTTACGGTACATTTTGAAGATATGTTGGTGTATTCTATCGATATGATGACACATTTTGCGCATTTGAGAATGGTTATGGAGGTGTTGCGGAATAATAAACTTTACATTAATCTGAAGAAGTATACCTTTCTACAAAATAATGTAGAGTTTTTGGGTTTTGTAGTTGGTAAAGATAGAATTCGAGCAATAGACTCGAAGATATAAGCCATTAGAGAATGGCCAACGCCTAAGAATTGGATGAAGTTAGGAGTTTTCATGGGTTGGCAACGTTTTATAAGAGGTTGATTTGCGGTTTAAGCATTATAGCCGTACCTATTACGAAGTGCTTGGAGAAAATGATGAAGAGGTGAGCTTTGCTTTGCCTAAGGAGAAATTGTCTACCTTTTCTGTGTTAGCCTTGTCAAAGTTCGAAAAGCTGTTTGATGTCAAATATGATGGTTCTGGCAAGGGAATTAAGGCTGTTCTTTCCCAAAAGGGTCAACCAATTGAGTACATAAGTGAAAAGTTAAATGAAGCATGGCAGAAGTGGTCTATTTACGACCACCAAGAGTTTTATGCCATTTTTAAGGCATTCAAGACGTCGGCATATTATTTGATTCAGAAAGAGTTCATGCTCTACAACGAGCATCAAGCACTGAAGTACTTTAACAATCAGCAAAACCTGAGCAAGATGCATGCGAGATGGGTGAGTTATATATAGAAGTTCACTTTTTTTTCTTAAGCATAAGATTGGGCAGTAGAAGAAAATGGTAGATGTGCTAAGTAGTCAAGCAACTTTACTAGTAACTCAACTAAATAAAGTTATTAACTTTGAGTGCTTGAAAGAATTGTACACTGAAGATGAGGATTTTATACATATTTGGGATCGCTGCTACAATCATCATAATGCGAAGGACTTCTTAATTTAGGATGGGTATTTATTTAAGGACAACCAGCTATGTGTGCCTTGAAGTTCTTTAAAGGAACAAATTATTCGCGAGTTGCATAGAGAAGAATTGGGATGAAATAGGACCAAGGCACTTGTAGAGGAGCGTTACTATTGGCCACAGTTAGATAGAGATGTGTGAAAAATTATGCGGGGGTGTCGGTTTTGCCAAGAAAGCAAGAGGTACACACAAAATATAGGTTTATACATGTCTTTACCTATTTTAAAAAAATATTTGGTTGGATCTGTACATGGATTTTGTGTTAGGATTGCAATGCATAAGGACGGGTTAAGATAGCGCATTTTATTCCAAAGACCATTACTTCTAATAAGGATGAGAAGTTCATCAGCAACTTTTGGCCTTATCTTTGGGATAAGTTTGGCAGACAGTTGCAGTTTAGTAGTGCTTTCCATCCACAGACAAATGGGCATATGAAAGTAGTCAACTAAAATTTGGCAACATGTTGTGCTGTGTTTATGGTGACAATCAATGAAACTGGGAAGCTGCCTTACCTCAGGTTAAGTTTTCTTACAATAGGATGGTGAATCAATCTACTAGCAAGACCCCTTTTGAGATTGTCTACACTGGTCCCTAACGCCAGGTTTGTGACTTGGTTGTTACACTATCAACAGTTGGAGCTGGAAAAAGCAAAACTACATAAAATACGGTAGAAAGGGTTCTGCAATTTATACCAAGACACGAGCTCACTTGGAGGCTGCCAATGCCAAGTACAAGGCTGAAGTGGACAAGCACCATTGTAAGAAAGTATTTGCAGAAGGTGACTTGTTGATGGCATATTTGCGGCGGAGTTGTTTTCTTGACAATCGCACTAAATTGGTAAAGTGCAATATGGACCATTTCAAATGGCCCGAAAGATCAATAATAATGATCATATCTATGCTCCCGTTACCACACAATTGGAACACCTCTCACATTTTTAATGTGGTTGATCTGTTCGAGTATCATCCAGATGATGAGGAATTGTATAAGCCCAACTCGAGGATGAGTTCTTTTCCAAGTGCAGGAGACTGGTGTAGGGTGTTGTGTCTCACAAGTAAGGTACTTTCAGAAGACTATAACTTGGGTTATAGGTGTCCGTTTTTTGTGTATAATATATCATTTCAAAACTTACGATGAGATGAAAAAAACACAAACCACCTAAGCCATTTTTTCTTGTGATCGAGGCTAAAATTCTATTTCTTTCTTGGTCGTTTTCTGGTTTTAAGATTTTTTCCTATTTTTATTAATTCTTCTAGGATTTTTATCTTTTTTTCTAGAATTAAATTATTTTGATTAAGAGAATTATCATATTATATTTCATATTTGTCTATTTTGACAAATTCGTGGTATTTAGCCTTGTTATAAAATGGGTTATAAACCCTAATTTTATTCATTCAGACTTTTAATACAATTTATCATTATTCAAAAACCTAGTTTCTTCTTTCTGCAAACTCAATAATATTTCTTTTTTGTTATTAAATCCAAAGAATTGTCATTATAATATATATTTGATATTAGATATATGTGCATTATATATTTAATATTATTTTATATCTTATCATATAATGGACGATACAACTATAACTTATTTTGTATAAACCTTTGACTTTGCATCACATGATGAGTAGCTAATAATGAAGATATGATATAGCCCAAATAGTTTATTTTTATTATTCTGTATTGTCAATCAATTAATTCATTTGCGGAAAAAAATAATTTATACAAAACTATATAGTTCTAATATTACTATTGTAATATCCTCGAACCAATCAGATCTCAAAGATCATATGATGAGTGATGCAAACCATTTAGTGTGATTCTCATATACGCGAATAAGCCACGTCTAATTATCATAATACGCCACATCTTAATTACAAAATCGAATGTTTTATTTCCTTAGTTGTATTGTAGCTTTAAATAAGCTTTGTATATCTGGAGAAGATGACATCGATTTGCGAGCTAAGTCTTGATATTTATAGGTGCATGGCAACCTGCAAACTATCTCTATTACAAGAATATTGGTTTTTTGCTATGAAACTTTTAACGATAAAAATATTTCATCGTAATAAGTCCTTTTTAGCAAGGAAAAAATGCTTCGTCACTAAATTGTTTGTTGGGGAAAGGAAAAGTTACTTATCACTTTTTATGATGAAAAATTCGTCACTAAAGACAGGATATGGCGATCAAAATATTATTTCGCCGCTAAAACATTTAGCGCCAAAAAAAATGTTGGCACCTAAATTTTTAGCGACCAAGAATATACATTTTGCAACAAATAATTTCATCGCTAAAAGTCATATTTAGCGACCATTATATGTGATTTAGCGATGGTATATTTTGTTGCTAAGACTTATTTTCAGTGACAAAAAATATTACGTCACAAAAACTATGTTTTGGTGATGAAAAAGCTTCGTTACAAAAAGAATGTTTTAATGACAAACATTTTTGTCACTGAAAACTGTTTTTCAGCAACCAAAAAAGTTTTAGTTGCTAAAAAATGTTTTTGCGATGACAAATATTCCATCGCAAAAACTATGTTTTAGCGACGAAAAAGCTTTGTCTTTCGTCGCAAAAAGTTGTTTTAGCAATGATTCAACTGCCGTCGCTAAAAAACTTTTTAATGATGAAACCCTTTGGCCGCTTAATATGTTTCAATGCTCATTATCAGTTGCGACTCGCTAAAATTCCTCGCAAAAAATAAATTTTTTCAACGAGAAGAATGTTTGTCACCAAAGGTCCTTTTTAGCGACTAAATTCGTTTAGTCACCGAAAGTTCATTTTAGCGACAAATTATGTTCGTCACTAAAAGAGCTTTTAGTGACACTTTCTATTGCATTGCAAACGGTTTCATTCTAGCAATAAATTGTTTTCATCGCACATCGTTAAAAGAGTTTTTAGTTATGCTTTTTGTTGCGACAAATTTTTTTCGTCGCTAAATATATTTCACTGCTCATTTCCAATTGCAACAAACATAAATTCATTGAAAAAATAAGTTTTACCGACGAATTTAATTTTCGTTGCAAAATACCTCTATTAGCGAAGAATTATTTATTTGTCGCAAAATGTATGTTTTAGTGACGAAATTATTTCGTAAATATGTTTCAATGCTCATTATCAATGTTGAAAAATTAATTTTTGTCGCTAAAACTTTGTCATTAATGCTCGGTTTTAGCAACGAACTATTAAAAAATATTTAAAAAAATTTTTAATATTAAAAAAAATTAGCTCCAAAACTTTGTTGTTAATGCTCGTTTTTAGCAATGAAAGTACTATTTGTCGCTAATGAACTAGTAAATTAATACAATTTTATAAATATATAGTGCATTTCAATTATTTTAATTACTTCCGTGATTAATCTTTTTATTAATTAACAAGTAGTATAATTTGCATTGTAATAAAAAGAATTTATTAATATTATGAAAAATTAAGAAAAATAAAATGTGTTAGTTGTTAATTCTTTGTAGGAATAATGATAAGTTCATGTTTAGTAGGAAAAGTGATAAATTTTGAAAATATTAGTAAATTGACTTATTATTACTATCGTTTTTATTTTTATTAAAACTTAGAAATATAATTTGATGAGAGGTCTAAGATTACTCTTGTTAGGAAACTTTTAACTACAAGTGACGAATAGCTCATTCGATCGCATGCTTATTAATTTTAATATAATATCGAATGATAGCTAGTTCAATTTATCTCAAAGTTGGAATAGTTGCATACGTCATGATTAAAATTAAGAGGTAGTATATAATATTATATATCTTTTAAAGTTAAAATTCAAATTGACCTGTAAAGTCAATACAATAAATAGTTAAAATTATGAGCAAGTATAATGTAGTTAATTTTATTTTTAAAACAAATTATCATTAAAACTTGAAATAAAAATATTTGTTCATAAAATATCCATATAAAATACTATATGAAATAATGTAATTATAAATTATCAATTCAATTTAATTAGATTAACAGAAAAATGCAACTTAATTTTAAGAACAGGTAAGCACCAAACAACGAATTGGGCTTTTGGATCGAGTTAAACCGAATCAAACATAATCTGAAATTTAATTTCGGTTTGATCCGATTCCTTTTGAGTTTTTTTTCTTGATTTGGTTTAAATGTAAAAACTCAATCGAATTCAAACTTAAGAATCGATCGGTTTTTATTTCACTTTGGGGTGAATCTAAACAAAATTGAAAAGCCGATCGGGTTAGCCTTTGCCCTATATATATTAATGCGTGCATGCGTGTATGTGTGTGTGTATTTAATAATAATAATAATAATTGTTTTCAACTGATTTTGGGCTAAGAAAATCCAAAACCAATCATGAACAATAAATTTAATATTTTGGGGAAGATGGGGTACCTCACTGGTTTGCCGTGTGGGACGTGGGGTATCCTAGGTCTGGGGAGGTAGGAAGGAGGGAGTGAGAGATGGCTATGCAGGACGGTCAGCGACGCACAAGATATCCTCTGAAGTGGGCTTCGTACCTACAAAACAGTGAAAGGAGGGTTAGAGGTGAAGCCGGGGGGGTACCCTGGCGTTCACACTCCGACGCTCAAGTTAGCAAACTCGAGCTTTTTAGGCGAAGAGAGCTAGCAAGCTCTCTGTAAATTAGGGTTTTAGGATGGGGAGAACCTGGTTTTTGGAGTGAGAGTGTGAATGGCGAAAATTGGGGGAAGGAGAAAAGCTTGTGTCCCAAAAAACTTCTGGAGAGTAAACCCTAGGTGTCTTTATATATGGTGTACCTCCCTACCACGTGGCGTACCCTCTTTGGCTCACGTCCCTTTGGTGTTTTCATGATTTTTGGGCCGTTATATGCATGCCTGCGGCGTATCTCATCATTTGGAGACGTGGCGCGCGCTGGTGTGTGGTCCTGGGGTAGCTCTGCAGCAGTTGTCGGGTAGGCGGTTGGGGACCACTATCCTTGGTATAATTTTCTGCACTGTTGCAGGCGGCTGTCCCCCCTTTTGCGTATCATTTCCGATTCCTTTTTCTGACAAGATCAAATGAAATCTTTTAGACGGTGGAGACGTTGCTTATGGCGGATATTTTGGAGGATTCTCTTACACCGTTTCGTAGGATATCCCAAGATACGGAGGGGTACCCCTCATGGCTTGGGGTACCCCTTGCTACTTAGCGTACCCCTTTGTACTTAGGGTACCCCTTCTCATACAGTATACCTTATTTTACAGGGGGTGTCCCAATTCACGTGGAGTACCTCGATTCGTTCTGGGCTCACTTCTTTAATCGACACGGGGGGTACCCCTTTATACTTAGGGTACCCCTTTCCATACAGGGTACCCTATCTTACGCCGGATATCTCAATTCACGTGGGGTACCTTAATTTGCTCTGGACTTGCTCCATTAATCGACACATGGCACTTTTACTGTTCATCCTATTTTTCCCTCAAACAACAGCCCCCCAGTTTCTTTTTGGCGAGAAGTATTGGAGGCAAAAGAAACTCATTGTGTGAGTGACACGTGGCGATATGACTGGTCCGAGGTTGACTTTCGTAATTTCTTCCTGTGACTACACTGTGTGTCTTGAAAATTCTCTGTCTCTTCATTTTCCCGCCACTTTACTCTTTTTTTTTTTTTTTTTGAAAACCAGCAGTCGTGTCTCTCCTTTTTTTTTTATCATCGGGAAATGGCAGCCGTCTGACATAAGTTTTTAAATTTCAAAAAGTTTCCAGACGCCCTGGAACGTCTCTTCCCGGACTGACGCATCCTGTCAGTTTTAATTAAAACACCTGCAGCATGTTGATCTTTATCCCTTTAGTTTTGAAAATCCCCAAATATTTTCTGAAACTCCTTCCCAGTTGCTTTTCCTTTCACCCTCTTTTTTCTCTCCTTCTTCTTCCTTGCCCGTTCGTCTCTCTCTCTCTTGGCCGGTGCTATCCTTTTCCTTTCTCTCTTTGTCTTCCTTCCTTTTCCTCTCTTTCTTTCTCCCTTTCTTTCCTCTCGGTCGGCGTCGGCTCGGAGTCTTTTCCTGGCGTTATTCGCGGCGGCTGCAGTGGTGATTTTCGGGCTCCAGATCCGGCAATTTTGGGCGCGTTTCCGGTGGGCTTTTGGCGCGGTTCCGGTCACGGTAATCCCCTCTCTCTCTCTCTCTTTTCTTCTTTCCTCTTCTTCCTTCTTTTCTTTCTTTCTTTTTCTTCTTATTTTTGGCCGGCGTTTTCTGGGCGTTTGCGACATTTCTGGTGGCGTTTTTCGCGGTGATCATCGCGCCGGCTGGTCTCGGCCTCGTTGGCGGCTGCAGCCGCAGCTGTCCGTTGCCGGCGTGGTGGCCGTGCTCTTCTCCCTTGCGTCGCTTTGCTGCACCGTTTTCTTTTTTTTTTTGTTGTTTCGGTCGGCGTTTTCTCTGGGCGTTTCCCGGTGCTTCGACGGTGGCTGTGGCGTCCGGTGGTTCTGGTTTCACTGATGGCTGCAGTTTCGGTCTACTGCCGCCGAGTGTGGGGGCTTCGTCTCCCTCCTTGCGTCGGTTTTCGCTGCAAGCTGTTTTTTTTTGTTTTTTTTTTTTTTTGGTTCGGGAACATTTCCTCTTGTTTCTCCGGCGTCGGTTCTCGGCGGTTGTGACCGCAGCAGCCGGCGTCGAGTCTGGTTGCAGCCTTCCTTCGTCTTCTCGGTTTTCCCTTTTTTTTTTTTTTGCAAATATATACGCAAAAATCGAATCTTTATTATTATTATTATTATACTCACTGTTTTCCGTTGTCTGCAGTTTGTCTTCCTGCGACCTCCGATCCGGACCTGTGGTACTGGTGAACAAGAGGTATTATTTCTCGTTTCTTGTCTTTGCGGCGTATTTATAATGGCGCCATTTGCTCATTTTGGAAAAATCTTGTTTTTGTTTATCGGTTTGTTGTTTTGTCTTGTGCTTGTGGTTGGTGTTTGCATTGGATGTTTGATGGGTGGTGGGCGGTTTGTGGTAATGTTGTTGCTGGATGTGTTGTTGGGTGTGAACTGGCGGTTTTGTGGATGTGTGGCTGGGGTTTGTGCGTGTACTGTTGGCGGTTGGTGAACATATGGCTGGGGGTTTGTGCGTGTTTGTTATTGGGAGGAAAAGTAGATATGGGTAAAAAACATGTAGCACTCGAGAAAAAGAGGCGTAAGGTTGGGGCTAGGAAGGCTAGCGGGCCCCCGGAGGGTTCTCCCTCTCATGTATCCATTAGCGAGGGGGATAAGTCCTCCTCCGATTCCTCGGGTAGGCGTACCTCACATACTGAACCTCCTTCTTTGAGGGCTACCCCTCGCGTTAGTCCACGCTTACCCCGCAAACGGCCTACCCCCCCGCCTAGGGACAAGGGTAAGTCGTCCAAGTCTAAGACTTCCGCTCCTACATCGGGGCAGTCTTCTATGCCTTCTCTTGTCACACCCGCCAAAACTGGCAATCCTTCTTCCCTAGGTGTTCGAAGAGCCACTCCGGAGGACTTAGAACAGATTAGGGTTAAGTACAACATCCCCTCGGCTGTCCGACTTAGGGTACCCTATGAGGATGAGCGGCCTGAGCGGCCTCGATCGGGTGGGATAGCTCTACACATTGATCTTTTTGACTTGGGACTCCGCCTGCCTCTCCAACCCTTTTATATGAAGATGTTTAGTTTCCTGGGTGTAGCTCCTGGGCAGTTGTCTCTCCCGGGGTGGAGGACACTCACGGGTCTGCAAGTGTTGTGGCTTGAGGTCATGGGGCGCGACATCTCTTTTAGGGAGTTGAGGGGCCTTTATCAGTTTAAGAAGCCCAAGGGTCCTGGTGTAGCGTACTTTTCCCCGTGGGGGGAGCTCGGGCATATTGTTGAGGGGAGCCCTGTCCTGAAGAAAGGTTACCGAAAGGGGTGGTTCGTGGCGGAGGGTAGCTGGGAGACGAACATTCTGAGTGAGACGGGTGATCTCGTGGTTGTGCCTAACGCTTTCACCGTAGCCAGTAAGTATAACGCCGTTCATAGTTCTTCTGCTATTATCTCCCGCATAAATATCTTGCTTACCTTGGGTTCTCATGATTTTGCAGACGTGACTTGGGCTAAAGGGTCATGCCCAATCCGGGAAGTGGGGGGAGAGGTGAAGGGGTACATGGAGAAACTCCGCAACGCCCAAAGGAGTGGTGATGTGCTGGAAGAGGGTAGGCTGTGGAGGGCAGGGTTGATTGGCCGAAGTTCTTCTCCTGTTCGTGGGGGTACCACATGTACGGCCTGAGTGTTGAGGGGTACCCTATCGTTGTCCATGGGACTGGGGTACCCCATCATCACTGCATCTCGAATCTGCTCCCCTTTCATTTTATTTCCCGTTTGCGCCTTTAACATTTTCAATGCTTGCTTAGCTAATCACGAATGTTGTGTTTTCCGCGCAGCGATGGAGTCATCGGGGGATGCTTTCGATGCCTTTTTTACAGCGATCGTGGGAGGTGCTTCCGGGTCCCAAGATTCGGCTGCTCCTTCATCGGCATCTCGTCCTCCCCGAGCTCCCAGCGGGAAAGGGAAATCTCAGGGTACCTCACAGAGCGTGTCGAGGGGTACCCCACGCCAGAAGAAGCGTAAGTTCGGGATGGTGGCTGCCTTCCCCGAGGATTTGCGCGTGGGCGAGCTAGACCCGATCTCCAACAAAGATATCTCCCACTTAGCTCGGTGCTTCTATTACTCCTCCGAGAGCGTCACCCCCGAGGTGGCCGAGGAGACAGACAAGATGAGCTTGAGCCAGCGCTACGGCCAAGCGTTGAGGGCTACCCACGAGGTAAGCTTTCTTGGGGTACCCCATAAATATCCTTAGAAATTTCTTTTTGATGTACCAACATACGTATGTACTTGACATATCTTCATAACTTGTAGGCTTCCTATCTCCTCAGTCACTGCCTACCGGATCTTGACTCTCTTGTTGCTGCTCGATCGGAGGCGGATAAGCTGAAGGGCGAGCTTCAAATCCGCCAATCTCGTGAGGACCAGCTGGCCCAGGAGGTCAAGTCGCTACATGAGCGCATTGCTGCCCTTTCGGAGGAGAAGGTCCGAGTGGAGAAGGACCGAGCGGAGTTGCACGCCGCAAACGAGGAGCTACTATCTCGTCAGAAAATAATGGCGCAAGATGCATTTTCGCTAATCATGTCGGAGGTATGGAGTGTAGATCCCGAGTTAGAGGTACCCCGTGTGCAAAAGTTCGTTGACAAGGCCACGATTTTGAAGACAATCGCGGAGAAGAGGAAGCCTTCTCAATCGGGTGCCTCTTCTGGAACTCATAGGGTACCCCATGATATTCAGCCACTGCCCGTTTCGGATGTTCCTACATCAGCCGTACCTATCACGGGAACCTCCGAGTCTTCTGCTGGCCGCCTCCCGGAGACAGACGTTGGTGATGATGTTCCCCCCTCGGCTTAGGCTTTGCTTGTCATGTTGTCGCTTTCCGGAATTGATCCATATTTGACCCCAAAACTTTGCTTCCTTTTCTTTGGTTTTGTTGGGATGTTTATACTGTTGAAAACTCTCTTTTGCTTTTGTCTGGACTTTATGATACCTTGGATGCTTGTTATTTGGCAATTGGATGCTTTGGCTATATGGCCAGCCGTTTAGGGTACCTCTTTGTTTTGTTGTTTTTGGGAATGGGATACCCCAAGTTTTTGCTCAAATGGGGTACCCCTTCGCAAGTTCAACACCAAGTGCTTCTTTTCTGAAAGGGGGTGCCCCCAGTACCTTACACTAATTGGCGAGTCTGGTGATTACATTTCTCATTAATTTGGCGAATTTTCTCTCGAATTGGCGATCAAAAACTTTGGCGCAGACTGCTTACCCCTTACTTGGCTCAAGTAAGAGGACGGAGGTATGAGTGTTAGCATACCTAAGCGAGCCTCATGACGCTAGGGTATGCCGGTTTTTTCACTCGCGGGTCTTCTTTGACCCTTCCCTCGCTTCACAATTTTTCAGATAGTTTACCTCCACCCTGCCGAGTGAGAGGACGGAGGTATGAGTGTTAGTATACCTAAGCGAACCTCATGACGCTAGGGTATGCCGGTTTTTTCACTCGCGGGTCTTCTCTGACCCTTCCCTCGCTTCACAATTTTCTAGATTGGCGAATGGCGAAAATTACGTATATCCGGGTGCTAATGCATTTCAATGGCGATAAACGAATATAATTCTGCGTACTATGACCGAAATGGCGAAACTGGAGAAAGGACCTTCTTCCTTTTTGTTGTAAATAGAAATTGTATTCATAAATAACGAAAGCATAGATCAGTACATGACTTAGCTTTGTTACCCTGAGGAGAATGGAAAACCACAAGGTCTCCCACCCCTTTTCATTTGGAAATTAAAGAAACTCAGAAGTCGCAACAGACTGTCATAAGGCATTTGGGGTACCCCGTTTGGTCTGTCACTAGGAACACTGAAGAAAATATAGAAGAAGACAAAAGACTGACGGTTTAGACATTGCCTTTTAGTAGTATTTCCGAAGCATCGCGGCATTCCAGGGGTGCCTCACAATCGTGCCATCCATGTGGAGTAGCCTATATGCGCCTACCCCAACGGGCTTGTCAACGCGATAAGGTCCTTCCCAATTTGCTCCAAAGGCGCCTTCACAGGATACCCTTGTATTTTGGGTTACCCTTCTTAGGACCAAGTCTCCTCTCTTGAAGGACCGATGACGTACCTTTTTTTCATATAGGCCCGCGATGCGATGTTGATAAATGGCGGTGCTCAATTCTGCTCTAGCCCTTTTCTCCGCTATCAAATCAAGATTGGCGGCTACCAAAGATGTATTCTCGGTTTCATCAAAGTGTTCGACCCTGTGAGAGGGTATCCCAATCTCGGCTGGAATTACGGCATCTACACCGAAGGCAAGAGAGAAGGGGGTCTCCCTGGTGGAAGTGTTTTGTGTAGTTCGGTAGGCCCATAGAACCCCAGGTAGCTCGTCTACCCATGCTCCCTTTCTCTCCTCAAGTTTCTTCTTCAGGATGCCTTTGATGATCTTGTTAACGGCCTCAACTTGCCCATTAGATTGAGGATGGGCAGGTGTAGAGAATCGGTTGGCTATCCCCAACTCCGAACAAAAGTTTCGAAACTTTTCATTATCAAATTGTTTGCCGTTATCGCTGATGATCGCATGGGGTATCCCAAATCTGCAAATGAGATTTTTCCAAATGAACTCCGTAGTCCTCCTCTCCGTAATGTTTGTCAACGGCTCCGCCTCTGCCCATTTTGTAAAATAATTTACCGCTACGATTGCATACTTGGCTTGTCCCTTTCCGGTGGGCAACGGGCCAATGAGATCCACTCCCCATACGGCAAAGGGCCAAGGGGATGATATGACTGTTAGCTTTTCCGGGGGTAGGTGGGGTACCTTGGCGAACCTCTGGCACTTATCGCAGCTTCGTACCATATTCTTGGCATCCTCCCTCATGGTTGGCCAGTAATACCCCTGTCGGAGAGCTTTTTGTGCCAGCGATTGTGCTCCGTAATGATTGCCGCAAATTCCCTCATGTATCTCCCTCATGACATACTTGGCCTCGTCGTCCCCCAAGCATCGAAGATAAGGGAGAGTAAACCCGCGTCTGTATAGGGTATCCCGGATCAGGCAATACCGTGCGGCCTTGTACTTTAACCTTCTTGCTTCAGTTTTATCTGAGGGGAGGTCTCCATCTGCGAGGTACCTCGTAATAGGCTCCATCCACAAGACCGCATTAGACAGTGATCCTACTTCCGACGGCTCGGTGAGGCCAAAGCTGGGTGCGGGTAGGTGTTCGGTGGTGATGGGTCCGGATGACTGGGTTACCCCAAGGGACGCCATTTTTGCCAGGGTGTCGGCCTCGCTGTTCTCAAGCCGGGGTACCCTTTCCACCTTAACCTCGCAAAACTGGGACATCAGCTCCCTGGTTTTCACGATGTATCCCTTCATGTTCTCCTCTTTCGCTTGGTATTCTGCCGTAATCTGGCTTACTACCAGCTGGGAGTCGCTCTTGATGTGCACCCTTCCCGCTCCTAAGGCCTTGGACATCCTTAATCCCGCTATGATGGCCTCATATTCGGCCTCGTTGTTTGAGGCCTTGAACCCGAACTGCAGAGCGTAGCATAGTTTCACCTTATTCGGGTCAATTATAATAACTCCGGCACCACTACCATGTGAATTGGAGGAGCCATCAACATATATCTCCCAGACCTGCCCTACTTCATCGGTAGATGGGGTATCCAATAGGTACTTTAGCTCGCCTTCGCCACTTGAGTCACTGGCAAACTCCGCAATGAAGTCGGCGACCGCTTGGGCTTTAATCGCCGAGCGAGGCTTGAAGATGATATCGAATTCACTTAATTCAAGGGACCATCGAAGAAGCCTACCGGACATGTCCAGCTTTTGAAGGATTTGCCGGAGGGGAAGATTGGTGACGACCGCAATGGTGTGAGCATGAAAATACGGTCTAAGCTTCCGTGCGGAGACAACCAAAGCCAAAATAACTTTCTCAGAGGTGGGGTACCTCTTCTCAGCATCGACCGTAGCCTTACTGGTGTAGTAAATAGGTCGTTGTACCCCCTTTTCATCTTCTCTGAGTAACACTGAGCTGGTGGCATGCTCGGATACAGTGAGATACAACAGAAGCACCTCTCCCAACTCGGGTTTGGCGAGTAGTGGAGCATTAATGAGGTACCCCTTAAGCTCTTGGAAGGCCTCCTCACAATCGGGAGTCCATTGGAGTTTCTTTCCGGCCTTCAGAGCCTTGAAAAATGGCTTACACCGATCGGTAGCCTTGGATATGAAACGGCTCAGGGCAGCTACCCGGCCTGCCAAGCTTTGAACTTCCTTGATGGTGCTTGGTGATTTCATATCAAGAACTGCACGGATCTTATCAGGGTTGGCTTCAATCCCCCGTTGTTGTACCATGAACCCAAGAAACTTGCCCGAGGTAACCCCGAACGCACACTTTTCTGGATTGAGCCGCATTTGGTGTTTCCTTAAAACGGTGAAGGTGGACCTGAGGTGCCCGAGGTGCTCCCCCGCACGCACTGATTTAGTGATCATATCGTCGATGTAGACCTCCATGGTGCGCCCAATCTGCTCCTTGAAAATTTTGTTTACCAGCCGCTGATAGGTGGCCCCAGCGTTCTTCAAGCCAAACGGCATCACCTTGTAACAGTATAACCCTCGGTTGGTGATAAACGCTGTTTTCTCTTGATCGGGTTCGTGCATCGCAATTTGATTGTAGCCGGAGAAAGCATCCATAAAGCTCAGCATTTCATGCCCTGCTGTGGCATCCACAAGCTGATCCACCCGGGGAAGTGGGAAGCTGTCCTTGGGGCAGGCTTTATTCAAATCGGTGAAGTCCACGCACATGCGCCACTTTCCATTTGACTTTTTGACGAGAACCACGTTGGATACCCAATCAGGGTATACCGCCTCCCGTATAAACTTTGCTGCTAAGAGGCGGTCTACCTCTTGCTCAATGGCGTCATACCTCTCTTGGTTAAAGGCGCGACGCTTCTGCTTGACTGGCTTATTATGCGGGCTGACATTAAGTTGGTGACAAGAAAGGGCTGGTGGGATACCCGGCATATCCGAATGGGACCAGGCGAATACATCCAAGTACCCACGTAGGAAGGCAATGAGCTCCTCCCTTTGTTCCTCCGTAAGGCTGGAGCCTACCTTCACGGTCTTCGCTGGGTCGGTAGCTGAAATCGGCACTGAGACGAGGTCTTCAGCTGGGGTACCCCATTTGTCACCTTCCGATACGCGGGGATCCAAAGGTGTCTCTACCTCACAACGGAGCTCATCCATCTCCCCTTGGCGTACCCCCGAACTATCCCCGGTAACTTCTTTCTCTACCATTGGTGAAGACTCCAACTGTTTTGGTAAGGGAATCACTTGAGGGGATTTCTTGAGTGTAGCCCTTTGCTGCTTAACAAGTGCTCTCCTGGAGGGGGTAGGTTTGGATTGGCCCCCGCTGGGGTACCCCTTTACTCCCAAATCAGAAGCTATTTGGTAGGTTACTTTGGAAGCCACAGAATAACACCCACGGGCAGATTGTTGGTCTCCCTTGATAGTAACAACTTCTTGGGCAGCTGGGACTTTCATGGCAAGATAATGCATGGATACCACCGCTTTAGTTGCCACTAAAAACGGCCTACCCAATATAATATTGTATGCACCTGGATGATCCACAATCAAAAAGTCAATCATATGAACAATACGGTGGGGTACCTTACCAAGTGTGACCGGCAGTGTGATGATGCCCTTTGGTATAACCATATCGCCGGCGAAGCCAATGAGAGGCGTAGCACACGGAGTGATCTTTGGCGATTCAATTAACAATTGATCCAAGGCGCTCTTGAAGATGATGTCGACAGAGCTACCGGTGTCCACAAGAGTTCTTGCCACCTTTCCAGTGGCCACTTTCAAAGTAATTACGAAGGCGTCATCGTGTGGATACGAGATGCCCTCCGCATCTTTTTCCGTAAAGAGGATCGGTGGGGGATGGTGGGGTATCCTTGGTGTACCCCATTCGCTAAGGTTGACTTCTTTGCCCATGTTAGTGGTCACCGACAACGACCTGCCATAACCTTTGATAGCCCTCCGAGATTGGCCAGCCAATGTAGGACCACCCATTATCATCCGCACATACACACCTTTCTTGTGCCCCGGGGGTACCTCTCGTTCAGGACTACCCTCAGCTATCCGCTTGCCCTTATCGTGCTCTGCAGTTTTCCGAGCCTCTCTCATGTCAGCGACAAACTCTTTAAGGTACTCACTGAGAATCAAAGATTCGATCTCCTCCCTCAAAGTGAAGCATTCGGCGGTGCTGTGGCCAAAGTCCTCGTGGAACTCGCAATACTTCAAACTGCGCCTCATGTTGGGGTACTTCCTCATAGGCTTTGGAGGACGGAGGAGGCCACTGTCCCGAATGTGGTAGAAGATCTGGTCCGGGGATCGATTCAATGGGTGGAAAGACTCATGCCGTGGTTTTGGGGGTGGTTCCCGATGATCAGGTAATGGCGGTCTTGGAGGATGGGGTACCCCCACGGTAAGATGAGGGTTATGCCCTCGTCCACGTGGGATAACCCTTGGCGGGCTCCGCTGCCGGGGTACCCGCGGTACCGGGGCTTCTACCCTTCTGGGCTTTTCCTTGTCCCTTGAGATGTCAGCCTTCTCTTCTTGGCGCTTCAACTGACATCGCTCATCCAACTCCACTTGCTGCAACGCCCTAGAACGGGCCTCCCCATACGAAAGTGGACGCTTCTTTTGAAAAGAACGCCACAATTTTCCCAACCGCAAATTCTTCTCAAAATGGGTAAGTGTATGTTGATCTCCGAATGCCCCGGTTCGTAGCACTTCTTGGTGGAAACGAGTCACGTAATCCGCCAAAGGTTCGACTTCCCCTTGCTTGATAAAGGCAAGCTTGGAGGCTACCCTGTCTTGAGAAGAAGCATAGGAAAATTCTTTAGTAAATTCAAACAATAATTGATTTAAGGAAGATATGCTACCCGCTTTCAAGGAGCGAAACCAAGACTTTGCGGGGCCTGTGAGTGTATGAGTAAACATCCTACACATGGCGCTTTCGCCTACCCCCTCGATGAGCATTTGGTCGCGGTACAACTCTGCATGCTCCGAGGGGTCAGTGGTACCCGAGTATTGGGGTACCTGTGGCATGGTGAACCCCTCGGGGAGGGTTGCCTTCCGAATCTTCATGGTGAACGGTGATTGGTAAGTCAGTGGTGCTGGTGCAGCCGTGAGGTTTTGCCTCTCGGAGAGGAGCTTCACCTGGGCTTCCAAATTTTCCATTTTCTCCGCAAGGTCAAGGGGTACCCCTGGTGTACCCGATGACGTCGCTGTCACTTGGGAGGCTCTTTTGGCATTTAGTTTCTCGCGGAGGTCCTCATGGGAACGCTTTATACGCCTCGTACCCTGGCTGTTACGGGAGTTACAGGAAGCGGTGGAACGCTCGTCGCGGGTACCCAAGGCTCGAAATTTGGAGCGAGTACCCGAAGGCCCAGGCTTTAGCTTGCTGGACTCGGGTACCCCTTTTTTCACCACAACTTGAGTGTCCGCTTGAGGTAACGGAGCTTCGGGTGTCACTGGAGGAAAGGAACTTTCCGGTGCTCGAGATCCAACGGCCCGAAGTATGGCGTAGGCCAGGTCTTCGAAACGCTGGTTTGCGATAGGCTCCTCCTCTTGGCGAACCCCGGTAAATTGCTTGACGCCCTTGCCTTTGTTTATACGAGCTACCCTTCTGGCAGGGTCACTATCGTCACTACCGCTGTCCTCCCTCGTCCTTGCGGGAACCCCCATTAAACCTTCAGGAGGTACGTCAGGTGCCATGTGTTAATGCACCCACAACCACCAGCTAGGTAACCACAATGTAGGCTTTTTGTGCGTATCCCCACAGACGGCGCCAATTGTTTTCAACTGATTTTGGGCTAAGAAAATCCAAAACCAATCATGAACAATAAATTTAATATTTTGGGGAAGATGGGGTACCTCACTGGTTTGCCGTGTGGGACGTGGGGTATCCTAGGTCTGGGGAGGTAGGAAGGAGGGAGTGAGAGATGGCTATGCAGGACGGTCAGCGACGCACAAGATATCCTCTGAAGTGGGCTTCGTACCTACAAAACAGTGAAAGGAGGGTTAGAGGTGAAGCCGGGGGGGTACCCTGGCGTTCACACTCCGACGCTCAAGTTAGCAAACTCAAGCTTTTTAGGCGAAGAGAGCTAGCAAGCTCTCTGTAAATTAGGGTTTTAGGATGGGGAGAACCTGGTTTTTGGAGTGAGAGTGTGAATGGCGAAAATTGGGGAAAGGAGAAAAGCTTGTGTCCCAAAAAACTTCTGGAGAGTAAACCCTAGGTGTCTTTATATATGGTGTACCTCCCTGCCACGTGGCGTACCCTCTTTGGCTCACGTCCCTTTGGTGTTTTCATGATTTTTGGGCCGTTATATGCATGCCCGCGGCGTATCTCATCATTTGGAGACGTGGCGCGCGCTGGTGTGTGGTCCTGGGGTAACTCTGCAGCAGTTGTCGGGTAGGCGGTTAGGGACCACTATCCTTGGTATAATTTTCTGCACTGTTGCAGGCGGCTGTCCCCCCTTTTGCGTATCATTTCCGATTCCTTTTTCTGACAAGATCAAATGAAATCTTTTAGACGGTGGAGACGTTGCTTATGGCGGATATTTTGGAGGATTCTCTTACACCGTTTCGTAGGATATCCCAAGATACGGAGGGGTACCCCTCATGGCTTGGGGTACCCCTTGCTACTTAGCGTACCCCTTTGTACTTAGGGTACCCCTTCTCATACAGTATACCTTATTTTACAGGGGGTGTCCCAATTCACGTGGAGTACCTCGATTCGTTCTGGGCTCACTTCTTTAATCGACACGGGGGGTACCCCTTTATACTTAGGGTACCCCTTTCCATACAGGGTACCCTATCTTACGCCGGATATCTCAATTCACGTGGGGTACCTTAATTTGCTCTGGACTTGCTCCATTAATCGACACATGGCACTTTTACTGTTCATCCTATTTTTCCCTCAAACAACAATAATAATTTATTCATAATTATTTATTTATTTATACATAAAAATAAATAAATAAATAAATGTATTTTTATATGTACAATATATGTATGTGTATATATTTGTGTGTGTGTGTATCTCTATATAGATATACATATACATACATATATATATACGACAAAAACCTTATGCAATGCCTAATTCCCTTTTTGCTTGCCTCGGCTCTTCTTTTTTATTGAGAGAGAGAGAGTCACACTCACACACCCACGCCCACGCTACAGCTGTTGTCATTGCTGACAATTGCTCACGTCCACGTCCGTAGCTGCCGCTATGACTTATGTGCCGACACTGCAGCTTGTATCTGTTCTTGATTTGGTTCCTCATTCCAGCTACTATCTGCTGCCTCTGACTTCGTGCCCCATTTTCAGCTGTCGAAACTACATTTCTTATATGAGCACAAATATTTAACGTTACATTCTTTTCTTATCTAATTTTTGTTATAAGTTTTTGGATTTAAGTGTCCATGGAGATGGTTTGCACACTTTTGCCTGACTATCTAATTTTTATATAATTCTGTAACAATATTGGATTTTGCTTATCTACTTTGGTATAATTGTGCTTGGCTGAAGCTATGATAGTTATGTAAGTCTACATTTTTCATCTTTTGTGCGCTCTTGCAATTCCAAGGTCTGGAAGTGTCTATAAATTTTTATTTTTCCCAATACGATGACGTGTCAATATATCCTTATGTGCTTTGTTGTCTATTGACAGAGGGAGGTGGTTTGTTTTATGTGTGCTATGTGTGGCAAGTTTAGGGGTTTGGGGATCATGAATTTATATTAGAACTCTCTCCACCCACCTTTTCGGTTGTTATGCCTTCTTTTGTTCTTGTGTGTGACTTGGGCATTTTTGAATTATGTGTGATTGAGCTGTTATGGAATAGAATCTCTAACCATCAAGTAAATGTGGTAATTATATAGCTGGCCAAAGTTGACCTGATAATTTAGAAGATATATTCCCAAAAAAAAGAAAATGTAGAGATATATTTTTTAAAAATTTAGTTGCGTAGCAGTGGGCACTAATAGTGAAGCAGGGGAAAACACCATGGTATAAGGAGTAGCTTCTCTTTGACTTGCTTTTTGAAAGAATGCTAACATTTAGAAAAGTTTGCAAAAACATAGCTTGTAGAGTTGCCCAATCAGTTCTTCCGTTTAATAATAATAATAATAATAAAGAGGATTTTAGTTAGGTTGTTGTTTCAGTAACTGGACCTAGACAACAGAAATCATTGGTTCACATCTCAAACTCCACAGCAATCCATTTGATTCTATAAATCTCCAAGCTTTTGCTTCCCAATTTATTGACTCTTCTGCACATTAATAAACACAAAATTTTAAAAATCGCTTTAAATTTTGAATTATTTTTTCACTAAATCCATTTTTTTTGGCTAAAGCCTACAACTTAAAAATTTTGAAATGGTCCAGTACTCATAGGCTTTTCACCATAGCTTATTAGCCTATGTTTTTATTTTGCCATATTATTATAACTTTAAACCACACTTGTTTGCTGCTCTTTCTACTATTTTTACTTTTTTTTTATTGTTTCTACTGTTATTTGTTACAGTTTTTGAGTAACTTTTTATTTTTCTACTGTTGTTTATGTCGATTTTATTGTTTCTGCTGTTATTTACTACTGTATTTGCTAGTACTTTTGCTTTTTTTTATCTATTCTACCGTTATTTATTTGTTACTATTTTATGTAACTTTTTTACTTTTTGGTTGTTATTTGCTGTTGATTTTGCTGTTTTTACTATTATTGTTGTTATTTTTACTGTTTGTACTGTTATTTACTGCTATTTTTACTAGATAAATATGTTATTTGTATTTTTCAGCTGTTTTTGGGTGATGTTTCTATTTTTCTTGTTATGGATAATTTTTTTGCTTTTTTTACTAATATTTCTGTTCTTATAAACAAAAAATAATTGTTATTTGCTCTTTTTTCTTTTTTTCTACTATTTTTGGTTTTTTTGAGTGTTTCTTAGTAACGTTTTATTTTTTCTACTTTTATTTTTGTTGCCTCTGTTGTTTCAACTGTTATTTACTGTTGTTTTACAGTTTCTACTGTTATCCACAGCTGTTTTTACTAGTTTTTATTGGATAAAACTATATTTAGTTCTTTTTCTATTGCTTTTCGTTAATTTTTTTATTAGTTTTGAGTTTTTAATAGTTTTCATAGTTCATTTAGACAAAAAAAGTTATTGGTATTTGCTAATTTTTTCCAAAGAGAAGCGAAGGATAGCTGATTCCAAAGTTGGGGCAAATTTTTACTCAACACTTGCAACTATTAGCGAGAGTATTAGGGAGAAAATTTCAAGTGAGCTTTTAAAATGTTACACATAAATCATGATTCTCTCTTCTCTTTCTCGTTTTTCTCCTTCTCCATAAAAAGTTGTTGACGCCTCTACTTATTCTTATTAATACAGCCATGCTTTCAAAACCTAAGTTTCATGGCAAATTTCATCCAAGTCCAAAACTTAGTAATGAGATGGACCCTCCAAATCTCTCCCTCCAGCACATTTGAGGGGCCCCACCAAGCCCACTCTTTGCATACAGCTTTTTAGTTTCTCCTTAGGCAATGTCTTTGTCATCATATCTGACTCATTCTCTATTGATTGAATCTTTTCTAACTCCAACTGTTTGGAATCAATATCTCTTGTTAATATGCTTAGATTTCAAATGGTATGTCGAATTCTTTGCCAAGTGAATAGCACTCTGATTGTCACAATACACAACAAAGCTGTCTTGCTTTACATCTAACTCTTGTAGGAAATTCTTTATCCACAATGTTTCTTTACAACCTTCAGTAATTACAATATACTCTACTTTTGTGGTAGACAAGGCAACACACTGTGGAAATCTGGATTGCCATGAAATTGCTCCCCATGAAAAAGTGAGCAAATATCCTGATACAAATTTTTTGGAATCAATATCTCTTGTTACATCTGCATTTATGTATACTTGTAACACATGTTTGTCACCACTAAAACATAACCATGCCTTGGAAATTCCTCTAAGATATCTAAGAATCTATTTTACCACTGTCTAATGCTCTTTGTGCAGATTGGAGATAAACCAGCTAACTGCACTAACTGCTTGAGCAATATCTGGTCTAGTATAAATCATGACGTACATCAGACTACCAATTATTGAAGCATAAGGAACACATCTCATCTCTTGCTTCTCTTTCTTACTTGTAGGACAATGCTCAGAACTAAGCTTGAAATGGCCCGCAAGTGGAGAATAAATAGATTCTGACTTCCTCATGTTAAATCTTTCAAGAACCCTTTCAACATATGCTTCTTGAGATAACTACTATAACTTCCTAGGTTTTCTATCGCGGGAAATCTTCATGCCAGGAATCTGTTTTGCCAATCCCAAGTCCTTCATTACAAAAGACTTGCTAAGCTCAATCTTACTAGTATCCTGTCCAACAATTAATATGTCATCCACATAAAGCAAAAGAAAGATGAAATCATTATGACCAAACTTCTTCACAAAAACACAATTATCACACATTATTTTGTTAAAACGATGATTCTCCATGAAAGAATCAAACTTCTTGTGCCACTGCCTTATTGGCTGTTTCAGCCCACACAAACTTTTCTTCAACTTCCACACAAGTTCTTCTTTGCCTTTAATACTAAATCCTTCAGATTGCTCCATGTATATTTTCTCTTCTAAGTCACCATATAAGAAAACGGTCTTTACATTAAGTTATTCAATATCCAAATTAAAGCTGGTTGTTAATCCCATAACAACTCGAATAGAAGACATCTTCACTATAAGAGAAAATATCTCTTCAAAATCAACACCTTTCTTTTGACCAAAACCCTTTACAACCAATCTAGCCTTGTACTATTGTGAATTATTTTCCGTCTTCAACCTATAAATATAGTTATTTCTCTTAGGAAGCATTACTAAATCATAAAGGTGGTTCTCATTTAGAGATTTCATCTCCTCTTATATGGCTTTAATCTACTCATTTTTATACTAGTGAGACATAGCTTCTTCAAAACATTCTAGCTTCCCTCCATTTGTAAGCATGTTGGTTATTTTAACTCAATTATTATTGATGTCAATGTACAAGTATACATAACAAGTAAAAGTGATGAATATTTAAGATCGTCTCCGCAGGGATTGATGTTGCTAGAAATGCTACAACAATCACGACAATGCAAACTTCATTCTATCTAAAAAAATTATAAATAAAGTTGATTGACTAATAAGATTAACAACTTAACAAAGTAAATGCAGTGATAAAAGTAAATTGGATGGTTTGTGCGAAAAGAATTCAATATGAATAAGGTAATTGAATGATCAAACTCTCTTGATGGGATGACTGTTTTGTTCAAACTAACATCAGTTGTTGCAGCAACTCCTATAGCACTGGGCAGAATTACCTTGCATCATTAGTTGTTGCTTGTTGGATTTTTCATACCCTTATGCAAACTAACAATGACTAGTTGGTATGTCATATAAGATATGGCGTTACAAATATATACTCTCGCTACCCTACAAGGTGAATCCATATATCTAGTTCATCACAAATCTTAACTCAAGTGTGGTCTTTTTGGGACACAATTTAAACTCAATCCAACAAACTTGACTTAAGATCAAGTATTACTCTAATAATTTTCACTAAGACAAGCTTTTTTGTGGCTCTCTTTTAACTTAAATCATTAAATGAGAGGTCAACTGAACTAATGATTGTAACAAAAGCTATTAAAGCAAAATGCTACAGTAATTTTGCAGCAACTTATAAGAATAGTAAAAAAACTCATCTAGATTGTTTGTCACTCAACTACAATCAAATTTAGTTCATATCTTGTAAAAGAAAGACTAACAAAAAGATATCATCCATGAAATGCATAGTTTCAATTAGAGAATACGTAAGGGGACAAGTAAAGAATGATGAAAATTAAATCTAGATAGTTCTGTAGATTTCTTCAATGGTACAGACTTGTTCTCTCTGAAATTCTACTTCTTTCTTCTTTTTCTCTTGATTTCTTCGATGTTGATTCACTGCCTCCTCTTCTATATAATGCGTGCTCCTTTTATAATTGAAAATTAGGGTAAACGGAAGCCTAGGGCATGCATAAGTAAGATTAGGAAACTGTATATCGTAATTTTGTGGGAATCCCGCGCTAAATTTTCTTTTTCGTTGTTCCAGAATTGCTACAGCAACAGCTACAACAACTACATTGTTCCAAATTTGTTTTAATTCTTTTGTACTCATATTCTTTCCTTATTTTTTGAAGCCTATTGCATCAACATTCCTTCCTTGAAATTTGAGCTTCCGGACACCTACAATTATGCACACAATTTAAGTACGAATTATTCTAAATTAAACAAAATTTATTAAGAATAAACTAAAATGAATGTTTATGTAAAATGTAACAAAAAAGCAATAAAAACACATCATTTATTCTCTAAGTAATATTGATTTAGGTCTATAAGTGTCATGATAACTCTCATTTCATAGAGTTATCAAAGCATCATATATTCATGTGGAGGTTATCTAGCAAAAGGTCGTTGTTCTTAAGTGGATCTTCTTAATTCTGGCTTAACTGGTGTGTAAGAGGTTCTCGAAGTGCTTGCTCAACTAGTTCTGCTCAACCATCATTATTACCCTCTCTAACTCCCCCATGATCATCATAAACTATAGGTGGAGAAACTCAATGAAATAATAGAAATCCTTGGAGATGACTGAGACTCATCACTCTTCTCTACATCACCAGCTATTTAATCTTCTGGAAACATGACATCTCTACTTTTGATCAATTTTCTTGCCACTAGATCTCATAATCTGTACCCAAATTCTTCATGTCAATAGCCTAAGAAAACACATTCTTTGGCTTTATCACCAAACTCTGATCTTTCATCCTTAGGAATATGAATATATACCATGCAACCAAACACTCTTAAGTGTTTACAAGAAACATCTTTCCCAATCCAAACTCTTTTAGGTACATCACCATCTAATGAAGCTGAAGGAGAAAGGTTAATCGAGTCAGTTATAGCACTCATAGCCTTTGTCCAAAAATATTTAGAAAGCTTGGCATCAGAAAACATACACATGATCATTTCTTCAATTGTTTTATTCATCATTTTTGTAACACCATTCTACTGTGGGCTTTTAGTATAGTCTTTTCAAGTCTGATTCCATAGGATCAGTAATACTACTCAAATGGCACTCTCCACTCACCGTGGTTATCTGCCCTGACACATTTTAATTTTTTCTTATCCCTCTCTCAACATAAGCATGAAAGAACTTAAACATATCAAGCACCTGGTCTTTAGATTTCAAAGCAAAAGAGTCATAAAATAAAGTTCACATCCTATTGATCTACTTTATCTTATGCAAACATCAATGTAAATCAAATCAAGGATTTGTGATTTCTTAGATGGAGAAAAGGTTTTAAAGGTTATTTTGTGTGTCTTTCTAGCTAATTAATTGTTGGTTGGTATGCTTATTGCTACTATAGATTCAATGTGCAATTATACACAACAAGTAATATACTAATGAGAATTCAAATCGTTTCCACAAGAATTGATGTTATAGGATTTGCTACAGCAATCTTAATAGTGCAATTTCAATCTAAATTTAAATAAAATAATTAATGAAACTAAGGAACTAATTAAATTAAAAATGCAATAAGGAAAATTCTCAAGTCAAACACAAAGACAAACTCAATGGGAAATGAGTAATTGAGTTATTAAACTCACTTAATGACAGTGACTGTTTTTCTAATTAAGGTTCTGTTGCTACAACATCTACTACAGCACTAGGCAGAATCCCTCATGCATCCTCAGCCATCGCATGTCGGATATCTTACATCTAAATACAACCTAACAGTGACCAGTTGTTACAATAACGTTAGATATAACATTATGCTTTCTAGACTCTAATTGTCCTACAAGGTGAATCCTTATGCCTAATTCTTTACTAATTTTAAATTACGCATGGCTCTATTCAAATCGATATTAACTCAACTTAGGAAACCCAATTTAAAACCATGTATCGTCTTAATTTGTCAAACATTGTTTAGGCACCTTCTTAGCTAGTATCCACTAAATGGATGGTTAACAGAAATAGAACATTCCAATAAGTAAAATCAAGACCAAATGCTATAGAAAACACAAAGCAACATGCATATATCAGTCAAATAATATAAAACTTGTTTATTACTCAGCCACAATAAAATTTAGTTCATGATTTGCAGTAAAACAATAACAAAAATAGTTTTATCCATCAAATACATTCTCATAAATAAATAAAAACAAGAAAATAAAATAAGAAATTGAAGTCCGCTTAATCTTGCCTTTCCTTTTTTTTTTCCTTGAATCCTTTTATTGCAGCCCTCAAATCTCTCTTAGTTTTTATTTTCTCTTTATTTTTCTTTATTATTTTTCTTGGCATGACGACTCTCTTTTTTTTTTTCTTTTCATGCGTGCCCCTTTTATGACTTGGAATTAAGGCAACCCAAAGCATTTGGTGTGTATCTTCCATTTTTGGAAACCTCATGTCACAGTCTTTTAGTTATCGTGCACGAAATTCAATTTGTCATTGCTACAGGATTGCTGCAGCAATGACTACAATATCTTTACTATTTCATGCTTATTTTAATTCCTCTGCAGCCAAGTTCTTTTGTCATCTTTGTAAGTCTACTGCAGGTGTATTCCATCTATAAAACTTGAGCTTCTTGGTCACCTACAATCATGCATATAATCTGAGCACGGAATTATCTAAAACAAAATCAATTTATTAAAAATAAACATAAATTGATGCTCAGGCAAAATGTAACTAAAATTGCAATAAAAATACATCATTTACTTTCTAAGTAATATTGATTTAAATATAAAAATGTCATAATAACTTTCATTTCATAAAGTTATTAGCAATAAACACAAGTCTTGAGGGACATACCTACGAAGCTGGGTACAAATCCTTTTCTGGCAAAAGTTTATAACCCTTTCTCACTAATGTAACCAAATATTTTGTGTCATGTCTCAATGTCAAAATTTTTTACAAGCACATTCACATCTTATTTTTCTTATCTTAGCTTTTACCATATAAAGAGTGTCTATTTTCCTTCCCTTAGTAACTAGGGAGCTTTTGGTGGGCTTTCATTTTTCTTTACCAAAATTGGTTAATATAACCATTATCATCAAGCTTACTTATATAGATCAAATTGAGGCGAATATCTGGTATATGTCTAATATCTTTAAACAACAACTTACAGCTAATCTTGGTCTTCAAACCAATATCTCTTATGCCCACAATCTTCGATGGCCACTCATTTCTCATCCGAACATTACCATAATCACTATTAACATTGGATGTGAAGAAATCACAATGTATAATAACATGAAATGGAGCACACGAATCAATTACCCAATCATTGGTGTGAGATTTACAGACCTCTCATCTTAAAATATATCCATATCACCATCAATTATGGCTGCAATGTTCTCTTTGTTATTTTTTTAACATCACATTTTTCTTTCGCTTGTTCTCTTTTCCACAATCTACACTCCCTTTCAACATGACCCATTTTCTGACAATGAAAGCACTTCATCTTCTAGGACTTAAATCTTTCCTTAGGGTTGTCATTGTTCTGTTGGCAGGAATTTCTACTTTGACTTCTCCGCCACCTTTCTTGCTTTTTCAAAATAAGTTTATCTGACTCAGAAGGAATTGCTTCAACATTTTTTCTTCTAGATTCTTCATTCTGCAACCTTTTTGTAATTGTATCCAAGGTTAATTTCCCGTTCAGCGCTGAATTATTCACTGACACCATTAATGTCTTCCAACTGTTAAGCAAAGAACTAAACAATAACTATGCTTATAACTCATCATCTAAAATAATTTTCATAACAGTAAATTGATCAACCAAGTCCTGAAACTCATTAATGTGTTTAGTTATATTGCGTCCCTACTTTTATTTCAAGTTAAAAAAACCTTTCCATCATATTGGCTTTATTATATGCTATCTGCTACTTATAAATCGTCTATAATTTTCTCCAAAGAACATGATCCCTGGGTTCCTTCGCAACATAATGGTACACACTTTAATTAATCCATGATCTAATAGTACCCACGGTCTTTTGGCTTAATGAACTTATTTCTTTAAATCGGTGAGTCTAGCTTCTTCGCCTTCAATGGGTTCATGAAAATAATTTCGTAGCCAAAATTATATTTGGCAACAAAATTGTTTTCGTCACCAAAACTATATTTTGCTACAAAACCAATTTTGTCGCCAGCATTAGTTTTTACAATGAATATAAATGCGTCACAAAATGTAACCTTTCATCACAAAAAGCATGTCTACTAACCAACATTTTTTGCCGCAAAAGATATGTTTTAGCAATGATATTTTTTCATTGCAAATAATTAGTGCAAAAAAGCTTTAACGGCGAAATAGTTCACCTCCAAAGACTTATTTTTAGCTACAAATTTGCCTTTTTGTGACAAGCAAAGCAAAAAATTCATAGTTGCAGTTGACAATTTTGGCGACGTACTTTTCTTCATTGCTAAAACCTTTAGCGACAAATTTGTATTTTCATCGCTAATTATCTAACGCGATAGTGCTATTACGACGATTTGGGGACAAAATTTTTTCATCACTATAGCCTTTAGCAACAAAATTTTATAGTTTTTTGGAGATGCGTATCAAATGACAAGTCAAGTAGTGTTGTTCAATTTTGTCATTCTGAAGCATGTGATAGCCACTTTTCTTCAAAGAAGAAAACTAAAAAAATATTGCAATGTGGATTTTATTGGCCTATATTATTTAAAGATTCACAAGCATTTTGTAAGATATATAAGAATTGTCAAATTTTAGGGTCCATCTTAAAGCGAAACATGATGCCTTTAAATCTCGTTTTTGTCATTAAAATTTTTGATTGTTAGGGAATTGATTTTATGGGGCCCTTTCTATCATCATTTGGATTTGTATATATTTCGGTTGCTATTGATTATGTATTAAAATGGATTGAAGCAATCTCTTATCGGCATAATAATCACACAAATTTAATCCATTTTTTAAAAGAAAATCTTTTAATCAAATTTGGAATCCCTCGAGCAAATTATCAGTGATAGAAGTAAGTATTTTTGTAATAAGTCATTTGAACATTTAATGAAGAAATATGGAATTACACATAAAATTGCTACTCTATGTCATCCTTAAACAAGTGGTTAAATTGAATTAACAAATAGGAAAATAAAATATATTTTTGAAAAATGGTTAACCCAAGCAGCAAAGTTGGTTTCTTCGACTGACTAATACATTTGGGTCTACCGCATTGCATTTAAGATATCTTTACTAGGAATGTCATCCTATCGACTGATTTATAGTAAACTATGCCACTTACTGGTTGAATTTGAGCATAAATCATTTTTGGATACTAAAGCTTTTAATTCAAATTTTGATAATGTTGGTAATGTGCATAAATTGTAACTGAAAGAACTTGAGGAATTAGGAACAATGCAAATGAGAATTTAAAAATTATTAAGGTAAGAACAAAAACTTTTCATGATAAAAACATTTTTTGGAAAACATTTAAGATTGGTAAAAAATATTGCTTTATAATTCTCTTTTTCATTTATTTTTAAGAAAGTAAAAGTCAAAGTGAAGTGGTCCATTTTTTGTAAAAAAATGTATATTCATATGGTGACCGTGGAAACTAAAAATCCAAATAAAAGTTTTATATTTAATGTTAGTGGTCAAAAATTAAAACCATATATAGAATATGAACCACGTGAGAGGACACCGAAATAAATTTGAGTGACCCACCAAAATCTTGATTAAGTCTTTTCTATTTTTAATGAATGATTTGTTTTTATTGTTACTTTACAATTTGAATTATTTGATTGTTTTTTTCGGTGTCTTGAATGATATGTATTATGTTGTTTCTCGCTGAAGTGTGTTTGTTTGACAATTATGTTTCATTTCATCTTTTTTAAAATATGTCATGAATACCTCAATAAGAAAGATCCTCTTCAAACATCTCAAGGAACTTTTACGTTTGAAATTTCATCTAAAAGGCTCGATACAGTTTTGTAATCACATCTTGTTTGGGGTTTACGACCATCGCGTTGGTGCCCTATGTTAAGAATCTAAAAACATAACACAACAAGATAGAAGGTGGTATTAGAACTTGAAGTTCACTCGATAAAAAGATGAAAGTGAGTTAAGTATTTGATTATATCCACTTTTTCACATTTTGTGTTTTCATTTTGCTATTTTGTTGGCCTTTATATCTGACTTGATTATGTAGAATGGATTCTTTTTTTGGTGTGTTTTAATTCATTTTCCTATATAAATAGTAGCTAACGATACTCTGTGACTTCTTAAGTCGATGTCTTCATTTTCCAACAATAGCTGAAAACTTAGAATCGAACATGGATATAATACAATATAAATTTCATAAGCATTTTCTTTTTCTCCTTCAAAATACTCTTAAAAAGATTTACAAAGCTTGTTGTAAACGATTGCATTTGCTAATAATCAATTTCCCATTTGAATTAATTATGCAGAATTGATTCATTTTTTAGTGTGTTTTAATTAATTTTCCTATATAAATAGCAGATAATGATACTTCATGACTTCTTAAGTGATTGTCTTCAATTTCCCATAACAACTGAAAATTCAAAATCAAACATGTGTGTTATTGATAATTCTATGAAATGAGAGTTACCATAACATTTCTAGACCTAAACTAATATTACTTAGAGAGTTAATAATGAGTTTAATCCCATTTTTAGTAAATTTTCCATGAGTATCAATTTAAGCTTAATTAAAACAATTTGATGTGTTTTAGATCATTTTAACTTTGATTAAATGTGATATGGTAGGCAACCCAAAAGCTCATGTTTTGTTTATGGATCCTATAGAAGAGGCACTACATTACTACAGCAACAGGCTGGTAGAAAATGATAAAAGACTTATCTGCATATTAACAAAAATAAGTCTAAATCAGAGAAAATGTTGGAGCAAACGCTGCAGAAATCTAAGACCACATATAGACAAAATTGTCCACGTTGTTCAAAGCGCTATCTAATAGATTCTACTGCAGCCATTACTGTACTACCACTATCAGGTATAGACAAAATAGTGGCAAGCGTGGCAAGCAGTATAAAAAGAAATGTGGTCCTAAAATGCTAAGAATGGACAAGTGTCCTCATGCCTTTTTAGGTTGCCTTAGTCTCAAGCTATGAAAGGGTACATTTTAAGGAAACATGATAACAGAGACATATCCACTGTTGTCAAACACAAAAATAGAAAAAAGAAAAAAGGATTTCAGAGCTGCAACAGAGAGTATTTCATGGGAAGAATAAGAGAAACTTGAAGACTGAAATGTGAAACTTTGGTCTTTTTTGCATCTTAACTTTATTCTTATATTTTACTTGTTGTATTTTCTCTTTGATGATGTATTTCATTGCAAACACTTGCGTGTTTACTATTTTAAAGGTCATTATGAATTAAACTTTAATGTAATTGGGTTTTAAATGAGTTTAATGGTTGTTCGACTTATATGTGTATATTGCTTAGAATTTACTGTAGCATTTTGTTTTAATTTTAGATATTACAAATCTCTATTTCGGTTGACCATTTATTTAGTGGATACTAGCTAAGAAGAAGCTTAAAAAAGGTCTTACTTAGTGGAATAAATTAAGACAGTACATGGTTTTAGATTAGGTTTACAAGTTGAGTTAATCCCGATTTGAATAGGGTCATGTCTAATCTAAGATTAGTGAAGACTAGACATAAGAATTCACCTTATAGTGCAAATAGAGTCCAAATCGTATAATGTTATGTTTAATGTTAATTTAATAATTGGTCACTGTTAGATTGCATATGGATATAAGATATCCAACATGTGATAGTTGAGGATGCATTAGAGATTATGTCCAGTGTTGTAGTAAATGTTGTAGCAACTACGCCTCAAGTGTAAAATAATCAATAACCATTAAGTGAGTTTAGAACCCAACTACTCATTTGTCATTGAAGTATATCTTTGTGTTTAACTCTAGTTTTTCCTTACTATATTTGTTTATTACATTTTTAATTTCATTATATCACTAATCTCATCATTTATTTTGTTTTATTTAGTTTACTAAAATTGCACTGTTAAGATTGCTGCAGCAAGTCCTGTAACATCAATCCCTATGGAGATGATCTTGATACTCATCACTATATTACTTGTTGTGCATACTGTTGAGTGCTAGAAAGTGTATATTTATAAAGGAGAAAATCATCATTTTACACTCTCAGTCTCACTAACATCCCTACTTTTATGTATTTAAGTCCCTTGTTATTTAATTATGCGTGTTTTATTATAATTAAATACTTTATATATTTTAAAGGGCATCATGGCCATTTCACAATAAATGAGAGACCAGATAGTAAAACAGACAGCGATTTTAAACTCAAGACAATCGAAAACCTTAGGATGAGTATAAACGAATAAATGATATTGTTCACATGTAGAGTATTGTTCATGGTACTATTATAAAATTTCAATTATGAGTGGATAATTTTCTTTCAAACTTGGGTTGAAGGTGAAGTCTCAATATGTTCCATGGGCTTAATTTAGAAAATTTACTTTCTCTTCCCCTCTAATTTTTGTGCATGTTTTAACTTTTCGTCAACAGATAGTAATAATCTTATCTAATTATTCCATTAGTATAAATGTCTTCCTAGTGAAAGGTTATTACTATTTGGCACGATAAGCATTTAGTACCATATTTATTGGAGTGAGTTTCATGAGAAGTGAAAATCTCTCTCATAATTTAATTAACACTAATAAGGAATATTAAGTCCATGGTGCTTGTTGAGTGCAGATCTAGAGACCCAAGAGCTTTATTTTAATAGTTTTCACTTTAATTTAGTCCCACCATTCCAATTTAAATTTTAGGATAGTCTAAATCACTTTCACTACAAATTCAACCACCCACTTAGAAAATTAACTATACACGCAATTAAAATCCACCTCCTCGTTGGATCGACACTCATCACAATTGATCTATTCTACAATAGATTTGTGCACTTGTGAGTTCAATAAAATTTGCACAATATACATTTGCATATTAACATCGCTCTACATTTTATAGAGCACACACCAGTAATACAGGTAAATTGCATAATTAGTTTCCTTCCCTCCCTTAAGAAGATTTACAAAACTCGTTGTAAACTTTGCATTTTCCACAACGACTGAAAACCTAACATTAAACATGGATGTAATAAAATGTAAATTGTTAAGCTCGTTGTAAACGATTGCATTTGCTAACGATCAATAGCATTTCTTTTTACATTCGTTAGTTAATTAAAGTAAAGGTCTAATTGGCAGGTGAGTTTTCTGATCCATTTATTTTTTACATGCCTAATTTTGATAAATGCACATTTGCTAAAAGAAAGAGAGCCCCAACTATGTAAGACTTGATTGCAAAATCAACCACATTGTAAAATTTAGAAATGGTTTGTCCAATTCATGAAGATAAAATTAAATTAGTTAAAAATGGCCTAAGTAAAAAAATCATTAGACGATATCTTACGATCTCTTGATTCATATCCATGCAAATATGTGCAATGTCAGATTCATAATTTATGGAAACTGTTCCAAAAACAAAGTGCACAATTTAGCCTTAGGAATCCCACTTTAAAAGATTGTGTTTGCCAATTTATAAAAAAATGAATGAAAAGCCTATTCTCAGCCTATAGAGGACATTCAAGTGGTTACTAGATATAAAACTAGAGGAAGATGTATGTCACGATCACAATTACTAGTAAATATTATTTTACTTTACTGTTCTTTTATTGTTTGCATTACTACTTTTAGTAGTGTTATTTTATATCTAATCATTATTTGTTATCGTTTTACTATTTGCTTTTTTTACTTTTGAATTATTAAGTCACAAGTTTTACGCATTATTTAACAAATACACTAACCTATTTACAACTGTGTATCATTATGTCTATCACCAAGATTTTTAAAAATTAGCTTCTTTTTCAAATACTCACAAATTATTTTTGAAGATTGTTCTAATAGCATCAAAATTAAGTAGACAATTTAAGAACATTTTTGTGCTTTCTACAAGGTTTCACTGTGGGAAATACGAGTTTATGTGTTATAGTTGAGAGAAAACTACACTTGATATATCGAGGAGGTGACCGAGGGTCATTGGTTATCAAAGCTTGTCCCAAAATCTATTTTTATTAAAGGAAGTCAAGCATTAGTCATCATCCCAAAAGCCCTAAAGCCTCTGGCTACCTGCCGAACCCACTAGCTGAAAAAAGAATCAAATATGAAAGAGAGAATATTTGAAATGTTAAATCATATAGATGCTTTCATTTTCTTATCAGGAGATCTTGTAACTCTAGAGGCGCTAATTATATTTGCATCTTAGGCTCATTTGAACATTCATAAAAAAAAAACCTATTGGTTTGTTAAATATTAATAACTTTTATGATGGCTTGACAACATTTCTTAACCATGCAATTAAAAATCATTCCATTCTCAGGGAAAAACCTCTTTATTTGTGCTACTGCTACTGAGTTACTCGATCTTTTATAAGCTCACAAACCAAAGCTAGATCCCAACACCTTAGTGTTTGATTTATTGATTAATGATGATAGCAGTAGCCCTAGTAAGAAGTGTAAATTAGATTTAATTATTTGTTTGTAAATATTTTCTTGCAATGGTCAGATAATGTCTTCTAAACTCTAGATCTTTCATTTAAGACATTGAGAACAACGTCTTGTTCAGGCTGGGAAGGGAATATTTAACAGTTATGAAATATCTCAGTCCTAGTGATGTTTTACTAATTTGTGTTGTAAATACTAACTTTGGATAAATTTAAGTAGAAGATGGCTAAATATTGAGTGTAATAACTTTAGAAATACATCTTCTTAGTCTTAAAGTCTAGTTACCTTTAACCCAAAAAAAACCAAAAAATTTTTTTTTAACATTTTCTTATGTTGTCATCATCTTTCAAGCTTCTGTAGCCAATTCTGGTGCTTCAACTTTTTCTTTTATTATGTTTTCTTTATCTTTTTTTTGGCCTTTTTGCATACATATCTTTAGATTATAAAACATTGGGAACAATGTTTAGAATAAGTTTGGGGGGTGGTGTCTGAAAAAATAATTAAGTCATTGTGTGTGATCTTTTAACATTACATGGTATTATGACATCTAAATTTTAGTATTTGTATTATCTTTAACTTTTAGTTAGTTACACAATGTTTGCCACTTTACATGTTAATTTTGGTGACAAGTGTGAATTAAGAGATTTGTTGAATAAAATTGATTAAGTTATTTAAAGAAATGTACATGTCATAGTAAGTTTCAAGTAAGTTATTAAACCTATTATCCTTGGAGAGTAATCATATTTGCCTGTACAGCTAACAATTTATTATGTTATGTAAGATCTCTATATTTTCTTTCAAGTCAACCAATAAAAAAATGAAAAAAAAAATTGTGTAGCTACATCTGAAAGTTCATTGAACTAATAGATATGAAAGATTATTTAAAACTCTAAAAAATAACAAAAAGATCATCTTTGATTCATTTAACCCTTTTCTAGCCATTTTTATTGTAAATTATCTATAGTCAATTATATATATATATATATATATATATATATATATGCTGACTTATCATCCTATACCACTCCATAGTGGAGTACCACCTTATCTTTTATATTTTCCATCACCCAATTATATTTGAAAAAGTAAGGATAATTATTTATTCATGAAACTAATGCAAGACCAAAAAAAATTAAAAAAAGAGATAAAAAGCACATTGCAATTTCCAGAAGATCTCTATTTTTCAAACATATATTTTATTTTTTCTATTATCTCTTCTTTCTTAGTCATATCCCTTGCTTACATGACGTCTTAGTAAAAGTCTTACATTTGGATCCGGGTCTGGATTTTGTCAACCCTATATTAGTTTTTAGGTAAATTAAAGAAATTAACAATTTAAGTCTTTTTTATGTAAGATGTTGTGTGTGGCATGTAGGGTACCTTCCGGATGCCATAACTTAGCCTACATGTGTCCATTTTTAGCGTATAATATACCATTTTGAAGCTTACAACAAGACGAACAAAAATCATAACTATCTACGCCATTTTGCCCCATGATCAGGTAAACAAATTCACTTCTTTCCTAGTTACTTCTTAGCTTTAAGATTTTGCCCTATTTTTCTTGATTATTCTAGGATTTTTATCTTTTTTTTTTAAACTCGAATTTGAGCTGTTTGTTTCTCTTTTCTTATTTTGATTAGAAGAATTTAATTGTCATATTATATTTTAGATTTTTCTATTTTGATAAATTCGCAATATTTAACCTTGTTATAAAAGGGCCTCAAAACCCTAGTTTATTCATTCAAACTTTTCAATAAGATTTCTCATTATTTAGAAACCTAGTTTATTCTTTCAAGAAAGTTCAATAACATTTCCGTTTCACCACTTTTTCTTTGTGAATCGACTTCGGACTCACCGAATTATATTATAACAATATACTCTTATACTTAGAAGTAATTAATACTTTTGAGTCATGTTATTGGTCTAAAAATCATTAGTACAAATAGGATGACAGCTTCAGCAAAGTTATAGTTACCATAGTTATTATATCATTAGTGTTCACTGCTGCACTGATGTCTCTGTTTATAGTTGGCACATGAAAGTTTGAGCTATCGTTGAAATATCATATGTGTATAGCTTTTTCAATTCTTCAAAATGTTGAGATGGATTTTTCAGTTGTGTCTTTTATGACATTTTTTAGCCTTTTCTTCGAAAGCAACTGGAATAAATATTATTTGTATGATAGTGTTCTTCTTTGTTGCAACAATACTGTGTATCTCTGTATCCATGGGAGTTTGTAGTTGTCATAGTTAATATACATTTCTACCTGTTTATTGTGACAGTTGGGATTGTTATAATCATTTTAACTGCTATGAGTCTTTATGTCTTGATTAAGTATTAAGTTAGATGTTTTCTAGACGCTACTCGTGATTTCTTGCAGATAGCACTTATAAGAGGATATAGAAACTTTTTCTAGTCATTTTTGTTTATACGTGACAAGTAATTTTCAAAGGTGCGTCTAATCAATACTTTAGTACAATTTAAAATGTTAAACTAGCTGTCAATTTCTATTTCTATTTTTTTAGTTACTCTAATTTTTTATTTCTTAGTCTTACTTTATGTTGCGTCAGTATGCTTGCTTGCATAGTAATAATAGTTTCCAAAGTTGATTGAGGCAATCAAATATAGTAGTAGTAGTAATAAAAAGTAAGGAAAGAAAGAAACATTATTGTATAAGAATAAAAAGTGAAACCCAATCTCATCAATTGGCCCATAATCCCAATCTATTAATAATTAAAATTGTGTTTCTCTCCCGCAATTCTCATATCTACTAATTTCTCCCCGTCATGATAAACGTTCATCATAACAAAAGTGTAAAAGTGGTGTCATCATTAATTATATGTTTCTTTCATTTATTTCTTCTTGATGCATTCATTGTGGCTAAAAATCATTCTAATTGAGCCTCAATTATGTTATCCTATAAAACCATTTAATATAGTTATTTAATTTTGATGTCGAACTGATTTTTGTACTAAATTTTTATAATAGTATAATAAATAGCTATTAAAAAAGAAATTAAATCTTAATTACACTTTATACAAATACAGGCGAGATCGAAGAGGTATAAAATAAGTTTGCATGCTTCATTGCTCGAGAAAGATAGTGGGACACTACGGAGTAATGTAAGGGAAGTCTAGAATTTGACTTGCGCTGGTTTAATTAATTAAGCTTTGATAACGAGGCACCAACTGTACTTCTGTAATCAATGCCGGTTGATGAAGCTATAAATACACCCATTTTCTCGTTTGAATGCAATTTTCAATCCGATATATAGACCTATAAGTAAATCCTCCAACTGTTTTATTCAAAGTCGAATAGACCAATTAGTTAATTTTGTACCACACAAAATCCAAATTAACTTAATTAGACTAATTAAAATGCACACATTTTATGTAGTTGAACTAAAAATGACTCGATATGTGGACATTGGAAGTGTTTCAAGAAATCTTGGTAAATAAACGTTACTTCTCAATATATTCATTGAAGTTTATTCATTCTTTTGCTATATATATCACCCAATATGAATCTTATAATTTTTTTTTTAAGAAAAAATCATAATCCCTTTGATACAAACCCTAATTTCCCTCGATTGTCTCTAATTCATCATTTGAGTTAAATCTTTCTCTCACGACTCAATCTAACCATAATAATATTTATCACAAAAATAAAACCATAATAATAATAATAATGACAACAGCAAAAAAAACATTGCATGAGATGTTATTATTTTGGCTTACAAGAACATTAATGATGTGTTTATAAAACGGGAATCGAAATAGGTTGGAATCAAAATGAATTGAAATCAGAATAAGTTATTTACTTAAGTTATAGAATTGAAATTGGAATAAGTTATATTCCCACTGATGCATTCACTTCGTCTTGAAATCAAAATTAGAATTAGTTAGATTGTTACAAATTACTAAAAAAAATCTTAATTAATTATTTTCATAATTAATATTTTATATTTTAATTATTGTGATTATTATTATACAAAAATTAATAATAATATTAACATTAATATATTAATTAATTATAATACTTTTATCATTAATAAAATGATAATAGTAACAATTATTATTATCATTATGATCACCACCACCACCACCATTATTGTTATTTATTAATGTCATTATTTTTATATTTATAATATTATTATTTTATTAACAATAATTATTTTGAATATTAATAATCGTAATAATTATAATAAATAATAAAATAATCTACTACTAATACTATTATTATTATATTAATAATAAATAGTGAATGATCTATTTGAAATATTACACAATTTCTGTCGGACTAAAATATAAAATGATAAAACTTAATTGAGAGCAACTTGAAAATCATGAAAATTATAAAAATTCAATGGGTGTAAATTAAGGAGTTCAAGTAATGAGAACTTGATTCCGTACTCCATCCATGAGATTCAAAGTTTAATTTCTTAATCCCAAAAATATATAGATCTCGCATTTTTTATTCTTATTTTCTTTCTATTTTAATAACTAAATACTATCAACTATTTTTATTTAAATTTTATTCCCAATAGTATAAATAAACACACCCTAAAAGTGGAAATAAAGGAAAAGAAAACATTTCAAGAGATATGAGAAAGTAAAAGATGGATGACGTTAATGAAATAATGAGCCATCGGCACAAGAAGAAAAGTGAATCCCAACATCAATTAATTGATCAATAATTCCAATCTACTACTACTTTTGTTCCTCTCCCGTCGTTATCATATCATATCATATCAATTCCCATCCACCAAATCAAAAGTGAAAAAGTGGTCTCACTCATTGCAATCATATATTTATTTTCTTATAAAAGTTAAAATGTAAATTCCAAGATAAAACGTGGACCAATTGTAGTTTACACCATTTTTTTATATACCATAAATAAAATGCTAGGAAAATTGCGCATACACTTATAATTATAACCAAATATTTACCCTCCAAAAAGAGAATTATTATTTCAAATAGAATGAGTAGGGATGGTAATGAAGAGAGGAAGGGAGATAACCGGTATTTTTGAATTTATTTTTGATATTTTTGTTTTCGCTAGAATTATTTGAGGAGATTCTCGTCCTCTCTTTAAATAATAATAGAGAATCTTTAATAGATTCTTAATTCCTGAATAACGGATATGTTTTTAAATTTAAATTCCGAATTTAATTTAATTATATTAAAAAAATTAAACAAAAGTAAAGTTTGACAATATATCTTACACTAACATTAATCAATTACAAAAATCACATTACAAAATACAAATTATCAAAATAATTATCTCCGTCAATCTTCATAATTTTATGATAAAAAGAAATTATTTTTATATCAATAATGAAATAAATGAGATACTGAAAATTAATATTTATAATAAAAGCATTTACTCTTGCACCTCGTGCTCCTCTTGTTCTTCCTTGAGGAATGTGATAAATTGATAGATAATATCATGTTTCAAATCTAAAATAATTAAAATAATATGAGTAATATGACTCATAATCTAAAACTGTTTTGAGCCAAAGTCTTTAGAATAAGTTCTGATCGAATAGTAATTCAGGACTACAACTAGTTAAATAGGCTCAAAATTTTTATAGTTGATGTGTATTAATATTTTGATTTTTGTTATTAATACCAATATTTAATATAATTTAAATTTCATTATTCATTTATTAATCATTCTAAAAAATAAAATCAAATTAAAAAATAATATGAAGAAATGAGAAATGGGTAGGGGATGGGGATGGAGATTCCACCTCATCTCCGTCCCTTCCCAAATAAGAAACTGGATAAAAAATTGTCTCCGTCTCTTCTCCGAATAAGAAAATGGGTATAAAATTATCCTTATACTCTCCCCAAATAGGGAAAATCCCTAAGGATCTCCTTCCCCGTGGAGATTTTTGCCATCCCTAAGAATGAGCTATTTCAACTTAGATTTTTAATTTAAAATTTTAACACAAATTTTATTCATTTATTTTAAATAATCTAATGATAGATATTAAAAGTTAAAATAATATTTAATGGTGATAATTCATCTACTTATGGATTTATTAAAAATAATGGCTCAATATTTATGCTAAAATTTTAAGTAAAAAATTTAAGTTAGAATAGCCTAACCTTTTAAAATATTAGGAGAGACTTACTACTACTCATTAAAAGTTACGAGATTTAGATGTGAGTATAACTAAATTAAAATGTAAACCTAATATAACTAAATTAAAGTGTAAGCCTTGAAAGGAATTTAAAAATTCAATTCTATCTTAGTTTTGTTTATTTTTAAAAGTTTATGTCACGTGTGACGATAAAAAATAGTTGAGATTTAATTACATATTATGCACTCTTACTCATAATTATCGTCACAAACTTGTAAGAAGATAAGCATCAAAACTCAAACCAACTAGAAATTCAAATTTGTTAACACATGATATTATTTAATATGCAAATTTTGTATTCCAAGATATTGTATAGTGTGCTTTTTTTTTCTTTTTTCTTTTTTCTTTTTTCTTTTTTCTTTTTTCTAAAAGCATGTATAGTATTAATTTAACTAAACTTCAATTCGTGTATTAAATATTCTGTATTTCATTTCTCAACTTTATAAGCACACTAGTTTAGGGTTTAGGGTTTATTTTCTTGTTTGCTATCATTTTGGCCCTTACGATAATAATCCACCTTAATCACGTGATCCCATTCCCATAAGATTAGCAAAGTCTAGGATTTGACTTGAGTGGATTTAATTAATTAATTAATTAGCTTTGATAATGACGCACTAACTCTAATTGTATAATTAATGCCAGTTAATGAAGCGATTAAATCATATGTATCTAACTGAAAATACGTCCATTTTGCCATTTGGCTGCGATTTTCAACCTGACCGACCTATATAAGTCAATCATCTTACTGTTTTATTCAAACTTGAATAGACCAATTAATTAAATTACTTACAAATCCAAATAAATTAAAATAAACCAATATTAAAAAAGCATCTTAGTTGTCAATAATTTGACTAGAGTTGTAAAAGAAAAACAAGAGGTTGTCACATAAAAGTTGTGAATCAGTTCATCTAAATTGCCTGACGAATATCTAAATCTAAAGTCTAAACTTATTTAATCAAAGTGAAGCATCTTTTTTTAATTTTTAAATTTTTAAAATTTTAAATTGAGATACGATATTCACATATCTGCACTTCCTTTAATAAAGAAAGATTTAGGTGAAAGTTTTGTGCTGTGGATATCATAAACAATTATGTGACATGATATGAAAATCTTTTTTAAAGAGAGTGATTAACAAATAAATAACCCATTTTGTTTTTATTAATAATAAGATGGGTCATACCTGATCATATTGTAAGTAATGAACACTATCATGGTGCTTATCGATAGCAGGATTTATTGATGCTTTATTTCACATCCAACGTTAATGCTTTCCCATAAATTAATATATTTATTTTAATCAAGTCAAACAATGATACCGTAAATTTTCTGCAGTGAAAAGCACACAAGAAAGATGCATTAATTTTTAGGGAAATTATTGGCAAGAATGCCCTCAACCAATAGCTTAGAGTGTAATTTACTCTCTCAGTAAGTAGTGTCTTGTGGCGGCAATGAATACTCTTACAGTTAAGTGAGAATATATTACTCTAGTGGCCGGAAGTATCGATAGACTTAGTCATATCCTCGGATGACACGCCTTTATCACTGAGGTTGTGCTTAGTACAATCTTTTAAGTAAAATTGATTTAAATAGAGATTTTATAAATAAATATTTTATTTAAAAAATTTTAATTATTTAGTTGTTAATAAAAAAATTTATTAAAAAAATATGAAATTATTTTAATAGTCAAATTTTTTAAAATTATGTTATTAAAAGAATAAAATAAATAGATGATATTTAAATATTTTAACATTTAAAAATAATTTTTCAACCTTTATTTCTAAAACCTCAAAATTTGACATTTTTTTAGTATAGACAAAATAGCTTATTTAAACTTCAAAAGGTTTGTTAAAAAAATAACAAAACAATAATAAAAATTGTAATAAGAGTTTATGTGATTAAATAAGCACTAATAAATATTAAATAAGTTATACCAAACATACACTGAGTATAAGATATTATTAATAACTTTTTATGGATGAAACCACTCCCAAATTTTTATTTCTTCACCTGATACATCTAAATTATTCCATTACATTTTGGCCATTAAAATCTGATTTGGATACCAGTAATAGGGGTGCTGGGCATAAAATATCAAAATATTTAATCCGAAAGACTAAGTTAATTATTACGTGGATTCAATTATCCTATCAATAATCCAAGAAATTTTCACTTTTAACTAACATGGACTTGCGCCACAACAAAAATATTCAGATTAGAGTACTCCAAGTAGATTTGTGATAAAGAATTATGAATATTACTAGAAATTATAGTAGTAGCAGTAGCAGTAGTAGTAATAATAATAATAATAATAATAATAATAATAATAATAATAATAATAATAATAATAAAATTCTTAGGAAGAGTACACCCACAGTGAGAAAAATTACAGCTAAAACTGGCCAACACCAATAATATTGATGTTATTTGATGGAATTGCAATGGCAATATGGCATAGTTCTGTTTGTACGATTACCTCATGATTAGAGCTGTCAAAACGGGTCATTGGATCGTATTCGTGTCGTGTCAACTTCAAGTCATGTTAAATTTAGGTCGACCCAAATCCGACCCATTTAATAATCATGTCAAAATATTGAGACCCAAATTCGGCACAGAAAAATAATCGAGTTACCTAATAACCCGTTTAATATCTATATATTAAACAAAAGTTACATCAAATATTTACACATTGTCATACATATGTATGCATACACATACATACATCTATACATACATACATACATACATACATTTATCAATATTATAAAATATACATATCTGCTAAAATATTACACATACTATTGATTTTTTAACTATATATATGTAAATAATATTATATATCAATATTATAAAATATACATGTCTATCAATATTTTATACATTTATACTATTTTAAAATAAAATATATGTATTTAAAATTTTTATAATAAAATATTATGTCTATATTCATCATTTTAAAGAATAAAAAAATTATCCTAATATTTGAGTTTTGATAACAAGAATCTGTAAATTATTTTAAAATAAAAAATCTAATCGGGTCATTAATCGGGTAAATGGATCAAGAATTTTAACCCAAATCCGATACGAAAAAAAATGTTGTTGATCTGAATCCGACCCATTTAATAATCGTGCTAAATTCGATGATCCATATTTATTTATTGGTGTCGTATTCATATCGAATAATCAGGACGTATTAAATTTTACCAGCTCTACTCATGATGATCGAAGATCCATTTGCAGTCTAATTCCACGACGGGGTATCAACTAGATGAAGACCAGTGACTTGTTCAGTTGGTGGGCCGTCCTTTACTCAATTTACATGTGAGGTTGGTGCAAGGCACTATCACCATAATTTTCCTTTGCCCTGCCTGCTGCTACGCACTGCCCACTGCTCAGCCTCCTCCTGCCCCTCTGTACTGAACTGTAACATTAATTTCTTTTTCTCTAAAGCTGAAACACGTATCTATTATGTAGAGTCAGACTACAGTTTACGAGTGGATTCGGTCTATTAAAACAACGTACTAAATTTTTTTGATGTATGTCTCGAGTTATGGGTAACATTATCACTTGAAAAATATAAGAATGATTAACTTAATGTGTTGATACGCGGATGCACTGTAGTCTGGATTGTATATTATAAATACAATCAAAGACTGATATTTTATTGCTATAAGTAACAGTAGTTGTGGGATTTTTTAGATTTGAGAAACACTCAATGACTCAAACACTAGTACTGTTACTAATATTTACTTGTATAGAGTTGAAGAAAAAGTAGACTGCTGTCTTTATTAGACAAATAAATTATGTGAAAGAACACTCCGAAGGAGCAAAAGCAAAGCATGATGCTATATACTCCTTTATAAATTCCTCATCAGCAACTTAACCAAACAACTCATCTCGCTTCATATTTTTATTTTTCCTCATATTCCTGATTCCTCTCTCTTTTTTCCTGTATTTCGTGTGTGTGCTACCTAGTGAAGTTAGCCAAGCTCGCAACAGTAATGGCTAAGAAGCCAAGAATTGTCATAATTGGAGCAGGAATGGCTGGTCTTACAGCTGCTAATAAACTCTACACTACCCCTAGCTCTAAAGACTTGTTTGAGCTTTGTGTTGTGGAAGCTGGCACAAGAATTGGTGGGAGAATCAACACTTCTGAGTTTGGGGGTGACAGAATTGAGATGGGGGGCAACATGGATCCATGGCATTGGAGGCAGCCCAATTTACAAAATTTCTCAAGAAATCAATTCACTTGAGTCTCAACAGCCATGGGAATGCATGGACGGTTTCTCTAGCCAGCGTACGACCGTTGCTGAAGGTGGTTTTGAGGTTAATCCGTCTATTGTAGAGCCTGTATCGTCTCTTTTTGATAGCCTCATGGATTATGCTCAGGGGAAGCTCTCTGAAGAGAGTACCAGCTGTGAAAAAGCTGAATTTTGCAAACTTGCTTGTAAAGCTTTCAAGATTTGTAGTAGCAGCAATGGTGACTCATCTGGTAAGCTTAGTGTTGGTTCTTTTGTTAGACAAGGTCTTAATTCTTATTGGGATTTCTTGAAAGAGCAAGATGAGCTTAAAGGATATGGTACTTGGAGCAGAAAGCTGCTTGAAGAAGCCATTTTTGTTATGAATGAAAACACTCAGAGGACTTACACTTCTGCTGGGGATCTGATGACTCTAGATTTTACGGCAGAAAGTGAGTACCAAATGTTTCCTGATGAAGAAATCACCATAGCTAAAGGCTACATGAGTGTAATTGAACATCTAGCTTCTGTGCTTCCACCTGGTTTTATTCAATTAGGCAGAAAAGTCACTAACATTGAGTGGAAACCAGCAGTTGAGATTGAAAATGGCTATGGTAATGGTGCTTCTGGCACTGGCAGGCCAGTGAAGCTACATTTTAGTGATGGATCTGCAGTGTTGGCTGATCATGTTATTGTCACAGTTTCATTGGGTGTACTAAAAGCTGGAATTAATCATGATTCAGGTATGTTTAGTCCTCCTCTTCCATCTTTCAAGACTGAGGCAATATCAAGACTCGGTTATGGTGTTGTTAACAAGTTGTTTGTTCAATTAAGTCCATCAACATCACATGATACTCCGAAAGGCGATAGCTTGAGCAAGTTCCCCTTCCTGCATCTGGCCTTTCATCGTCCTGACTCCGAATTCCGAAACAAAAAGATCCCCTGGTGGATGAGGAGGACAGCTTCTTTGTGTCCAATTTACAAGAAATCAAGGGTTTTACTATCTTGGTTTGCAGGGGAGGAAGCACTCGAGCTTGAATCACTTAGTGATGAAGATATTATTAATGGGGTATCAACAACAATCTCTAGCTTTTTGTCGCAACCCCAAAAGAAAGTGGAATCTAATTCCCATGAATTATGGAATGGGAATGTGAATCATCATGTGGAAAGCTCAAAAGGAAGTGAAGTGAAATTCACCAAGGTTTTGAAGAGCAAATGGGGCAATGATCCTCTATTCTTGGGATCATACAGTTATGTTGCGGTTGGATCAAGTGGCGATGATTTGGACACCATGGCCGAGCCATTACCAAAGATTGGTCCCAATTTTGAGTCTTCGGCAATTCCTCCACTTCAAATCCTTTTTGCAGGGGAAGCAACCCACAGAACTCATTATTCTACTACTCATGGAGCTTATTTTAGTGGTCTTAGAGAAGCCAATAGGCTTCTTCAACATTATCATTCTGTGGGGGCTTAGGACATTTATTTGTACTTTCTTTATTTTATTTAACACCTATTTTCCTGATATCTTTTTTTCTTTTTTCTTTTTTTAATTTTCCATCTAAAACATCTTGCTTTCTATAAAGCAAGCATGAGTGCAAACAAGAATGAAAAAGAAATTAGGGAGGGGGAATGAAAGAGATGGATTGGGACCATTTTTAGATGTATTGCATAAATTAAAGAAGCTTATTTCTTTTTCTCATTAGTCTATTGTTATTCTCTTGGTTTGTAACTACGATTCCTTAGTTATTAAATAGTCTTTAAAAGCAAAACCAACCAAAGATTGTTTAGCATTATTTCAAAGCTTTCAACAAGTAAAGAACAACGAAAAGCTTTGGATCCCACATCTCTCTCTCTCACTTTTCACTAGAATTTGTTTTGGTTATGCCCATTAGCCATTAGCCATTACTCCCATAGGACAGGATCCGATAAACCCGGAATTTTCCAGCTTGTTATCTTTTTATTTGTTCCTTTGTGTGGCTTGTTTCTCTGCCCCTGACATTGTTCTCTCAAATCCAAACAAGTTCTTGTCTCGCTCGATAATCAAATTGCACGTAGGGCCTTTCTTTTCGTTTTAACATTTTAAGAGCTATGTCTATATAATCTCTGGACTATCTATATTCTATGAGCTGGCACAAGTGGAGGCCTTGCTTGGTTCGAGGGTGGTGCATCGAGATTCCGATGGCTTGAGGCCTCGATGGCTTGAGGCGAGCTTGTTGTATTGACTATTCGGTGAATCACTTTTCGAGGTGCTCTTGTGATTTTATTTTACTTTTTTTTCTCATTTGGTTGCTGTTTTGTTGTTTTTTTCTTTTCAAGTTTTATGTTTTTTTTAACGAGATGGTCTGAATGAATCTATGTGAGGTATTTTTAAGCCCGTATTATAAATTGGATTAATCTTCGTTTATACCAGATAAGTGAATAAAGTATTGACCAAATTTTATATTTTCTATGCACGCACTACGTGAATTTTCTTGACTTTTTTTTTCTTCTTTTTTCCTAGTCGAATGAGTATCTTCACCAACAAAATCTAGGGTTGATAGACTGTGTTGAACCTGAAAAATTTCTCGTGTATTTCATTAAATCTTAATGTGTGAATTTGTTTTCTGTTTTAGTTACGATAAACTAATAATGAATAGAGATGATTTGGTGTTGTGACGTATTATATTAAATAAAATTTAGGATGAATTTCTCTTAAATATTTTGAAAGAACACATTATGAGCAATGATGTAACATTGACCTTTTAATATAATTTATTATTTCTTTTTCTTTTTTTTTAAAAAAAAAAATTAACAAAGAGCTGGGTCGTATTTGTGATTCACATTAAAATGGGACAGACCCACCGTCCAAATCCAATGGAATCAAAAAAGACTTGCTTGCTAACGAAACGTCACTTGACAATGTGACATAGGTAGAGATGCTAATTGCCGTCTGATTGCTTTAATTCTTCATCATCATATGGGACCCATGTCAATGATAGGTCCCATTCCATGAAATGGCTCACATAAACTGAGACAGTTAGTGCTCAGCGTAGGCCGCAGCAGTGCCCTACCCACTTGGTACGATTGATTGATATGCTAGACCAAATCCATCCCCCGTCAACACTTTAAGCTAAACAGTTAGGGATGGCAAAAAAAAAAAAAAAAAAAATTGGGGAACTAGGAGAAAATCTACTGTAGGTTTTAGGCGTGTTTAGTAATGGTTAAAATTTGTAGTGGACAAGATTTATTTATATAAATTATTACAGAATACAAGCGAATTTAATAATTTAAATTTTTTACGAATTTTGAATTTAATAATAATAAATCTGCAACGGATGGTACTTATTATCATTCCTATAAATAATTTATATTTTAATCAACCTATGTATCAACAGACTAAAGTACATTACTCTAATGGTATTTTATCACGTGATATAATATTAGATCTCATGGTAAAATTTAGCAATGATCTTATTTTAGAGTCCACCACTGTGCCACGTCACAAAGTACCAGAGTCTCATACAAATTTTTCTCACACTCGTGTATATCTTAAAATCAATGAAAGGTTTAAAATTCATTGATAGCAAACGGGTCCACATTCCTTAATAATTGACGTCAAAACCTTCGATTTTTAAGACAAATCAGCATAACAAATCAACAAATGTTTGGAGTGAAGCCAAAATATGTTGAGCTTTGTTGCTTTTCGATTGTTTTTAAAGGTATGTTTGTTTTGGAGTTTGCCACCTTATTCCGTATTCTTCTATTGAAACTCCTACATATCACTTATCGCTTAGTGTTACCTCTTGAGCTCAAAAAATGTAACGTTTTTAGTATTTTGACGATTTTATTTTGGAGATGACATTGTCACGCCTCTTAACCTGATTTCTATTATTGTAAAATATTTATTATCAATACTATTTTAAGATACCTTGTCGGTTAAAATTCTAAGGGTAAAATAACATGAATAAGATTTTCTCTTAATCTGAGTTGTATTGAGTTTTTAAAATTTTCTGTCATGTATCTTTTAGTGGTAGTTTATGGATAAAATTTAACTTTTATTTTTTTATTTATTAATTACCAATTAGTAATTGAATTATTTGCTTAGGACATGATCAGATCATGAGAGAATCTTTATCCAAAGTAATAATAGGCAATTCTAAAAATACTAGCAATAAATGTAAGATTGGTAGAAAGATTCGAATCTCGACCAAAATCGTAAATTCCTTACTGATTTGGAACATATTGCAAAAAATTACTAAAAATATTAGTAGGGATTCAGGCTTAAATTTTGTCCCGATTAAAAAGTCAGCACTGATTAGATCTCAATTTGCATTGAATTTTTTTAAATTTTCTAGTTTAATTAAAACATAAAAAAGTAATTTTATTCAAAATTTGACAAAAGCTAAAAGCCAATCATTAACAAAGTTATGGTTCATATTTTTCTAATTCATTAATTTATTTTAATTGAAATAAAAATTAAGCAAAAATAAAAAAATAAAATTACATTTGAGACTATAGGGATGGTACAATTATTTTGTTTTTTTGGTCCCCATTAAAAAATAGGTATGAAATTTGATACAATTTTTTGTTCTAATTAATCAATCCATAGGAATTAGTATTAGAGTGCGTTTGAGATTCAGGTTGAATAGGTATAGCTTAAAAATTACAATATTAAAGTGTTTAATAAACACTATTTGTTATAACTTAAAAATTATGTTAATATAATTTTTACTTGTATGATAATAAATTTATTATATTTTTAATAATTTTATCAAAATTATTATTTAAATATGTATATCTACTACATATTATTAAAATTTATTTAATATTTATTATTTTTTTTATATCAACTGTATTTTTTAAATTATAATACCTCAATTTTAAAAAAATCCTTAATTAATCGATATCAACGTAGACGTCCAATTAGCATATGTAGGTAAATGGTATACAATAGTTTGTAATTTCATCAGCGCGACAGTGGCAATCGCCATTCGTTCCGGGGCACTGTATGGTCAAATCATGAGAGCTGTTTATATCGTAATCGTACACTCAGAAGGGACATTGTGATTGTAAAGACTTAACCTTTAGCTCCACTGCCTCTTCCCCACACCCCCTACAAAAACTGGAATGGCCCACTTGCTGTCTCTTTGTGGGCTTCAATCACACTTTATGATCTTGCCAAATCACAGGCCTATATCTGTCAACCAGTCAATTGTCTCGTTTCAAAAACAAACAAATGAATGCATCAAAAAAAAAAAAGCTTTTCGAGGTGCTCTTGTGATTTTATTTTACTTTTTTTTCTCATTTGGTTGCTGTTTTGTTGTTTTTTTCTTTTCAAGTTTTATGTTTTTTTTAACGAGATGGTCTGAATGAATCTATGTGAGGTATTTTTAAGCCCGTATTATAAATTGGATTAATCTTCGTTTATACCAGATAAGTGAATAAAGTATTGACCAAATTTTATATTTTCTATGCACGCACTACGTGAATTTTCTTGACTTTTTTTTTCTTCTTTTTTCCTAGTCGAATGAGTATCTTCACCAACAAAATCTAGGGTTGATAGACTGTGTTGAACCTGAAAAATTTCTCGTGTATTTCATTAAATCTTAATGTGTGAATTTGTTTTCTGTTTTAGTTACGATAAACTAATAATGAATAGAGATGATTTGGTGTTGTGACGTATTATATTAAATAAAATTTAGGATGAATTTCTCTTAAATATTTTGAAAGAACACATTATGAGCAATGATGTAACATTGACCTTTTAATATAATTTATTATTTCTTTTTCTTTTTTTTTAAAAAAAAAAATTAACAAAGAGCTGGGTCGTATTTGTGATTCACATTAAAATGGGACAGACCCACCGTCCAAATCCAATGGAATCAAAAAAGACTTGCTTGCTAACGAAACGTCACTTGACAATGTGACATAGGTAGAGATGCTAATTGCCGTCTGATTGCTTTAATTCTTCATCATCATATGGGACCCATGTCAATGATAGGTCCCATTCCATGAAATGGCTCACATAAACTGAGACAGTTAGTGCTCAGCGTAGGCCGCAGCAGTGCCCTACCCACTTGGTACGATTGATTGATATGCTAGACCAAATCCATCCCCCGTCAACACTTTAAGCTAAACAGTTAGGGATGGCAAAAAAAAAAAAAAAAAAAATTGGGGAACTAGGAGAAAATCTACTGTAGGTTTTAGGCGTGTTTAGTAATGGTTAAAATTTGTAGTGGACAAGATTTATTTATATAAATTATTACAGAATACAAGCGAATTTAATAATTTAAATTTTTTACGAATTTTGAATTTAATAATAATAAATCTGCAACGGATGGTACTTATTATCATTCCTATAAATAATTTATATTTTAATCAACCTATGTATCAACAGACTAAAGTACATTACTCTAATGGTATTTTATCACGTGATATAATATTAGATCTCATGGTAAAATTTAGCAATGATCTTATTTTAGAGTCCACCACTGTGCCACGTCACAAAGTACCAGAGTCTCATACAAATTTTTCTCACACTCGTGTATATCTTAAAATCAATGAAAGGTTTAAAATTCATTGATAGCAAACGGGTCCACATTCCTTAATAATTGACGTCAAAACCTTCGATTTTTAAGACAAATCAGCATAACAAATCAACAAATGTTTGGAGTGAAGCCAAAATATGTTGAGCTTTGTTGCTTTTCGATTGTTTTTAAAGGTATGTTTGTTTTGGAGTTTGCCACCTTATTCCGTATTCTTCTATTGAAACTCCTACATATCACTTATCGCTTAGTGTTACCTCTTGAGCTCAAAAAATGTAACGTTTTTAGTATTTTGACGATTTTATTTTGGAGATGACATTGTCACGCCTCTTAACCTGATTTCTATTATTGTAAAATATTTATTATCAATACTATTTTAAGATACCTTGTCGGTTAAAATTCTAAGGGTAAAATAACATGAATAAGATTTTCTCTTAATCTGAGTTGTATTGAGTTTTTAAAATTTTCTGTCATGTATCTTTTAGTGGTAGTTTATGGATAAAATTTAACTTTTATTTTTTTATTTATTAATTACCAATTAGTAATTGAATTATTTGCTTAGGACATGATCAGATCATGAGAGAATCTTTATCCAAAGTAATAATAGGCAATTCTAAAAATACTAGCAATAAATGTAAGATTGGTAGAAAGATTCGAATCTCGACCAAAATCGTAAATTCCTTACTGATTTGGAACATATTGCAAAAAATTACTAAAAATATTAGTAGGGATTCAGGCTTAAATTTTGTCCCGATTAAAAAGTCAGCACTGATTAGATCTCAATTTGCATTGAATTTTTTTAAATTTTCTAGTTTAATTAAAACATAAAAAAGTAATTTTATTCAAAATTTGACAAAAGCTAAAAGCCAATCATTAACAAAGTTATGGTTCATATTTTTCTAATTCATTAATTTATTTTAATTGAAATAAAAATTAAGCAAAAATAAAAAAATAAAATTACATTTGAGACTATAGGGATGGTACAATTATTTTGTTTTTTTGGTCCCCATTAAAAAATAGGTATGAAATTTGATACAATTTTTTGTTCTAATTAATCAATCCATAGGAATTAGTATTAGAGTGCGTTTGAGATTCAGGTTGAATAGGTATAGCTTAAAAATTACAATATTAAAGTGTTTAATAAACACTATTTGTTATAACTTAAAAATTATGTTAATATAATTTTTACTTGTATGATAATAAATTTATTATATTTTTAATAATTTTATCAAAATTATTATTTAAATATGTATATCTACTACATATTATTAAAATTTATTTAATATTTATTATTTTTTTTATATCAACTGTATTTTTTAAATTATAATACCTCAATTTTAAAAAAATCCTTAATTAATCGATATCAACGTAGACGTCCAATTAGCATATGTAGGTAAATGGTATACAATAGTTTGTAATTTCATCAGCGCGACAGTGGCAATCGCCATTCGTTCCGGGGCACTGTATGGTCAAATCATGAGAGCTGTTTATATCGTAATCGTACACTCAGAAGGGACATTGTGATTGTAAAGACTTAACCTTTAGCTCCACTGCCTCTTCCCCACACCCCCTACAAAAACTGGAATGGCCCACTTGCTGTCTCTTTGTGGGCTTCAATCACACTTTATGATCTTGCCAAATCACAGGCCTATATCTGTCAACCAGTCAATTGTCTCGTTTCAAAAACAAACAAATGAATGCATCAAAAAAAAAAAAGACAAATTGGAATCTCCAACATTATTAACATAACTCACCCGACACGTTAATTCCTTACCTTGACCTTCATTTGCCCCTCTAATCACCATTATCATAGACAAATTATAGTCAAATTAACAATAAGATAACCCTCGTAAACAATTCAATCATTTAATCATACGAACCAATGAACTGGCGACCTATGTGAAGTGAACGGCTGCAAATTGTCGAGCCTAGATGTCACGTCTCAGTCTCACTTCAATTTTTCATGTGCTCACAGTCACAATGATGCACTAGCATCCTAGCACTGTATCATTTGAACCGCAACATATCTTTCGGGTTGCGAAATTTAAGTTAGAAAGAAGTCAATATGGTGGAATAATTAGGTCAAAATACGGTGATTTCAACTATTTCATCAATTACATCTTACTAAATTTTTTGTTACACTACTTAAATTTTTTTTGTTACATGTTTGATAGAGTCGAAATTCATGGAGTACAATTTCTTCACATTAATTCTCCGTGCTTTCTTTCTGCAAATCTTATTAGCAGTCCGCTTCATTCTTTCAGAATGAGCATAACTTTTTCTTTACCTAAAGAGGGCCAATGATGTCCCAATCGAGGATCACTGATTTAAGTAAGTTATCGGATTGGCATCTAAATTTGCTTTATAAAGGCTTTGAGTTGATAAAAGAAATCCCTTTACACATATCGTGTCTTCACGAATTTACTTAAAGGAATCTAGCTAGAGATCTCATATCTATTCATAGGATTTTATATGGCAACTTTGGTGGCTTCCCCACCTCCCACAAACACCCCTATTATTCTACTGTACACTTGAGAAAATGCCCTTGGCTGCCCTAAGCTTTTTCGCTTCTTAATCTCTCAAAGGACAGTCCATTTAATTTTTAATATCTTATTTTATCTGGGGAAAAGGACAACATAAACCCCTAATTTTTAAAAAATAGTCATGTAAGTCCTTAAATTTTCAATAAAGGATATCAAGATTCTTTTTTTTAATTAAAATATTTTAAAAAAAAGAGATCCTAGTGTTGTTTAATAAAAATTTGGAGATGTACATGACAATTTCCTCTCGAACTTTAGAGGTATAGGTGTCTTTTTTTTTTTATCTTTGATATTAAAAAACTAATGGAGAAAATATTAAGTACATGTGACATTAACATAAAAATTTTGATCATTTTTAATTTACATGCAAATTATATAATTAATTTGCTATTAATGATTTAGCCAAATAAATTTTTAAACAACATTCTTTAATCAGTCATTCGAGTTTGAATCTTGAGGGAGGAAAAGAGTTAAAAAAATCAATTTAAATTTTACCCATACCATACCATATCAAATAAAATAAAAAAAAATATTAAGTACAGAAAAAGCTAAAAAAAATAGTAGAGAAAGAGATAGTGGGTGGGTAGGAGAGAGAAAATACTATTTTCTCTCAATTTTTTTTCGCAACTTTCTCTTTACTTAGAACCACTCGTAGAATAATGGGGGCTGCCCGGCCGTGCACATTGCCATGCTATCCATGTAGAGATGGCAAAATAACCTGAATCTCGTCTGGATTTGGATGAACTCGAATAATTTGGGTCAGATTGAATCTATATCAGAATGTAAAAAATTAATATTATTTTTTAATTAATTTTATTGATTAATTTAGAGTGTTATTACTTGGAAATATATTAATTTTTTATTTTTAGAATTTTAGAAATTGATATTGATTTATTGATATGAGTTCAAAACTCGAAATTCAAAAACTCAGATTTTTCTGGGTTGAACCCACACCCGAACCCAGGAGAAAAAATTTGAATTAAAATCTAAATCTAAAAAATTAATAACCAAATCTAAATTTAAAAAAACTAAACCTAAACACACGATCTCAGATTTTGCCATCCCTATATCCATGGATGTTTGATGGAAACAATATATGGTGGCTGAATTGAATTTCTACTTTTTCTTTTCAGGAACAAAATCCCAAATGTCGGTGATGCTACTATTGGATACATAGATATTAGATGGTCCGACAAGGATTTTCAACGGGTGCTATGAACAATAAATTATTCGTGAAATATGCGGTCGAAAGTGCATGGTGAAGGAAAGGATGATGAATAGCCATCAACTGTCGACAACACTTTATTTCTTTTTTCTTTTTTCAATAATTCATATAACAATAAATTGGTAGGATTCTCTTAATCTAAATTTTTTTACTTAAAATCATAAATTAATCTTTACATTTATTGGATCCATTCAATTCAATTGAGTAGATTTAAAGTGAATAAGTGACATTTAAGGAATCCTAATCATATGCGCATTGTCGTGCATTTTAATGTATGCTACAAGCCACATATCATATGATTAAATTTTGATATTTAAATAATTATTTATCTACTATTCGATTAAATAGATCCTATTAATAAGGAAAAAAAAGAAAATTACTTTACGAGAACTTAAGCAATAAATAAAAATAACATGAATAAAACAATAGTCCTATTTTTTATCTTTATTTTTTTTAAAGAAGTAGAGAAGTTGACAAAATTTAAATCAAATTGAATTTAAGTAGTCATCTAAATAAAATTATTTGAAAATTTTACTTAGTAAGCCCCGTGGAGACTTATTTGAATAGTGGTTTGACTACACCAAATTTAGTATCTGTTGTAAATCATGGTGGATTCCACCAAAATAATACTCTCCCATTATCATCTTATTGCTCTTCCCATTATCCTTTTTTTTATAATTAATAATTGTGAATAACTCCATCTTGTAATGCCTATATCTCCCATTATCCTTTTACATACAATCCCTTTAAATTATAACATCCATTATCTCCAAATTTATAACAGTAACAATATCAAAATACACAATTGGTGTAAAACATTCTCCCGAATAAGGTCGTGTAGGAATATTTGTTATAACATACTGAAAAGACTAAATGTGTTATAACCATTTGTTACATGAATGATATTTGATATGAACCTTTTTTTTTTTTTCAATATAGGCTTACCCCCACCTTAATATAACCGAACAAAATTCATAATAATGATGTTTGCTGGTTATCATATTGCCGTAACACTAAAGATAGCCCACTTAATCATTGATCATGTGAAGTCAACCATCAGGATTACCTGGCACGGAAGATATGAGACATTTGTATGGAAAAGCAAAGCTCATCAATGAAATTATGCAGATGATTATTAGCTCTTTAAAGTCTTTATCCTCATTATATCAGAAAAAAAAAAAAGATGGATTCATTTTCATGGACCTAATCATGGTCATGGACGTTAATGGTTACACGCACATCACCAAGAAGATTTCTTGTACTTTTTTAAAAAAAAAATTTTGTGAGAAGACACATCGTCAAGGGACACGGTACATAGAATTGACCCCTTTATTGTTTGGCTGCCAATTTTTATGACTGGCAGCAATCGGTTTTCCAGTCGATTGCTGCCATTAATATGTATTTTTTATTTAAATAAATTAAAATAAATAATATTTAAAAGTAATAATAAGAAAAAGTAAAAAAGGTTAAGTAAAAATGGAAAAAATATTTATTATAAATATTTTAAAAATAAAATAAAATGTGTTAATAAAAAGATAAAATTTTATTCATTTTCTATGAAATTTATCTCATATTTAATATTTTAAGTCTCATATTTTATATTTTATGTTTTATGTACTGATTTTTTAAATACTCCAAGACTTTTCTTTTTTACCCCCGTTTCATGTTTATGTTCAAATTTCATGTTTGATATTCTATATTTAGTATTTTATGTTTTACATTTATTGTTACGGAGGTATTTATATTTCATGTTTGTTTTTGCATATTTTAAGTGATATGTTTCATGTTTGTTGCATGTTAGTTGTGCAATGTTTCATGTACTGATTTTTCAAATGTTTCATGTACTGATTTTTCAAATATCCCGAAATTTTTCTTTTTTGCTCCCATTTCATATTTACGTTCAAGTTTCATGTTTGCTGTTCTATGTTTCATGTTCACTATTAGAGAGGTACTCATATTTTATGTTCGTTGTTGCATATTTTAATTGATCTGTTGCATGTTAGTTGTGCAATATTTCATGTACTGATTTTTTAATACCTCGAAATTTTTCTTTTTTGCCCCCGTTTCATGTTTACGTTCTATGTTTCATGTTTGATATTTTATATTTCATGTTCACTGTTAAGGAGGAACTCATATTTTATGTTTGTTGTTGCATATTTTAAGTGATCTGTTTCATGTTGGTTGTGCAATGCTTCATATACTGATTTTTCAAATACCCCAAAATTTTTCTTTTTTGCCTCCGTTTCATGTTTACGTTCTGTGTTTCATGTTCACTGTTACGGAGGTACTTATATTTTATGTTCGTTGTTACATATTTTAAGTGACATGTTTCATATTGGTTGTGCAATGTTTTATATACTGATTTTTCAAATACCCCGAAATTTTTCTTTTTTGCCCCGTTTCATGTTTACGTTCTTTGTTTTTTGTTTGATGTTTTATGTTTCATGTTCACTGTTACGGGGGACTCATATTTTATGTTTGTTGTTGCATATTTTAAGTGATCTGCTTCATGTTGGTTGTGCAATGTTTCATGTATTGATTTTTCAAATACCTTAAAATTTTTCTTTTTTGCTCATGTTTCATGTTTACATTCTATGTTTTATGTTTGCTGTTCTATATTTCATATTTTATGTTTCATAGTCACTGTTACGGAGATACTCATATTTTATGTTCGTTGTTGCATATTTTAAGTGTCTGTTTCACATTGATTGTGCAATGTTTCATGTAATAATTTTTTAAATACCCCGAAATTTTTCTTTTTTGCCCTCATTTCATGTTTACGTTCTGTGTTTCATGTTTGATGTTCTATGTTTCATGTTTACTATTACGGAGGTACTCATAGTTTATGTTCGTTCTTGCATATTTTAAGTAACGTGTATTATATTTATCATTCAATATTTTATGTAATAATTTTTAAATATCTTAAAATTTTTCTATTTTGCCCCCGTTTCATGTTCATGGTTCATGTTTTATGTTTCAAGTTCGGAGTTTCATATTTGATATTTATGTTTATTGTTATGGAGCTACTCATTGTTACATATTTGAACTAATGTCTTTTAAATTTACTATTCAATGTTTTAGATAATTATTTTCCAAACACCCAAAAATTTTTAATCCACCATTTTATAAAGTGACCTTAACATAAGCATTAGAAAAATATTAAGGGATTTAACAACACGCATTGTACGAATACTATTTATTTAGTCTTAAATCTAACCGTTTCACTTGAATTTCGTGCACCGATTTTAATCTTTCAATGATCATACTTTAGACTACAAGTGTTCGTTTTAGACATTCAATAATATTATTTTGTTAACATTTTTCTTCTAATTTTTCATAAATATAATCACTTTCGAAGTATTTGTATTATGAATAAGGGTAACCAACAAAATAATAATATTCCAATTTGAATTTGCTTTTAAGTGTTTTAAATCTTTCGTTTGGTTGGAGAACTATCAAAGCCTCTTAGTGTGTTATATTTAATTTTAATCTTTGAAATATAGAACTCAAAGCCTCTTAGTGTGTTATATTTAATTTTAATCTTTGAAATATAGAACTCGCATTTTATTAAAGAAAAGTATGATTGAATATATAAATATTTAGTTTTTGGTTGTTAATTATTACATCAATAATCCTAATTATTTTAATTTTTTGTGATTATTATTGCAATTCTAGTTAAGCAATGTACGCCTTCAATTTGTTGATTAAGGCTTGAAAAAGTAGTAAACCCAATGAATGACTTTCAACTAAGTTGTAGCGGAAATTGAAAATTTTCACATTTGAGTGAAATTTGTGAAAGTGAACCATTAAAGTGAAGAAATAAGTGTGCTAGCAAAATATGGCTTAACTATTAAGTTTGATTAAAAAAAACCTAAAAATGAGTAAAATACTAATGGTTGCAATAAGTGGCCTCACAAATAAATTCGGAAGAGCTCTTATATTCTACTAGAGCTTTTTATAGCCAAAATCTCCACTGTAAATAACATGGCAATCATTTTTAATTCTATTAATTCCCACACATATTTATAGGCTTATTTTCCCATCCGCTAAATCACTTTAAATTTTTTTTTTATTTTTTTTAGTAATTATAGGAAACACAATTTAATGAAAATAACTCAAATTAACTATTCCTATATCAAACATAATAGTTTTTACATATTATAAAAATCCACCAAAATCTAGTACATTACACTAAGTGCATCATACAATCTTATTACAATTATCATCTCCGGAAAAAAGTAGATTGATATATTGCATAAATTTACGGCAAATAAAAAAGGAAGAAAGGTAAGTAGTTTTAAAGTAAAAGCTCAGCACAACTTATTAACAACGTATTTATCTTCTTCAGAGGCACTGAAAATTCATCAACTGCCCAAGTTTTTCTAATTGTCGTCATGGCAACACCATCCATGCTTATAAAAACAGTAGCAAGTTTTGCAATAGTTATCGAGTCCTGTCCAAGGAGAGCTCTAAAGAAAAGCACAAATAGAGAAATGGGTTTGCTGAGTTATTGGAAACCTTTACCCCTAGAGAAAACAGAGAAATTTTCCATTTAATAATTGTATTCAACTGTTTATTAGATACTTAAATCATCATAATTGCCAATTTTTTATCCTTTCTTTTAGCCTTAAGTCATGCTAAAGTGAATTTATATTGACCAAAGAATGTTCAACCATCTATTAGATACTTGCATCATCATAATCGCTCCAAGAACTCTAGTATTCAGTATTTGCAATAAAACAACTCAAAGATTAAGTCACCATAACAAAAACACTAAGTGACCTTTTCAAGACATCATTTTTTATCCACTTGTCTTTTAACTCTCAACTCCAGATTCTTCACAAACTTATTCCAAAATTTGGGCATCACTTCACATTTATATCCAAAAAAAATCTGGCCCTTTTTTTTTCTAATAAACATAAGCTTCTTTGAAAACACATTATGCAATTAATAAATAAGCAATTAAAAATTAAAAAAAAAAAGAGTAAACTTTGAAGCTCATGCTTTACATCATTTCAGTTCATGGCGTGATATTGACAAATTTATGGCAAATTCCACTCAATCAGAATCCAAACAACTCAAAAAAAACAAATCAATAGAGTACAAAATCTCATGACACAATCCAATTTCTCAGCAAGCAATCACAATTTAGCTAAAAATTAACCCCTTAATAAGATATTTAATTTTGAAAACAAAAAGCTTTTAATCAAAACCTCTATTTAATACATATGTGAGACATAACTGAAATACATAAAAAAGAATCCTCGAGAAGATATGAAGAGAGATTACCTTCCCTTTTAAACTATTAAGCCGCCATTGTTAACTTGTTATATAGGCACCCAAAAAATCTCAAATCTGCAATATAAAACAATGAAAATGTCATTATCTTAAGGGACATGGAATATTTGAGCTTGAAATAGGTCTGAGAATTTTAATAGGCATTTTATCGAACAGTTAACATGCATGTTGTAATATGCTATTTCTAAATCAAAGTGTGTATTAGATAAGGACAACATTGATTTTATTTATCATTGTACAAATTTTAATCCTTCACACCAAGAATGAACCAATTTTGTTGAAGTAAAATATATTATGTTTTTGATTTAGTTATAGCTCGTGGCAACCTAAGCCAATTTAATAGCCTTTTTTAAGCCATTACATTGAATTTACAAAACCAATCCTTCAAACTTATTACATAAAAGGACTTATCTAGTTATAATCAATATTAACCTAAATCCATTCCCTTAAAACTATGAAAATTACTTGACATCAAAATCAAAATGGCAAAAACAGTTCAGGACTTTAAACACACTATTCCTAGTTCCCATTCCAATATACATATTACTTATAAACAATAAAAAGTTCCCATTAAAAAATGTTATTATAATTTTACTCAAATAATCATTTGCAGCTCATGCAAAGAAAGATGGCAAAATTGAGGAAATAAAAAGGTTTTGTGGAAACCAACAAACAAAACTAAAGAATCAAATAAAAAGGGGAAAAAACGATAAATGATTCCCAATTAAAAATTTAGTTCACATCTCTAATTAAAAGCAAGGAACAAAGAATTATACAAGAATCATTGATACCAAGTTTACTAGATAACAAGTGAATATATCATTGGAACAAGGGACATATAAACTGGCAAAAGAAATGTATGATCCAGAAGAAACGTTGAAACCAAAACACTGAAATTGCAACCTTGGCCATACTCACTGCAGCAGCCACATGCCTAATTGCATATGCCACAAGCCCACAACAACCTATGCGCCACAAAATTAACAACACACACCAAATTCACTGCAAATAAAAGCCAAATCATTGATCTCTTTTTTTTCCAAAAAAAGGAGTCGCATAAAGGCAGGAAAATAATTTTAAATGAATTTAACATAGCAAATACTTTCATTATTGAGATCAAGAGAAAATAAAAGCTGTCAATCTAAATATTAGAAATTTTAATTAGTTTTTCTTGAAAATCAAGATCTAAAACAACAGAAAACCTTTTTTTTTTCTTATCTTCACTTTCTCAGCAACCAAACAAACTTGTACTCATCATCAAAACCAACATAAACCCTAAAAACAAAAAAAAAATATTTTCTTAAAATTTCCTCACTTTTCTCACAAACCAAACAAAACCCATCACAGTACTTACGGGAAACAAAATTTTATAAACTGTTGCATGTATTCCTGAAGGGGCTGAGGGTGCTATGCTTGTGCTGCTGTTGATCATTATCAACGAAGAAGATCAGCCCGTCCTTCTGCCTTCGTTGATCGTTGCCGACGGTGGAGATCAGCCCGTCCTTGTGCTGTCGTTGATCGTTGCCTAGGAACTCCTTCAGCCGTCGCCGTTGATGGTCATGGTGAGGTGTGTGGTGAGGGAGTGGTGAGGCGTTTGGCGTGTGTGAGGTAAGTGAGTGAGTGGTAGGGGTTTCTTTTTTTGTTTATTTCAATTTTATAGGTTTGTTCTTTCAAAATTTTTAATCATTTAATAATTAAATAAATCTCAGCCATTGGATTCACTCTATTCAATCCAATAGTAATTTGTTATGAACTGTAGCTACCCCCTTTAACCGGTTGCCTTATTTTTTTCTACTTTTATTCATTTTTTCTCTTTTTCTTTAATTAAAAACACAACCTTTAGATTCAAACAAGCTGAATCCAACAGCTCAAAGGCAGCCCCTGCACCATATAGGGATTTTATGCCTTGCATGGTAGCCGTGTCCATCGTCAAGAAGATGGAAGAAGTACTTTGTCGGCATGCAGTAAAGTAAAATCATGGTCTTAAAGGGCTTCGCCCAAGAGCACCAAACTTTATCAGTTCAATCAAATGGGCCGAGGAGATTGCAGCCCTGCCCAATTTCTTTAAGCCGATCAAATGGTAATTTTCTGGCCCTTCTTTAACTGGAGTCTACACTTCTTTGAGGCCCATTTATGAAATTTCCTTTTTCTTTCTTTTCTTTTTCGCTTGGGTGTATTTAACACACTAATGCTGTGTTTTATTTTACCTATATCCAATCATTTTCCTTCTTCTTGTTGCTGAACATCTCAGTTCATAGCATCTTCTTTCTGTTTCTCGAGCCTATAGTGAGTTAGAGTCAATTCCGCAGGCTCTTACTCAATTTCTCAACGGAGTCAAACATTCATTAGTACGATTTAAGGGAATCGCCCCCAAGCCTTTGCTTTTTTTATATAAAGGACATGGCGAGCATAAATACCCTCTTGCGGCTTGGAAGATTTGTTTTGAGTACAAAACATCACGAGGTGAGATCCTGTAATCACTACCAATTTCCGCCCAAAGCAACACTAATGTGAGATCTTTTTTTTTTTTTAAAATTGATTTCATTTTGACATACATAAATTTTTATTTTAGGGTGTATTTCGTTTCATTATACTAAGTTATAACATAGTACATGTTTCATGTTGTATAAATTTTATTTTACGTATTAAAATATTTTATATTAATAATTATATCAAATTAACATTATTTAGATTTACTAATATTTTATTAATATTTCTATTAAATTAATTATTTAAATTTATTAACTATAATAAGGATGAATCGTCATCGATTGTCATACTCCAAAGTCTTTTCAACTTATATTTTGTACCATTAGACATCTCATATCCAAAAATTTGATAATAGATCTACGGTGAAGAAAAAGTTGCGTTGTAGACAGAAGTTGTATAGTTGTGTAGCGTCAGTGACAAGGATTGCAATAGTTCTAAATGTAAGTTGAAAAGACATCGAAATACGATGACCACTAATGACTCTGGTGGCAAATATTTGTAGATTCTTATTTAATAATACTTTACAAAATTATTTTCAATGCTATTACTAATAGCTAACGTGCCAAATGCTGCATTAAGCAAACCCAAGGGAAACTTGGAACTTCGCAGAATGAAACTGAGACTATATTACTTAATGCAATACAATCCCATGTAATTATGTACCGAAGGCATCTTTAAGAAATATTATTTTGCCTTTAACCCTACAATATTTTATGAAATTTGTAAAATTTATGAATAAAAGAGTAGCGCATTTTCATTAGAATAATGATAAATTTTTGTGTCATTGATTCATTAATATTTTAAACTTATTGCAGTAATAAAATTAAAAAAAAATAATTAGTAAGAATGTGTTTGAGGTAACTGTACTACCACAACGTTGCTGCTTTACCCCTTATATTAAAAGAGAATTCTCTTAAATATAAGGGGTATTCTCTTTTAATATAAGGGGTGAAGCAGTTATGTTCTGGCAACGCAGCTATTCGTGATAACGTGACGTGAACTTAATTTATTTATGCATATTATTTATGTAAGAATTAGTTAGGCGTTCCATTAGTGTTGAGTTTTATTAGTTAAATCAGTGAGTCATATTAGTGAGTTATAATGTAAGTTAATTTGTATTTTAATTATTATCTTCTAACAGTTTCATTAAGTTATTATCAGTTGTATTGTTACGTAACCTGAGTCATATTTAAACTGAAAAAATAAATAAATAAAGAAGATTATTCACTGAATTAATATTTCTTTTTTAAAGAGAACAATTCTTTTGAACAACCAGATTTTTTCTTCTTTCTTTATTGCTTATAATACAACTTAGAACATAACACAACGCAGCTGTCCCGATCGCTCCAACTTTATGACATTCATTATCATTCCTCTTCATCAAGGATTAGGAGCCGCGACACATGTAATTATAAGCACAGTAGCGTGTGTAGCACTTTTGCTCTTGTTTTATCCTATTTTTTTCACCCCTGGTTTGTATTGTTTTAAACAGAAAAAGAGAGAAAGATAAAGCTATTGGTGCAACAATAATGCTGCTTAATTATGATCTTATTTCATCGTCCTGTCCCTTACTTTCTTTATACGGCCGGGTTTCCAGGCTGTCCTAGCAGTAATCAGTGCGGCCATTTCCTTGAAAGAGCTATCAGCCAGCCCCAACCTCAGCCTCTGCTACAAATGTTTGGGCTTTGCTGCTTTTGCCTTTACATTAAAGAAATTTAAGTACTCGATTGATTAGTTTCCAAGTTTTAAATTAAAATTTTAATTTTGTTTGGGAATATAAGCTAAAACTTAAAAAGAAAAATAATACAAGAAAAAACAACAAGCTCCTTTTCATTCATATTTTTAACTCCTATTTTCTTTCTATTAACAGTGTTAAAAGTTAAAACCCCCACCGACCAAAAAACCCTAAAACCCTAACTGAGGGTTCAGAAAGGAGCCTGAGCCTCCTCCTGCTCCTGTACAAGAAACTTGGGCAGCACATAATCATCCAAATCAGAGCCATCACAGCCGTCCATTATTTCTCCTCCTACCCCCTCAAAAAAGCCAAAGCCACCGACCTCCTTCTCTTCCTCGTTTGAACTCCACGCGCTTACTTCACAGTATCGCTGCCACCCGCGCGTAGGGAAGCTCTTCACAATCCCGGCCGTGTCCACGCTCACCATCACCGACGACTCCGAGTCGGAGAACGAGGAGCCGCAGCTCTCCTCGTTTCCGTTGATGGTGACGTAAGACGATGACGATTGAAATATCACGAGTGACTTGTAAGGGTTGTCGATGAACTTGACTCTAGTAGTACGAGCTGTTGCTGAGTCAGCATTGGGTGGTGACGTGTCTAGAAGGTTCATGAGTTGACTCATCGTGTCCTCGTCCATCGAAAGCCACGCCATTATGTCCTCTCCTAAATCTCCTCCGCCGTCACCGCCATCTTCAAGGGTAGCTCGTGGCCTTTTCAAGGCAGCCGATGAGACGTCGTCGTTTTGTTCTCTTTCTCTCTTCCTCGTTTCCTCCATTTTGTTTCTTCTTTGAGAGATTTTGACTCTGGGCTTTTCTCTACAGTACGTTTGGTTTTATTTATAATATATATATATATAACTTCGAGAATTAAAAAATATATTAATAGGCGGCAAAAACGTGAGGAGAAGGATATGGAGGGTGGGTCCCAAACAAAAAAATCAGGATTAGGGTGAGGAGAAAAGTCTGCGCCGTTGGATCTGCATCCGAGTGTGAATTTACATTCCACGTGGGACGGAGGGAATGGGTGAGCGACGTGGCAGGGACGCATGGCAATGTCGTGTTTAGTCAAAGACAAGTGAGCAGTGAGCGTTCAGAAAAGGCGGGAATTTTAGGGTGTGCTGAGGGTGTCAGTGGGGTTTGTTCGCAAGGCGAGGATGCTTGCGATTTACAATTCTACCCTTGTCTGTGATATGATAAACGTAAATTTATCTTTTAATAAAAAATTGAGATCATTTTGTGGATGAAAATTGAAGGAAATTAATCATCTTGATCATATATATTCATATGTAGAATAAAATAAGTTCTTCTCTGGATCGAAATTTTTCTTTTTTAATAAAAATCTACATATTGATTGTATTTTATCAATAAAAAATAACAAAATTAAATTTTATTTACATATTATTATTTCATAATAATAATATAATATTTTTAAAAACTCATGGAGAATTCGGTAAACCTAGCTCATTACATCCTTTTGACAGGTTCGAAGAGGAAACGACAATTTTTGTTAAGGATAAAACTGACATTTGAGTTGCGACAAACGAGAAGAGCAGGAGTATAGGGAGTAGGGAACTGTTGACACATGGCAAAAGTAGAGACTATTGGTGCCGGGGCCAGGGTCACTGCCACCGGCACTGGAACTGCCACAGCCAGACAGGCCTCGCCGCACCTACTCTAGTCTAGTCATTCCAGTTGCAGACTTGCAGCCATATTTATTTATGAATAATATATTTTTTAATTCAAGGAGAAGACGAAGATAGGAGGCATGAGAAACGTGGCACGTTTTTTAAGGATTTTTGGGTAAATTATTAGATTATTGGATGGTCATTAAAAAAATATAGAGTGAGTAAATAATTATTTTTGTCTTGAGGTAATTTTTTAGTTGACTGTGTAGGTCAACAAGTCAACAACCAAAACTAACGTTTGCTTGCCCGCCTTTGTACAGTACAGAAATGAATAAGTTTCCTTTCTACTTTGTGTATATTTGTTAAGGATTTTCATGAAAAATTTATAAAAATAGCCATAAAATTTTTGTGTTTTTTAAATCTTTTAAATTTTTTTTATCATAACTAGCCAAACACTCTATTTTTGAATTATATTACTCTCATTATTTTTATTAAATTTATAAAGTCATATCACTTTTTTAATTCCAGCACTATTAAATCGTAATCTTCCTCAACAACTTAACAAACTTCATCTCTCTCAACAAACTCAATCACTCTTAATAAATTAATAAATTTCATCAAACAAGTATTGAATAATTGAAGATATAATTATCAATTAGAGAGTTTCTTAAGGTTAGTTTATACTCTTACCATAACCTAAACTTTTAATCCATTGATTTTATCATTTAAGTTTAAAATTAAAGTGGGTTTTTATTGCAAACGTTGTTATTTTTCATTAATAAAATAATGTGATTTGTTAAAGTAGTTAGTTTGAGTTGAGAAATAAAAATAAACCATTGAAACACTTAAAAAATGGAGCAAAAAAAAAGCCCAAATCAAGTGAGACAGACGTCTGTCCCACATAAACTTATTGTTTTATGTGAGACAGACACCTGTCTCACCAAAATATTTACGACAGACAGTGGGACAAGTGCCTATCGTACATAAACCCATTGGTTTTATGTGAGACAGATGCTTGTCCCACTGCCTGTCTCACTTGTTCTCACTAGTTTTATGTGAGACAGGCACATGTCCCACTGCTTGTCTCACTAAATTTCAGCTATTTTTCAAAAGTAATAACTTGGGTTACATGTGTCTATTTTAGGCATATAATATACCGTTTCAAAGCTTACGACGAAACGAATCAAATCCAAAATCATATACTTCATTTCATCCATATAAATGTAGTGCATATTCACTTTACTAGGTTTGTAGCGTGTAATCTTATATCTTTTTTTAATATAATTTTTAGGTTTAATGGATTTTATTGTACTCCAATTATGTTATGACGGTTGGTAGGAGATGTTGGCAGATGGCCATACAGAGTATGTGAATGCCAAGAATATATCATTTTTAGTTCGGAAAGATTGTACGTTTGAGTAATTTCTGGCAAGGGTGTATGAAGTTTTATAGAAAAATCATAATGAATATAGTATGACGATGAAGGCAACTTTGAGGTCTAGTAACACAATGTATCGTGCATGTTCACTACCTATGGATATATTTAATGATCAAATGGTTAAGGTTATGCTGTACATGGCCTTTGATGTGGTCAATTATGGATGCATCCCTATATTTGTCACCATATCTCCTCGAGTTCCGGTCGAAAATCCTGAGCCACTTGTGGAAAATGAAACTTCATTTAGAGCAAAGAGTCTATCCCCGATATTGAGGAAGAAGTGTTATCACAGCAAATGTCGTTTCAGAAGCGTTACTCTCTACTTAATGAAAACAATGACACTATTTATGAGAACATTATTACGTTAGCGGATGTTGAAGAAGAGGTGTTACCATTAGGGACATCATTAGGGAAACATTACTCTCCATTTTACAATAGTGAGTTTCGCATTGTGATGATCATATTTATGATACCAACAACACATAAGTGATAATGCTTGTTTGGAACCATTCAATAGTGTGCAAGGCATGAACTCCAATACTGAAGTTGATGATAGGGGCATTGGTCATTATGATATTCCTATCAATAATGAGGATGAGCATCAATATGATATTCCTATTAATAATAGAGACAACCGACCTATTCCTCCGATGGCTCATTCGAGGAGGAGGACAACAGTTAATCCCTTGGTGAGTCTTGCTCCAGTTTTACCTTTAAACTTAGTTGTGCTAGACTTAGTTAGAAGCTATAATTCTATTGACATTGGTGTGAAAAGGTTGTTCGCTGAGAAAAATAAGTTAATACTGCAACTGCGCAAAGTGTGTTAACATGTATATGTTCATAATATTGATTTAGATGATAACAAACTTTAAATTTTTTTTTATTAAAATGTTGGAGCTATTCATTAATAACCGAAAGCCTTGTAACCGTTTATTACAAACGGTTAACTGATTAATTCCAGAAAGGTCATTTTATGCAAATCTTTAACCGTTTAATGTAAACGGATAACTAAAGTTTATTTAACGGCAAAAGGGTAATACTAACTGGCAAACCGTTTATTTAAAAATTGGCTCAACGGTAACTTTGACTAGCCTAAACAGTTAACCGTTAATGGTTAACGGTGAACTATTTTAGAGCAGACAGTCTATAACGGATAGTTTTTCAGCTTCAACTATAAATAAGCTCATTCAAATTCAAATAAGGTTGATCACAACATAACTATTGAACTTATATTTGGGAATACAATCTTAATAGAGTTTTAAACATATTCTTACTTCATCTATTCACATATTGGACATTAATTTGTAATCTTAAATATTGTGTGAGAGAAAAACAATTTGTAATCTTTTATTTTGAGTGATTGTAAGTGTTGGGATACATTTGGTTTAAAAGATTGGGGATAATCTCTTATTGTAAAGATTCATCGACACCTTAGAAGTCAAGTGTAAGCATTTGAAGTCTTGGAAGCTTACTTAGTGAAATCCTCAAGCCCAGAAAGCTTGGAGGCATGGACGTAGGTGAGGTTGGCCGAACTACGTAAAAATCTTCGTATTTGAATCTCTCTTCCCTTATCTTTTTATATTGTAATTGATTTAATTGTTATTGCATTAAATTCATTTTAAATTTGTATGATAAATTGTTTTAGCATCAAATAATTTTTAGAATCCCAATTCACCCCCCTCTTGGGTTGCACACTTGTATTTCAAAGTGGCCTTGCGGGAAAAGTTTGATTTTAAGATTGCACAATCCACAACGACACGCTTTGAGACCCACTATTCTTCGGAATCATGTAATTAGCGTCTTCGCGCAACAAGAGGTTCGAATGAGCATAATGTTCCTTGGGTAGTAAGAAGAGTTGACAATGTTTATACGTGCTCTAATGAGTTATTGCTTAGTGGTCTCCGTCAAGTAAGAAGTCGGGTTGTTGGCCATCTTATCACGGATAAATTTATTTAAGACAAACAGATTACACGCCAAATGACATTAGAACAGATATGCAGTAAGAATACGGTGTCCAATTAACATATCATCAAGCATCTTGGGCTAAAAAAGTTAGTCTTGAAATCGTACGAGGGAACCCTACAGAGTCATACAACTTACTTCCCAAATACTCTCATGTTTTGCCCAAAACGAATGAGGGTACAATTACACACCTTGAGCGGGATGGAAATGATAATTTCTTGTACTACTTTGTTGCGCTTGGATCTTCTATCAAGGGCTTCACGCAATACATTAGGCATGTGATCGCTATAAATGACACTCATTTAAAGGGGCTATATCGTGGAAGCATATTTGTATCAACATGTCTGGATGGTAATAATCAATTGTATCCGTTAGCTATTAGGGTCATGGATTCAGAAAACAATGATACTTATGAATGATTTATGACGAAGTTACATTGAGTGATTGGCGATAGGCCAAAATTAGTATTTATCTCTGATCGATGCACTGCCATTAAGAGAGCCGTTTTGAAAACATTTCACACTGCTGCCCATGACGTTTGTTTTTACCATGTCAAAAGCAACATTAAGTCAAAATTCAGGATATCCAAAGCTATTTGAGATCAATTTGAGCTAACCTTTATTAGTGCAGTAAAGACATATGGACACGAAGAATTTAAAAGGCAACTTGAAGGGTTATCGATGCTCTACTCGGGCGTGGCTGATTACTTAGAAAATAATGTGGGTATATGTAATTGCGTAAGATTTGAATTTGAAGGTAGGAAATACAATATAATTACCATTAATATTGCAGAAAGCATGAATTCTTGAATGAAGGAAAAATTTCTTGTTACTCATCTTATTGATCACTTTAGAAAAACATTACAGTAATGATTTTTTGATATAAAAATTGTGGCTGAATCGATGAGCACTTGTTTAATGATGTGGACAGATAAGATAGTCGGCGAAAGAAGAATTTTGGCCTAAAAAATGACTGTTCGTCCTGTGTCTTAGCATCTATTTCATATTTTGGGTGATGGTATGAAGAAAGGGATAATTGACATTCATAAAAGGACTTGCTCTTGTAGGTATTCTAACTCGATCAGCTTGTTTGTGCATATGCAATTGCTGCTTGTCTAACCGTCCGTGTGAATTGCATAAGTCTTTGTTCTAATTATTACTCTAAAGATTCATTGGTCATGGCATATGCTTAACCAGTGGAGTCGTTTGGTGACATGGTAGATTGAGACATTCCAGAAGAAATCCAAGAAATCAGAGTTAACCCACCGATAAAAGCATAACCACCTGGTCGTCGTTCAGAATTAAGAACTCATTTTATTGGTGAGGATATTAACTGAAGAATGCAACCAACCATGTCATACCCGCAAGAGATGGAAAAATCTCGTCGTGTCGAATCCAAACTGACTGTATCATTCTAACTAATTATGGATTCTGAACTCTTATTTTAGTTTTTTTTACAATTATATATAATAATGTATTTTATTTTATGTTCATGTGCATAATAAGTACTAAAGTATATCAACAATTACTTATAGCTAAACATATGAATCTATCAAAAGTTTATATCCATTAGAATAATCTATATTCATACATAAAGTCTGAACACAATACAATGAATTACAAGGTAATATCGCCTGTAAATATATCTACATCAATTTTCTTCATGAAGTAATGCCTATGGCTACCATCACAATCAAGTTTGAGCTTGAACATCAAATACATTATAAACATCAACATAAATATGCCGCAATCACCACTTCCAAGTTCTTGTTGGGGTGCATCCTTAACATCAACATACTTTCCAAGGGTTGGCATTCTGAAACTCAGGTTCGATGTTGTAGAATCCAATATCTTGAAGCCATTGAGGAAAGACGGCCTGAAGAGGCTTGAATTTACGCAAATATGTTTTGTCATCGTGAAAGATAACCAGCAAGTCGTAAATCCGCACCCTCTTCGCGATAAGGTCCACTCGAGCTAGCATCCAATGATCGCCACCCAAATTCACAAGGATGAATATCTACGTAAATAAAATGTTAAATTATCATATTTTATACACAACTACCATAAGATTGAGTGACAATTCTTACTACATTGACGTCCGTAAATGGTTTGGACATGATATCTTCCCACCCATCCACATAGCTGTTGCCATATCGTAATGAATGGACATCACAACTACCATTGTTCCATAATTACTTTAGGAACACCTATTGCACGATTAGTAAGAAATTAATAAGATTTTGAGATAATTAAAACATTGAAATTATAGTTAATGATTATAGAGTTCATAAACATGCCCAAAAATATGTATTCGTATGCGTGACACGCTGCGGTAGTGCATTTGGAAACCGCCATTGCTTTTCGCTGATCAAGTGGTAAAACGTGTAAATATGCTATGAAGGGATTAAACTAAGTAAATTTAGAACATAATTCATGCTAGCGAAAAGATGAACAATATTGTAATGTTTTGACCATTAAGCACACTTACCTCGTCACCAAGTCACCCCATCAAAGCATTGCCCACAAAAAGAAATTTCAGGATTGTTGGACAGGCCGATCCACGAAAATTTTACCGGTGAACTACTGATCAAACTCCTCACACAGTCTTGAATCTTCTAGTCCCCTAAGCGGATTCATATCCACACTTGATCTTTCATCAATCTCATAGTCTGTAATTTTGAGTGCGGATAGAGGCCTGACATTCCTAACTCTCTTGAAATGAGGAATGAAGTAAGGACTACCAAAGATATACGACGGTTTGTACGAATATCCAAACTTACTAACGCAGGGCGGTGCCTCCATGAATATCTGTACATTGTCATCACTTATGTCCTCATAGAGATTGTACAACGTCATGGGAGTGTGCTCGTCATCATTACCAACATCAATATTCGTACCGTAGCTAGCATTAGCGTTCGGACCATAGTTATCTGGAGCAAGTTGATTCGAAAAGATGAATATATTAAACTAATTTTGGGTTTCAAACCATCATAAAATAATAGAAGCATGTAAAACTTGCTCACCGTGTACGAGCGGCCAAATTGAGAATCACCGTACGTGCCCTTCGAAGAACCTGTGCCAAACAAAGCCATAAACCCCATGACCGCTTCTCTATAATGTTGTGCATCTCTGCGTTCTACCTGAAGTTCTAACCTCAGTTCGTTAATGGAACTGTGTTCCGCCTGAAGTTCCGACCTCAATTCATGAATGGAACACTCTATTCTGTCTAACCGTTGAGCGAAATAATCATTGCAGAACTTAGTCCTTGCCTATTATTACTAAATAAGAAAGTAATGAGAAAGTGCTGAAGTTAGGTATATGTGATAAAACATAATAATTAGGACGATGGAAGTAACCTCCGGCTCATGTCTGTCATCTAAATCGTGTACGAATTCATAATGGTCGTAGACAACAAAATCATCCTCAACAGGACTTTGCTGCAGCTCTATTTAACTCATGGTATCATGATCCGCCTCTTGGTCCCGTAATGGATGACTTGTTGATTGCAGGCTAGTGCTACACCAAGTAAAATAGAAAAACAGTAAATACAAAAAAACAAAAATTCAATTTTGTTTATATTTTAAATGATAATGTAAAGGATACCCATATTACGGACTCAACTTGGCATATATGGCACGTAATCCTTGACACTCTTCTAATAGTTTGTGGTTCTCTCCTTTGCATCTGTTTCGATAGTTCGTAAAATGTTGTTATCCTGTCATAAAGAATACCAAATTTTCAATTAGTATAATCATTTAATATTTAACAGTTATATACATACATATATATAAATGATTTGCAAGATACTCGTTGAGGTATGAATAGACTTCGCCGAAGTTTATATTCGAAGAAGCCACGAGTTTCCATCACACGATCCGAGGACCCTTCCTCTTAATTTTCACCACCCACTATGATGGTAGTCCTCCAATCGCTTCAAAAATCCAAGCCTTCAACAAGGAAAGATATAAAGTCAAAAAACGTGTCATTAAATAATCATTATAACATGCTAAATTATAAAATAATAAATTCTTCACTCACATGCATTGCAGACGTAAAACAGTAAATATTGTACTTTTTAATTTTATGCGAGGTATTTTGTGCGCATGCCTTCTTAAATTTATTGGCTTTGTCTTTCACTGCATTATCAAGGCTTTCATATATTGTTTCCCATGACAAACAACCCCACGGACGACTTCGCGAGTGATTTATGTCATCTACCTTATTAAGCAAATTAAAATTGATTTGACAATGATCTTTTCTTCTGTTTAGTACTCTATCAGCAAAGTAAAACATGACGATTTTTAGTGCATCGGTGTCAACCATAGCCTTGAAGTCTAAGTTCATAAATCTTTGCTCGAACTGGCCAAGATTTATATTGCGATACCTGCCAACAAAATACTTCTTAAGTAACCTATGTATTGTTTTATGCTTCGTCAGGACGACATCTTCGCCATAGCAAAGTCATGTTACTAGGCACTACTCTCCAATCAATAACTGCATAAAATGGTCGCCAACTTGAAACCATAACTCATCATTTTCATTTCCAGCGCCATGGGACACTTGCCGAAGAAATATATTATAAACAATTACGCTACTGAACGGATAGCTTTGGAACTAGAGGAAATGCCCAAATATATTATCTATGAACAATTTCATCTGTTGGTTTGTTAATTTTTCCTGGACAGCGTTAACAATGACATCTAATTTGCACATACTCGTGATACGCCTTGGGAAGTGATCGCCATAAGGTATCTTTATCATTCCTAGTTCTTTCCTCGGTCCGGGTGGATTATGCAATACTATTTTTGATTTGCCCATTTAATAAATCATCAACAAAAGCAAAAAATAAAAAAGGTGTTGTTGTCGCACCAAGAGGTGCTGCCTCATGGTGCGACGGGGTGCATGTCGCACTAAAAGGCAGCACCAAAAGACGCTGTCTCTTGGTGTGGTAGACACCAAGGGCGCGGCCTGTCGCGCCCGAGATGCTCGCAGACTAGCTCGTAGCTTGCACACGCAAGATGCACAGGGTAAGCGCATCCCACGCGTGCGAGGCCGCGCCTGTCGTACACTAGATGTGTGCGACACTTGCACCCCGCGTGCACAAATGGGCATGTCCTGCACATCTCGCATGCGACAGTTGCGGCCACGCACATGCAGGATGCATCTCCCGTGCGCATCTTGCGTGCGATAGGCGCAGCCTTCTGCAAGCAAGATGCCCCTGCCGCGCGCTTGAGAAGCGCCTACCCTGCGCGCAGGATGCACCACAACCATCCCTTTCACTTATCTTTCTCTTCCCTTCCCTTTCCCACATGCATCTCACCCCACCACTGCCATTAAACACCAACAACAGCCCAAATACTCAATCCATCACCAATGCAACCAACACAACACAACAACAACAACAATAACAACGAAACACAACAATGTCGGGTTTTCAATAACTCACCTAAGGTTTCCAATTTTTGTCTTTGATTTTAGAGATCTCTGAAGATTTTTAACGTGGTTTAACTTGTTTCAGACACCGACAACTTCCTCCGCTGCCGATCTACGCCATCGACAATATATACGGGATTTTGGTGAGAGGGGGAGGAATTAGGCTTGAGAGAAATGTCAGAATGATGAGGGTAATTTCATCCTCAATTTTGGGATTTGGCTAATGTTGATAGAAAAAATTTTGGGGTGTTAAAGTTGAAAAATGCATAAATTTTGTGGTCATTTTTGTAAATTTCCCAATTTTCATGGGGCCGGTTTATTTAACTCCGTTAGCTATAGTTTTTTTTAAATAAAATTTATTTAATTATAGTTTTTTGTAAATAAATCTTTTATTAAAATTATTTGAATTATTTAGTTGTTCATGAGAATTTTCATTATAAATTATTAAATTTTCTTAATCGATTCGGGGGGGGGGGGGGACTAAATAGGGGGTATCCGCCGAAGAAGATCCTTCTCCTTCCCTTTTTCGGAAGAAAATGAGGATCAGACAAAATTGAGGAAACGGAAGAGATCTGAGTGAATGGAAAGTAAAAAAAAAAAAAAAACAAAGCATGAATTCCACTTGCGCTTTAAAGAGACATGCGATAAAAATAGCCCTATTTATGAAACTTCTTATTTGGATGGGAATCAAGAAAATTCGAAATTAGAAATATTTTAATTATTTATTATGAAAGTAATAAAAAAAAGATTATAAAATAAATAAAAGGTATATTGATAATTTCACTCTTTTAAAAATGCTAAACAACCTCTACTCTTAAAAGTATAAATTTAAACTTTTGTTAGTAGAAATATATTAATTTATTTAATATCCATAAACTCTACTCAAAATACAATGAAACAACAATAAAAAGTTGTTTATAAAAAACTTATAAGACTAAACTAAATTTTTTTTATCATTAGATAAGTCATACCAAACATACACTCAACTTTATCATGTTTAAAATGACTACTCATCATTAAAATTATAAATATAAGATGGGTATGTGATTCACAAATTCATTTTTGGGGTCCAGTTATAATAGCTTTGAAATCTATTAGGTGAAGCATCTGGTTAATTGTATGATCTACAATTTTGTGAACTAATGAATACAAGAAAGTAGCATAATCTCTATCATATTTATGTTATTAAGATTATTACTAAGGTGACGCTTTTTTTTGGTCTCCCTCTTTGTCTGAAATCTAAATACACATGAATTAATCTAAATTCTAAACATAATAAAATGTATGAATATAAATAATATGTTTATTTTTTTTCTGAATTACCAAAAGCAAATGCTAAGTTGTTTGCTTATTTAACTTAAAAAAATCTAAAAATGAGTATTTTCACATATGTGCTCTTACAAGTTATAAATGTTAAATGAATAAGAAACATCTCAAAGAACTTAAAAAAGACAATATATTATTATAATATAAATTATGATCAATTGAATACAACCCTATACATAATAATTAGTATATGTTAATCAATTTTATTGTAGTTTACGGTATTTTATATGAAAAATATTCATTAAAAATTGTAAAGACAAATAATGCTAATTCGAAAAAATAAAAAGATAAAATAATAATAATCTACTATTATATTATCACAAGTTATAGAAATAGGCAATAATACCAATTGTTAAATTTTATTAAGGTAAAGATACGAATTAGGGGGATTGCCACTTTCCCCCCTACAGAAATCAACATATACAATTTACTTCCTTACTATTTTTATAATGGCCAAAAAACCCCTCTGACAGCATAAGTTTACAATATTACTCTTATTTTTAACTACGCTTTTATTTACATTTATTATAAATCAATTAAATTACATGAATAGAAACTAAATAAAAAAATTAAGCATTAAAAAAAGAAATATATGTTTTGATAAGGGAAAACAGTAATAATAAAATTTTTTTCTTCTAATTATTTATTTTGTGAACATTTTCTTATAATAAACATTTTGTAATATTTTAAAATTAAATGTAAAAAGATAGGCACAATATTTTATTATTTATCTTATAATAAATTTTTATTTGTCATTCAAGTTTTCTTATAATAATTTTTTTATCATTTTATAATAATTTTCTTATATATTTATTATAAGAAAATTTTCACAAATTAAATAAGTACAAGAAAAAAAATTTATTATTAATTTGTTTGCTCATATCAAAACATATTTCTTGTTTTTAATGCTTAATTTTTTATTTAGTTTCTATTCATGAGATTTATTTAATTTATAATAAATATAAATAAAAGAGTAGTTGAAAATAAGAATAATATTGTAGACTTATGCTATCAGGAGGTTTTTTTGGCTATTATAAAATAATAAGGAGAAAAATGACATATATTAATTACTATATAGGAGAAATTAGTAATTGCCCATACGAATTAATTAATTAAATAGGACTATTTTGAAGCTTAATGATGTTTTTCAAACTTTTTAGATTAAACAAAATGTTAAAAAAATTGATTTAATAACTTGATTAAAAATTTTCGTTAAATTAAGAAAATAAATAGACTTAAAAATTTAATTGATTAAAATTAAATCAATTACGTTGCTAAGTCAAAAAACAAACAGCCCCCAAACGAAAAAGAGAATCCTACTTATATTAGACAATCTAATCTATCAACGAATCAAATTCAAATGCATTATAGTCATAGCCTCATTTTCGTCATTGGCCCGGAAAAGCCCACATTTGTTTTGTCTGATTGACTCGTGATCCAATTTTTTAGGCCCAGAACCAGTAATAGGCACTCAGCAATTATTCAAGCCCAACAACCGCCAGCATACGGTACATATTCGGCATTCTGTATGCATGACTCGATCGACATGCTCATGGTCAAATTAGGGACTGGAAACATGCAACTTTGTAACATCAATTCTTTCATCAAAATACCCAGGTCAAAGCACCTTGAATACAATCATTTTGCAGCTTTAAGCAGAGTATGCACAAGGACTGCCTCAGATTTAAGATCCAAGCAGCTGAAATACATGATAAGTTTATGATAATTCGTGATTCCTAAAGAGCCGAGAGCAGTAATAAAAGATGGTCAGAAACCTTCATCATAAAACCTCATTTCTTGCAGTAATAAAAGATGGTCAGAAACCTTCATCATAAAACCTCATTTCTTGAAACGTATAGTCTACTAAAATACAACTAAATAAAGGATACCAATCAATTTCCAAGTGCCTAGTGTACCCAATAGCTCAATAAAGATGATAAACTACAAGAAGTTCTAGACATCTAAACAAGTGCTCTACGATTTCTTATCACTCGGTTGACTCAAGGCTTTGAAGTACATGAAATTACGTGGGCCTTGAACTTCTCAAGCTCTGCTAAAACCTCATCTTGCGGCCGATAGATCAAATCACTCATGCGCCATATCTGTTTATGTCATCACAAGATTAACATATCAATTACCACAGCATTAAGAGAAGAGTTGTAATTTGTTGGGGTGGCGGTGGGTGGTTTGTCTTTTAAATATTAACATGTGAAATATTCCATTATTCAATTAAAAAAATACAAGACTTTCAAGGGGATGAAAAATGGAAAACAATTCAATGTAGCATTTTTGTTTCCCAATCCCTTCTGAAACTAACAAGGATGCAAAAAGGACTTCAGGAAAAACTAATATTACCAATTTTCATAGCTGCAATTCTTGGGCCAGCAAAGCACTTTTTAACTAAAATGCTTTTGAAACATTTTAATTGACACTTCCTAATCATCTATAGAAGATTTCAATCATAATTAATCAAAAGTTATGAATCACTGATAATCCATTACAATTGCTTATAATTTGGACAAAGTTGTAAACCTAGTCAATTTCACTGAACGCTTATGGTGTTCTTTTGTTAGCAATTTTTTTCTTCTCAAGCTCATTTAGAAGAACAAGTAAATGAAAAGTTAAAAGCTAAAAAGTTAAAAACCATTTACAAGGAGGAAAGGAATTAATACCTGCAGTGTTCCTCCTCCACCAGTAGAATCGCAGTCATCAGAGACACTAACAACAGTCCATGGATCAGATGCATTCCAGTGGAAGTCAACAACTTTGTCCCTTATTAAAAAGAAGGGAGAAAAATAGGAGAGGGAGATTAGATAAACATGAAGAATAGCAGATATATAACAGTTAAAACTTGAAAATATACACAACTATCAAAATAACATAAAGCAGACAAATAGAAAAATCCTAGCAAAACAAGCAAACCTTTTTTTTAAAGAAAAAAAGGATGATATCTTAAAACATAAGACAATTGTACAGAAGTTGATGGGACCACAAATCCACCAAAATAAGAAAAACTATTGTCAAAAATCTAAAGAACTTATCTCTTCAACAGAAGATGAAATTTTTCATGATTTGAAAACTTTTCCGTGCTTCAAGATGGCAATAAATCTTGATTTTCTTGTTAGCATAAGAAAGGCCATGATTGTTATCTACCAGACATGATTCTCGCAGCACAAATTTGATGGAACTGGACGGACTAATAAAATGACAAAATAAAAAGAGAGAGAGAGGCAATGAACAAAAGCATGACAGAGAGGTTCAAAACAGATGGTGGGTGAATCAAAAACCCAGAGCTAATATTCAAATTAGCGGAAGAATGCAATTACTAGTTACAGACCTGTGCCCAGCATGCTGGAAAAACAAGCCTGCAGGATAATTAGTGGTTCTTGGCCCCTGCTCCACCTTTTTACCAACCTGCAATAGTGATACAATCACAGGAAGATAAACATATAAGACATTTGGGTAAAACCCACCCAATTACACAGTGAAGCATAAACAATCTCAGACAAAGACAGATGCTATTGCCACCTTCTCATAGTCCCAAATGTTTAAGAGACCATCCTCTGCAGAGCTTCCAAATACAGACGACTTGTCTGGAGACCACTGAAAAATAAACAAAATAATTCAGTAAAAGCTTATATTTACACACTCATTGCGACACATTAACATCATAACAATTAGAAGGTATGTGGGGAAAGAAAAAGAAGAATTATTTAATACCTGAACACAGAGAACAGCGGCACTGTGACCTTCAAATTTATTGATGGGCGATCCAACTCCGTTAGAAGTGAGATTACGTCGATCAAACATGCGGACAGAGTTATCAGCTGACCTGGAGAAATCATAGAAATAGAAATCACAAAAGGTGATTTATGATTTCAGCATCAGTGCAAAACAGCAGAGAATTTAACGTTATAATACCCGGTAAGGATAAGATTATCATCAAGGGGATTCCAGTCAACACAGTGAAGATCAGCATCATGTGCTTTTTCAACCTGTCAGTGAGAAATCGACATATATTATCATCAGAATACAAGACTAATCTTAGAAGTAATCATGCCCAAACTCCAAAAAAAGAAAAAAAAATTCACCCAAATTCCAAAATTGTGTCAGAGAAGGCTATAAAATTAATAAGAGAAGGTACTTGCAGAACTAACAATGCATTGATACAACCAAGTTAAATTCAACACTAGAGTTAATGTTTGGTAAATATTCACATAAAAATTTGCTTGCCGAACAATTTGCAGCAGATGAGAGTTCTTTGCAAGAGAATCCAGAATTTCACAGTACCAAATATTTTGAATATATATTTATTAAAAGAAAAATGCCCTCAAAGTCTGAAAATCTTTGAAACAAGATTCCACTTTTCAAGTGCCAAACTTCAATTCTTCCAAACACATACTCTCAAGTCTCAAAACATAAAAGGTTCCCTGAAAATTTGCACTACTCACTATTAAGCTGCAGTATTCAAATAAGGAAAAAAAGTAGAGGAAAGAGTCAACAAATGTGCTACCAGACATGCAAACAACAATAGAGAATGTTTGGAATATTATCACATAATCAAAAAGGATAAACATGGATTCTTAATCTATAGTTAAAAGCAAAGAATGAACATCATATAAAAAGGAATACCAAAGAAGACTAAAGAATAAACATCATGTAACAAAGAATAACAAACACAGACTAAGGAGATAAATATAGGGGACATTACCTTAATGACTGGTCTAGTGCCAACTCGGGCATCCCATAATATAAGGCATGAGTCATCACCAACGCTACAGAACTCCTGCGCACTTTTGGAGAGATACAAGCTTGTCAGACATAAAAGGCCACTTAAAAACCCACAAATAACTATTCTTATGCTATTGGTATTCACAAAGAACAGATGATAAATTTCGATAAATTTACAAAGAAATAATCAACACATAGTAGCTAAGTTGAACAACAAGCCCAAGCATCAACATTAATCACTAAAACCAAACACTGATACCCATGTCAGAGTCGAAACTTTATGCTAAGACCCAAGAAGGAACTAGTGAATCATCTTATGCGATTAACCAACCATATGCAAGTTACCTGGATGGACAGAATGTCACATCTTCAACTGTATCCTCATGCCCATTGTAGATACCCCGTGGACCAACAGAAGGGCCATCAGCAGCTTTGTCGTTACCATCCCCAGGCTTGGGGCTTTGTTTAATGATTGATCCACTTGATCCAGCAGATTTAGCGGTCGGTGGATCAGTGGCCGATGAAGTTATATGGTCTTGGATGCTCCACAAAACCACTGACTTGTCCTTACCTGCAAAAATAAAAAAGAAGAAAATTGATAAGATGAAACTCTCATGAAGAGATACCCCTCAGATCCTGAAATGCCAAAAAGTTCACAAGCACATTGGAATCATAAACGATATTTCAAGATATTTGATGTTCAGGAATATTCATTATGTACAGAACAACAAGAGAAACCTCAAAAAATAACATGAAAGAAAATAATGCAGAACTTAATTAATAAAGCTATTTGAAAAACTCCATATCCTACTTCCTACATACCCAAGGCATTATTAACTCACTTCAATTCCAGTCAATATTGGAAAGGAACCAGTTATTTCATTAACAACAATACATTAAAATAGAAAATTCCCCACCTCCAGAAAGCACATAGGGTTCTGTTGGGCACATTGCAAGAGCGAATTCAGCATTATCCTGATGTCCAGTCAAAATCTGCAGAAAGAGCTCCAAGTTAACTTTGATAAAATTAGAAGGAGCACGAAACGATATTAGCGATACTTCTTTAAAGACTGATGTCACAAAATCTCTGAAAAGAAGATGCTAAAAGAACTGGAGTGTAACTAAAATCGTATACATACATATATCTGCAAATAGATTCAACACAAGCTGAGAAAACTTTTCACCTCCATTTCAGTTTTTATGTGTATTTCTGACTTTGTCTTTTTTTTGATAACCCAGGCTCCTGCACTGACCCAGACCATGGGTCCGCCCGACCATGCCCTAAACAAGGGGGTCAGTTGGGCACTCCAACCCCATGAGCCATGAGCCAACAAAGGATCAAGCCTGAGACCTCGATACAGCCAAGCATCAGATCCCAAGCCCTCAACCAACTGGGCTAACCCCTCGGGGGCGATTATTTCTGACCTTCTATTCAAGTTTTCACAATTTCAAGTATTTACATAAAGATTTCAACATTTCAAATGGAAAAATAACAGAAAATTTGCTATATATAGGATATAGCAATTAAAATATACCAAATCTGGACGAGAATTGGTGGCTCCAAGAACAGCATGACGGTTAGGTTGAGCTTCAACATCCCAAATGAGAACCTGAATTTTGAAAAGTTCCAGTTAAGAAACAAATCAAACTTTGTCAAATAAGAAATCCTAGCTATGAAAACCCTTGGACCAAGAGAACTGAAGAAAAAACAAAAGAGAAGAAAGAAAAATTGCCTCTTACATCAGGACTATCTGTGTGTGTGGCCACTATCTTAGTATTCTGTGGAAGTTCCCTGATTCTGTTGACCTGCATATTGACATTCCGTGAAGAGATTTAACAATTACTTGACCCTCGACCATTAAGAAAATTACAGCAGATAAGTAGAAGAACAACCCAACAGATTTGCGCTCTTTATTAATAGGCAGAAGTAATAGCATTCTAGGCTCATTTCGTATAATCTACTCTCCATCACACCCATACCTCTCCAGGATGTATAATGGTCTTGTGCTTCTTGACAAACGGAGATCGCGCCTCTTCATTAAACTGAAACAACAACATAGCAAATGTCCATAGAAACATGAAGAAGGCAACCGAACGAAAAGAAAGTGAAAACGTAACAAGGAAAAAACAAGCACCTGAGAAATGTGCTCGGCAGCAGCGACTCTTGGTTTGACAACCTCACAATTCGCAATCACCAGTGTATTTGGAACGCTGCCATCAGTCTGGTAACACAACATAAAAAAATAAATAAATTAAACAAAGAAAAGATCCCATTAACAAGAACAGTGTATTTGTACGAAGAAACAAACTTACTTGTTCAGAAAGGTAGAGACGTTGGCGATTCTTATAAGTGGCTTGCTCAAGCTGTGGACCCCATCTGTTTCAAAGAAAAAAGTGAAAAGAAAAACCCAAATGAGCCAATTTTTTCACAAGAAAGTTCCTAGAAATTTACAAAACCCTAGAAAATGAATTACCGGCAAGAGAGAGAGGGCCAAACAAGATTGTGGTTAGCGAGCCAGTCGTAAAGAACGGGAACGAGAGACTTCCAGTGAGTGTACTTGTCGTCTACAGCGTGCTGGTGAGCAGTGCGTTTGGTGGTGGTGGATTCTTTCATCTTGGGCTCGTCCTTTTTGTCTTCTTTGGGTTTTGGTTTGCGGCCTCGCTTCTTGGGTGCCTGTGGATCCATTTTCAGAGCTTTTCAATTTCTACTCTCCGCGACACTTACAATTTCAAAATAGCCTTTCAGTTTCTATTTCAACCAGCGGGACAGCGACCGACTGCTGCTCTGAGAGGGCGAGGGCGAGGGCGAGGGAGAGTGGGAAGGGGACGGATGGTGAAGTAGAAGAGTATTGGAGCGTGTTAAAAAATCCGTATGAAAAGACCATTTTATTATTGTAATGCAATTTAAGAGGGCAAATATCCATATATCTTTATCAAAAATTATAATAATCTTTTTTATAAAATATTTCGCGAAGCTTATAAGGTGTATGACAATTCTACTTTTTCATTCATTTCGTTAAATGATTAAACAGAATATTGACAAAATGATAATTTTATTCTTAAATATAAAAGGTTTTTTATTAGTTACTATTTTGAATATTTTGGAAACGTGTTGTTATTTTAAATCGATGGAAACAAATTATAAACTCTAAATTCTCCATAAATAGTTTTATTTATTTTTTATTAATATAAACAAACGTAATGTTTATAGTTTACGTTAACTGGTTTTATAGTTATTTCAAATCTATTTTGAATAAGGATGAGATTATTTGTACTCTAAATATTACTTTGAACACTTTATTACTTCACACACTTATAGCCTAATTACAAAAAAATAAAGCTTTATTTTATACTCTTTAAAATTTCAAAAATGTCCTAACTTAAACTATTTAAATTACTTAACTTTATTTATTTAAAACACTAATAAAATTATTTAGCATACTATTTTAAAGAGATTTAACATGCAATAATATTATTAAATCAAGTTGTAAAAAAAAAATTTAGTTATTAATTTTTTGTTTATTTATGTTCAATATTGAATTTTACACTCAAAATGACTTGCAATGAGAACATAATAATAGAAAGTATTCCATAAATACTACCAAAAAAAATCTTATACAATACTTTTGTTTTGTTTTATTTTTTAAAAAATAAGTATTATACATATTTTGTAGTCAATTTTTTTTCTCAAAGTTCATCTAAATATTAATTAAGATGTTAGAAATAAAAATTTTAGGGTTTAAGATATGAGAATTATAAATTGAATAAAGAATGTGCTATATACGTGTTCAAAATAATTATATAATATTGATTTATAATAAATAGTTGTCAATTGTAATTCACATGATAGATATTTTTGGAATACATATTTTTTATTAAAATTAAAATGTTCAGAGTAATTTTTAGAGTGCAAATGGCCTTGCCTTTTGAATAATTATGACTGATTCTGTTGGTTATTTGTTGTTGTTGAAAATTTGTTATTCAAGATGGAATACATGAACATGGTTCTTAATCTTTGTTGTAAATTAGCAAAAAGTTAGCTAGAGTGCTTATTTTAGTGATTTTATATTTTTAAATTTGTAGGTTTGATGGGTTTATATAATTAATTTTGTAGTCACTTTTAGTCCCAATAGTTAAAATATGAATTTATTTTTGTCATTTAGTTAGTATTAAATAGTCATTTTATGTTCATAAGTAAAATGGTTATTCTTTCAATATTATGTAAATCATATAATGATGTTAATGGAAAAGTGAAAAAATGATACATTTTGTAAACTTTAGATGGATAACCATAAAAGAAAAAGGCTTTGATATATTTTTGATAAAGTGCGAAACATTATGTAGTTAGTAGATATTTGCCCAGTTTAATGTTTTGAAGCTAGAATTCTTTTTTTCCAAAAGGATTAGTAAGACAAATGAACTATATTTGTATCTATAATATATTGTTCTAAAGATCTCAACATTAAAAGTTATAGTAGATTTTTCTTATCAAATTCTATTATTGAATGCCCCGTGGAAATTTTCAAGATTTACCTTAGGCATAACCTAAAAGTTGGGTATTTATATATATAACTTTATAAGTCAAAATTATTATAATATGCCTTTTGAGATGAGTGATGTCTAAAATATCCTCACATTGAAATTTAATATCCAATTATACAACACAGTTATCAACTATTCAACTGAGTTCTTTTTCCTCCTCTTGCCAGCAAAATTACCTTTATCAACCCTAATAACTTTGCTTTTATCTACGAGCAGCATTTTCGATAGTGGCACCTTATTTCTCCATGGTAATGACAATTGACCATTTTTCAATTTTCTTTTAGTTGCAACAGTTCTTTGAATGGTTTCTTAAGGATTTTGTGTCAATAGAAAGAGTAATACGTATCAATTGGGATAAAAACAAAACAAATTATTCATAAAATAGTTTAATAAAATTATGATATATTAATTGTTCGTGAAAATATCTATTTGAGTTTTGATTGCAAGTACAAGCATTTTTTTTTTACCTATTTTGTTTTTTAAGGATAGCACGCTAATTCAGTTTATCATGTAAGAGTTCCATTTTTTTTTTTATATATGCTTGACTAGAACGACTATTGTATGATTAGTTACTACTCATTTTATAATCTCTCAGTTGTTCCTTTGGTGAAGACCATAACTTGTAATCCAGGAATATTCCTATTGTATTACCAAGAACCAATGATCAACATGCGGAAGCATACCTAAATGCACAATGTTTAATTACTATTTGGAATTATGTGATTTGTCTTCTAGGTTAACACATTATTGTAGAAAATCTTTTAACTTTCTCACTGCACTCTCTCTAAAAATGAGATGTTATGTGTGACCTGAAGACTTATAACTACTTATATAGATAACTCTTTCTGTTATTAGTAAATATTCATATTTCAACCTATCAAAAAAATAAAAATTACATTTATGTCTCTATACATTAAAGGTCCACACCCTAATTAACTACTTATATAGATAATTTTTCCTTTTATTACTAAATATTCATATTTCAACCTATCAAAAAAATAAAAATTACATTTATGTCTTTATACATTAAAGGTCCACACTCTAATAAATACATTAAGCCCAAATTACAGAAATTCTTATTAGATTACTCTTAATTGGATTTGACCTTATATGACATTCTGCAACACATAACTATTCATGTATAAGTTTAAAGTTGGATTAAGGATCCAACAATGTTGGATTATGATCCAACAATCTCCCACTTGGGCTATATGTGTAATCTTATAAGCATACTTTGTAAAAATAATCGTATGAGCTCAACCTTATTATCATTATCGAAATGTATATATAATCAATCTGGTCCGTCAATCATATCAACATAGGATCAAAGCAGTCTTTGTTACAACTATCATAACTCGACCCATCGATAGTCACTGTGCCAATACAATTGAATGACATGGATTATATTGTGGATGTATAACATAAAAATATCATGCAATGTGATCTTAATATGCCTATTTCTAACTGATTTTCCTTAAACCTTAGTGAGATCAAACCATAATAAAATAAGAATGGGAAAAATCAAAAGTTTATTACTGCAGAAAATAACCTCAGATATCCGTAACTAAAAAATATATATATCACAAGAGCATTTAAAATCACAAAGTCCTACTTAACTGAATATTCTTTAGTGATATGACACTCATACAAGCAATGTGCTCATGAAATAATTCGGGTGGCAATTCCTTAGTAAGCGAATCCGCAATCATAGAGTTTGTGGACAATTGCTCTATAAATAAATGTCCACTCTGAACTCTTTCTTTAGAAACTAGGAACTTGATGTCAATATTTGTTGAGCTCTTGTTGTTATTAAAATACAACACTACTTATTTATTATCATAAAATAACGTGAGGGGTCTGTCAATATCATCTACTATATACAGTTCTACGATAAAATTCTGTAGTCATATTCTATGATTGGACTTGTCATAACATGTTATAAACTTTACTGCCATTGTAGAAAAGACCATAAAAGATTATATACCACTCTTTTAGGAGACATCACTCTTATATAGTATATAGATGCAGCCCGATGTAGACTTAATGTTATTTTAGCGTCTAGCAAAATTAGCAATAGTATACCCCCTCTGACAAACTATGGCCAATGGCACGACCCATCAATTGTCGGCGCACAAGGGCTCGTGGGCCGTGCCGTGCTGTGCCCACATTTTTTTCAGTTGAGCCCAGTATTGAGTATTAGAAAATGCATATTTATAAAGGAGAAAACTATTATTTTACATTTCAAGTCTTACTAACAATCCTCACTTTTATGTGTTTTATCTCTTTGTAATTTAATTATGTGTGTTTTATTTTAATTTAATATTTTATGTATTTTAGGGGTATTATAGTTATTTCACAATAAACGAGAGATCAGATGGCAAAACGGACATCATTTTTGAACTCAGGACGGTCGAAAACCTTAGGAAGAGCATAAAAGGAAAAATGATATTGTTCACATATACGACACTATTCACGTGTACGGGTACTGTTTACGTTACTGTTCACAGCACTGTTCACATAGACAGATCGATGACGTGGCATTGACTGATAACGTGGCATTGACTGATAACATGTCAAGATCTTGTTGGACTAAAATTCTTATTTACTATTGATGGTGACGTGGCAGCATATTAGTGGATTAAAAAACGCGCGTACGGTACATGCAACACATAGGATTATTTACTGTGCAAACTGCGTTACTGTTCAAACCATGTGCAAACCGTGTTACTGTTCAAACCGTGGTCAAACTGTGTTACCGTTCACGCGTGCTGTTGACTGTACTTTTGACTGAAGACGTGGCACAATCCTGAGCATCTAAACTGTTTTTAATCCGATGACCATAATTTACTCGATGTATCTATAAAAAAGGGGTCTTTCCCCCTAATTTGGTACCTCTGAATCCATTTTTGGACTCCATTTTTTGTAATTCCTTCTCCGTCTTGTATTTTATACATATTTTAATAAATTCCCATTTTGCCTCTAGTTCAACTATGAATGGCTAATTTTCTTTCAAGCTTGGATTGAAGGTGAAGTCTCAACATATGTCATGGGCTTTCTTTAGTAAATTTATTTTTTCTTCCCCTCTAGTTTTTGTGGATGTTTTGACTTTTCGTTGACAAATAATAATAATCTTTTCTAGTACCCCGCCCTAGTTTCACCGGCTCCCTAGTATAAGATTATGATTATTTGGCATGATAAGCCCTTAGCACCATATTTATTAGAGCGTGGTTCATGAGGTGTGGACTCCCCCCTCATGATTTAATTGGTATTAATAAGGAATATTTAGCCCATGATGCATGTTGATACGGATCCAGATACCTAAGTACGTCATTTTAATAGAGTTCTCTTCAATTTATTCTTGCCATTTCAAGTCCAATTTTAGAATTTATTCTTGCCATTTTAATTTAAGTTTTAGCATATTCCAAATTATTTCCACTACAAATCCAATCACCCATTTACAAAATTAATTCTATATGTAATTAAAATCCACCTCCTTTTGGGATCGACACTCGTCACCATTAATTTATACTACAACAGATTTGTGCGCTTGCAAGTTCAATAAAATTTGTACAACACCCAGCACGGCCCACGACATGAGCTCGCTCGTGCCGTGCAGTGGGTTGTGCCCAAAAAAAGCCCACCAACCTTTTTTTTTAGTGAGCCTAAAAAAACCCACGTGCCTAACGTGCTTTACTCAAGCTCACGTGTCTGACGTGCTTTTTTAAGCCCACCAATAATAATAATAATAAATATAAAAAATATTTCATTCACAAATGAGACATATCTCTATTAAATATTAACTAAGTTATGATTTAATATTAATATGAAAAATATTTTATTATTAATGTTGTAAAATTTTTTTATCTTTTATTTATCATTTATAAATTTATGATATTTATAATTTTATTTATTAAAATCATGATATTTAGTTATTTACTTATTCATTTAATAAATTATAAACATAAATAAATAATTGAATAAATATCATAAATAACATTATTCATTTTAATAAAATTATTTATTAAAATCATAATATTTACTTATTCATTTAATAAATTATAAACATAAAAAATTAGAATATTTATTTAAACTAAGATTTAATGATTTAAATTAATTTTTAAAAGTCTATGCTAAAAAATATATTAAAACATTTAATTTCAAGATATTTTACTTTAATTTCATAATATTTTATATTTACTTTTTATTAAAAAAATTTACTTAAATATATTTTGGCCCATGGGCCACGTGTGTATCGTGCCGTGCCCTGTCCCGTGTCCCATCAAAACGTGTTCGTGCCGTGCCACGTGCCGCCCGACCTATTGACCATCTCTACGTTTGACACATGAGCATATGGTCTTTTGTTATGTAGGTATTGCAAGACCTATTTGACTACTTTCCAATGATCTATTCTTAGATTGCTTAAATATATGCCCAATATCTCAATAACATATACAATATCCTATCACGTAAAAACCTAAGCATACATAAGATTTCCTACTACTGATGCATAATGAATTTTCTATTTTTTCTTCTCTCAAAATGATTTTTAGGACACTGATTCAGACTAAATTTTTATCCCTTAGTGATAGGGGTATCACCAAGTTTATAATCTTCCATGCCATATCTCTTGAGAACCTTTTTTACATAGTTGTTTTGTGATCTAAGAATACCTCAGGAGCAATCCCAGTGTATATATATACCTAATACAAAAGAAGTGTCACTAAGATCTTTCATCTCAAAATTAATAGCTAGAAATTTGTTGGTATGGTGCAATAAGCCTATATCTTTGTCGGCAAGCAAAATGTCATTCACATATAAAATCAGAAAAATATATTTGCTCTTGTAAAACTTATGGTATATGTAATCATTGACCAAATTTATCTCAAAACTAAACAAGATAATCGCTTGATGAAACTTAAAATGCCATTATCAAGATGCTTACTTGAGCCCATAAATGGATTTCTTAAATTTGCAAACCATATTCTTTGGGTCTTTTGACATAAATTTTTTAATCTCTACTATATAGATCATTTCATCAATGTCACCATTGAGAAAAACTATCTTTATATCAATTTAATATAACTCAAGATTGAAATACGCCACTAATGTCATTATTATCCTAAAAGCGTCTTTTAAAGAAACTGGAGAGAAAGTCTCTTTATAGTCAGTGTCTTCTTTCTATGTAAAGTCTTTTATGACAAGACGTGCCTTTTATATCTCCACATTTGCCTTTCAAATCCCTTTTTATATTAAAGATCCATTTGCAACCAATAGGTTTCGCACTTTATGGCAATAAGATAAAATCTTATACAATCATTGTCCTTCACTATCTTTTCATTTATAGCATCAATCCACTTCTAAGAGTTAAAACTTTGCATGGCTTGATAAAAATATATTGGATTAGCTTCAGTCACCCCAATGCCCACCTCATATTTTTAAAGAAATATAATATAGTCATCTAGCATTGCACTTCTTATTTTTCTAGTGGATCTTCTTAAGAATATATGTTCTTGAGGTGATAGAGTTTGTTCCTCTGGAACAATTTCTTGTATGAGATTTTCTTTAACATTGTCGTAATTTGTTGTGTCTTGAACAGGGTTAAGTATGAGTTCTTGATCAATATTGACAACGCCATGGAAATATTAACATATTCAATTTTAAAGACAAATCCCCTAACTGTCTGCCCATGAAAATATCAACATGTTCCTTTTCAAAGACAAAGTCCTTAGCTGTATCTCTCCTCGCAAACTTGACATTCTCAAGAACCAAGCATTTTCAGACTCAAAAATTGACATTAGTCATGGGATTGTAAAATTTTACCCCTAGATCTTTCAAAATATCCAATAAAATAACAACTCATATCCTTCACTCCAGTTTCTTTTCATTAGGCCTATAATGTCTTGCCTTAGTTGGACATCCTCAAACACTTAGATACTTTAGACTAGACTTCTTACTATCCAAAGTTCGTAAGAGGTTTTGACAGTTGCTATAGTTAGAACACTATTAAGCATATATGATGCAATCTTAAGTTCTTTTGGCCAGAGTAACTCTGGTAAGATAGAATGACAAATCACACTCAGCAACATGTCCTTAAGTGTCATGTTTCATCTTACAACAACGCCATTCATAGCAAGCGAGCCTGTCATAGTGCACTATTGGACGATAATGCATTTCTCTAAGAACCTAGAAAACAACCCTAGATATTGTTTACCTAAACTATCATATTTGCCATAGTATTTACCACTATGGTAATATATGATGCTTTTGATTCTTTTGCCGAGTTGGTTTTCAACTTCAACCTTAAATTTTTTGAACATATCCAAGACTATGACTTTTTGTGGAAGAGATAGATGTAACCATATCGAGAAAAAATGTCTATAAACATCATAAAATATTGTTGACCATTAAAAACAGGCATAAAGAATGGCCCACAAATATATGTACGTGTAAGTTTTAAGATGTCCAAAGTGTTATTGGCTTCAAATATCATTTTATTGGTTTGTTTCCTTTTATATATTTACAAAAACATTAAAATCTATCAAATCTAAGGGATCGAGAATTTTTCTAACGCAAGTCTTTCGATTCTCTATCTAAAGATGTAACTTAATATTTTTTGCCATAACACAGCTGAATTCTCATTGGTTAATTTCTCTTTATGCCTTGTGTACTTCATTACTGGGACTCATTAATTGAAACAATTGCGTCAATCAAATAATGATTATTATGATCGGACAAAGAACCAGATCCAACCAATTTTAAATCATGAAACAAATTGAATTTTTTATTCTCAAATTAATAAGATAAACTATATTTTCCCAAAGCAAGAATATGAATCAAGTTCCATCTAAAAGATTGTTCTATAAATGTTTCATTAAGATCCAAATAAAATTTAGTATTTAATAATAATCTTAATTTTCTAATTGCTTCAACTTCAACTATTTTGTCATCGCCCGTATAAATGTATTTGTCACCATCACTGTGCTTTCAACAATTCAAGCAATCTTGTATAAACATACTGATATGAGTTATCACACCAGATTCCATCAATCACGTGTGTATAAGCACCCAAGTTAAATTATTCTCAAAACAAACTAGATTAAGAAGCATATCTTTTTTATCACACCATGTATGATAGTTGGTGCAATGCTTCTTCTTATGCCCTTAAGCTCTATAAAAAAAATAATGAGTACCTTCTAGATTATCTAGTTTTTTTTTTGTTTCCCTTAAGGTGCCGTATCTGCAACTTCCTCATTTTTCTTTCTTTTCTTGCTGCTGCTAATATACCTTATTAAAATTAAACTTGTCAAGAGCATACATACTTCTGCCTTTTTGCTTTTGACAAACCTATTTTCAATGATCATAAGGAACTCCTTAGTCTTAGTTATATTTTTAGTCATAAAGCCCCCGACTGCATCCAAAATGGACTTCTTCACGATCATTATATACATGCAATTTGATTTCTCTGATATTTCGATATCCCTCTTATCATTAAGGATACTCTAATCTGTAAGAGGTGGGAGAGAGTCAACCCTTAATGCAAGGTCGAGATCAATGACTGTGAGAACTTTTAAGAGGTTCTCTTGTCATGACTTTAAATGAGAGCCATTAGTATAAGAATAGAATTGATATTGGTAGTAATATTAGCAAGAGTCATAACTGAATAAGAGAACAACAAACAAACAAAATAAATTCATATAAGTTTAAAACGAAATCAAATTCAAATATTGGTAAATCCATCTCAAGACACCAGACACTTTATTAACAGATACTCCATTAACATTTCATCTCTGGACAAAATATTAACTTGTAAGCGATATCTTAGTGGAGCAATTAAACACTGAAAATAAGATCATCTTAAATAATAAATCTTCCTTGGGATGATTTATTGTTCACATGTAAAACTAAATAACCATCATGTGTTTATTACTAATGGTGCACATGCAATATTGTTAAATATGGACATTCCTTTGGGCCAATCGATATTCATGAAAATCATATACAAATAATTTTTTATACTCTAAAACAAATTAATTTCCATAAACGAGGTTCCTTTAGTGACATGTTATTTCAATTAATTCATAAAAAATGATATATAAATATATAAATATTTGAATTTAAAATTGTACTAAAATTATCCCAAAAATTGGTCAAAATCAAAGTCAACAATCAATGATCAGACATTGACTGGTTAACCATTAGCAAGGCTAGGTATGGACTAGGTCAGGTCAAACTGATCTAGATCCTCAGCCAAACCCAACTCATTTTTAGGACTATTTTTTTTTTATTTCAATCTTCATGGCCACTACTCTTACCAGATCTGCCACAGTTTGGCTTGGTGGTGCGATTTCTCGGACATGAAGCTATCTCTCTTTTTTCTTTTTCTTTTTTAATAAGAATTTTCTTATTAACGCAGTGGCTCTTCTTCACCATTGCCAGCCTAGTGGTTTTGCCATTGGTGGTAGTAGCTGCCGTAGGCCTAAACTTAAAATCTTTATTTTAATTGGTTTTCCTACAAGCAAGCCATGACTTGCGTGCATGGTGCAACTCAATAGTCACGCCTTGTATGACCAACACCGGTAATAATAGCAGTTATTGCCGCTTGCCACAAACTTAAACCAAATATATATATTTTTCTATTAGTCTTTAAAAAAACAAAACTTTAATCATTAATCGAAAATAAATTTGATGCTTAATGGTCCAACATAAAGAGGTGCTGATACCAATTGTTGGAACAATAAATCTTTTGGCGAAAACAATTACCTATAATCCAGGAAATTCATGTTGTATCACTAAGAATTAATAATCAAATATGTGGTAGTGTACCTAAATCAATAATGGTTAATTGCTCTTTAAAGTCGCGTGGTTACCTTTCAGATCAACAAGTTATCCTAAAAAATACCTTAACTTTCTCATTGCACTCTCAGATGATAGGACATTAGAAGAGAAGATAATGTTACATGTGATCTAGGGGCATAACTACTTATATAGATAACTTTTCCTGATATCATTTGGTATTCTTATTTCAACCCATTGTAAAAATAGAAATTACCGTTAAATCTTTATACATTAAAAGATCATACCCTAATAGATACATTAAAGCCCAAATTATCAAAAGCATTAATAGATGACTTTTAATTAAGATTAACTTTATATGACAGTTTGTAACATATAATTATTCATATATGAGCCTAATGTTAGATTAAGGATCCAAAACGTCTCTCTCTTTATGTGCATGCTTACCTTCAACATAAGCTTAATGCAATGATTATTAAATTTTGTATACATTATTCACACTTACTTTTAAGAGTTCATTACCACACTTGATGCTACTTTCTCTCTTCTAAAGGTGTGTGTATATTTATGTGCGTTAAATTTAGGGTGCAATCATGAGTAACATTAGGCTAATAAGTAAATAAATCCTCTAATTCCCCTTTCCATAAGAGTTTATTATTGCATTTGATTATGTTTTCCTTGAGCAAACACCCTAGACAAATGGCAAAAAAATCATGATTTTCTATTGAATTTAACAAGTTTAAATTTGACTCAATAAAGATTTAGTTCCTTATACTTTTAGAAATTAGCTTTTTAAATTTTGCTATTCTACACAATTAAAATGAGAAAATGAAACATTCTTAAGGAACCTGTAGCCAAATTACTCGATTTAACTTGTATGTATAATATTATACTCGATAAGCACATCATGTAGCTTTTGCAAAAAAATAAAAATAAAAACTGAATTAATGATGAATTCAGTCTACTTTTTTTAATGGGAGATCATAAATGCTATATATATACAAAGAATCTTTTATATTTTATTTAAAGTTGAGAGTAGCCAAATTACTCGACTGCAGACGTGTAATGAATACACGTAACTGTAGTCATGTAATCAATACTTTATTTAGTTGGTACATCTTGTAATTTGTTTGATTGATTTAGAATATGTTATTATGAAACTTTTAGTCTTATTCCTCATATTATTCAAATATATTTGTATTTTAGCAAATGGAATCAAAATTCAAGGAGTCTAATTATTTAAAAAAACAAAGATTTCTAACCGGTCGTCGCTAAATGCAATTGAAGGCATAAAAAAAAAATTAACTAAGGAGCAGAAAATTATTTTGAAGTATTCTTGCTTTAGTCAATTTTTGGATGTCTAAAAGTTGAAGATTTCTTCATATTACCCCACCACATAATTTTTTTGGATTCCAAGGTCATGAAATCCATGCAAAACATTTTGTACACGACTGTAGTCGAGTAAATTGACTTCTCCCAATTTTGCTTGATAAATAGGTGAATTATGTATTTTTGTACCCTTTTCCTTTTTTCAGTTTTGTATCGTATATATATGGTAGAAAATCTTTGATCATAAAAGAGTCACATAACATTCAGCCTAACTTTTTTACTATAATCATGTAAATTCATAAATTCAATACTATAATAGAGTAAATGGAAAAAATATAAATTACGAAAAGTGATCATCAATACAAAAACAACATAAGCTTGAAAATATGTTAGTGTCATAGTTAAGTCTAAAGAGAACACAAATAAATTAAAAGCCACCAGTATCATTCAACAATGCAATAGCTTTCTTAGTTGTTTTGGGCAAGTTTAATGCTGCCCAAGCAAATATGGCATTTTGCTTTGTCTTGTTTGTAAATTGACTTCTTTTTTGTTCGTACCATTAAATCTATAATACTCATTCCATTGAACTTATTTACCATGAAACAAAATAAGCACACATACCAAAGTCATTTTGTTTAATAATACAACACATAATAATTAGAATATCTACCAAAAGGAAAATCATGCAATAGTAGATTGTACAATATTTTGCCCATATACATGACTACAATCGAGTAAATTGAGAAGATACATGATTGTAGCCGATTAAATAGGCAAAAAATGAGTTGGTATTACAAAATAAGCTGGTTGATGTTAAGATATCATATTTAGTTAAAAATGATGCATTAATTAAACTCTTATGATGTTAAGGTGTCATAGCAATAGGAAAATTCTACATATTTACAATTATAGTTGATTAAATTGAATAAATACATTGCTGCAGTCGAGTAAATGGTATGGAATGAAATATGCATTCCAAAGTCGTAAGAATAAAATGAGATTTCAATAAATAAACCCAAAAAATACGTTGTGTTAGTTTTCTCATGGAAATATAATGAAAATATGAGTTATTTTAGTTTTTATCGTAAAGTAAACATAGCTAAGAAAACTTTGATCTATAATAGATTTTCTATGATAGATATTGATATGTCACGAGTCTATCATGTAGTAATGACATATTTGCGACTAATAGAGAATATAGTAATGACATATTCATGATATCATATTCATCATTATATAGTAATGACATATTTGCGACTAATAGAGAATATAGTAATGACATATTCATGATATCATATTCATCAATATATAATGTATATTGCGACACAATTTTAGTTTTCTCATGTAGTAATGACATATTCATGATATATAATGTATATCACGCCTTTTTGACATATTTGCGACTAATAGAGAATATAAATAAATGGATGATGGATAAAAGTCATGGTTGATTAATTTAAATTTTAAAAAATTCAAAACGGCATGCCATTTAAATTGTTTAATTTACATGACAAAAGACTGTCATGGGTTGAAATGAATTATTTAAAAATTATTTATTTTAAACATGTAATGGATTTATTTATTAAATTTTAAGTTGGTTAAGATTATATTTTTATAAATATTCCATTATTAATTATTTGAAAATATTTCTTTAATGTATAACTAAATTTAAAAGATTGCCATTGTTAAGTAATTAAAAAAATGTAATTTTAAAAGATTGTCATTGTTAATTAATTAAAAAAATGCAATCGTTTTGATTTGGAAACAATCGTTTTGTCATTGCTAATGTTGCAATGATTGAAACCCCTTTTTAATTAATTATTTAAATTAAAAAATAAATGACAATCATTTTGCTTTGGAAACATCATTCCGACACTTAGCAAAATTTTTCAAGTGTCGCAAAAATTGAAACCCCTTTTTCTTTTTTTATTCTCCACCCTTTCAAGTATAGAAGAAGCATCACCACTACAACTTATTTTTTACTCAATCGACGAATCACCCACAGTCCCTCATAGCCTTATTGCAACTGAAGAAAATCAATTGAACGAAACCCATCGCAGTCATGAAGCACCCATCACAAATTTACAAAGCCCTCCAACCACCAAGCCTTTTGCACTCACACTCATTAGTCATCACTCAATAGTCCCTCATCCAAAAAACTAATTGTTATTAGAGAAGAAAGAGAAAGAGAAAAAGTAAGTCAATCAAAAGCCTCACTCAATTTTTTAATTTGCAGTGTTAAATCCTTGATTGATTTTAACTGCTAATATGATGGTTATTAGATGTGATGTTGTTTTAATGGAACCTAATTAAATTTTACCCTTAAAATATATATAGATCCAGTGGCTCCCTAAATAATTATTTTTAATGTTTGGTGGTGGTCTTAGTTCTTTATCAATTTTTCTTTTTTAAAATTTTTTAGGTTATAATATTTCTTATGTAGTTGTTACAATTAAAGATGTGGCCATTGTTGATTATTTATACTCAATTGCTATTGATGCCAATGTGCAAGTGTACACAGTAAGTAATAAAGTGATGAATATTCGAGATCGTCTACATAGGGATTGATGTTACATGAAAGGTTATAGCAATCACGATAATGCAAACTTCCTTTATCCCAAAAAGATTCTAATTAAAAGTGAATTACTACCGAAATAAACATTAAAAGAAAAATAAAACAAACCAATGTAGTAAGAAAATAAATTAAATGAATTACGTAAAAAGATTTCAATGGGAACGAGGTAGTTAAGTGATCAAACTCTCTTCATGGACTGACTGTTTTTTCTAAATTAACACTAGTTGCTACAGCAATTCCTACAGCATTGGGCAGAATTATTTTACATCCTCAGTTGTCGCTGTCAGATTTCTCATACCCTTAAACACCCTAACAATGACCAGTTGTTAACCCACATACGGTATGACATTATGAGCATACACTCTCTCTACCCTATAAGGTGAATTCATATGTCTAGTTTTTCACAAATCTTAACTCAAATATAGCCCTTTTGGGACTCAAGTAATCTTAGTCCAGGAAACTTAAATTAAGATCAAGTATTATTTGAATAATTTCCACTAAGACATGCCTTTTTGCGGCTCTATCTTAACTTGAACCATTAAATGGATGGTCAACCAAAATAATGATTATAATAATAGCTATTAGAGTAAAATGCTATATCAATCTTACAACAACTCATAAGAACAGTCAAAAACCCATTTACATTGTTTGTCACTTAACTACAATCAAGTTTAGTTCATACTTTGAAAAAGAAAAACAAACAACAAAATATTGATAACGAAATACATCGGTTCAATCAAAGAGTAAAGAAGGGAACAAGTAAAAAAGATGACAAATTGAATCCAAGTAATTCTGCTGAATTCTTCACTGGTGCAGACTTGTTTCCCTTGAATTATGATTCTCTCCTTCTTTTCCTCTCGATCTCTTCAATGTTAATTCACCGCCACCTTTTCATGTGATTCTTTTTATAATAGAAAATTAAGGTAAACAGAAGCCTAGGGCACGCATGAGTCAAATTAGAAAACTGTAGATTGCAATTCTGCAGATATCCCGTGCTAAGTTTTCTCTATAGTTGTTCCACTGCTCCAGATTTTGTTTCACTTCTTTTGTGGTCATATTCTTCCTCCTTTTTGTCAACCTATTGCATTAACATTCATTCCATGAATTATAAGCTTTTGGAAACCTACAATTAAACACAATTTGAGCACGAATTACTTTAATTCAAGAAAAATTTATTAAAACTAAATTTAAATGAATGTTTATGAAAAATGTAACAAAAATGCAATAAAAATACATCATTTACTCTTTAAGTGATCTTAATTTAAGTTTAGAATTGAAATAATAACTATAATATCATAGAGTTCTCAGCCATATAGTTGAGGCCACTGTTATCATAGAAGAAACTTTTAGTTTCTGCTGCTGCAAGAGTGAAACTAAAATACCTTCATGCTTGCATCTTTTGACTCTTGGGTGGTACTATATACATTTCTTTGATCGTAAAGAAAATAGTGAAATTATCTAATATTATGGATATAGTTTTTGTGGTTGATTAACATCTAAATTGCTATGAGCTTCGAAAATAGCTTGTTCATTTTGGTGATAAGATGTTTTACGAGTGCATCCGTGTTCTTCCATTACAAATTTAAATGATTTTAGGTACTACATGTGAAATTATGGTTGTGATTCTAATTATTTCTAATTTCCATGTCTAATTGAGATGATTTAAGTAATTAATTTAATTGTTGTTTACTTGATTTCGACTTTGTAAAGCACTAATTTTTTATCATTATGAATATTATATTGACTTTACAAAGATTGCGTGTTAAGCCCTGAATTGCATGTGATTCTAATTTTTCATGGATTGTGTGTAAAGCTTTGGATTGTCATTATGTGCATTAGACTTCACAAAAGTTTATTGAGTTGTCTTTTGTGTATTTGATGGTGTGATTGTGTATTTGATGGTTTGATAAAGAAAAAATTGTGGTTGGTATGTATTCTTTATTACAATAGTTTTGTTTGTGCTCCCCGAAAATATATTCTATTTTTTTTCTAAAGATGGTGTACTTTGTTTATTGAATTTGTGGTCCTGGTTGGTTTTTAAAATATTTCAAGGCACAATGAGGGCCTTTATGTGTTGCATTTTTGACACACATGGTCTCTCAAATTGTTTAATACTTGTGTTTTGGATTTTATATTGTAACGTTAAAAAAGAAAAAAATTAATATTAAGCTTAGCGAAAGCATTAATGTCCAATTTTTTTGGGGTTATATATTCTTCAGATTAGATACAACTGGCTGTAAAATGCTTGGCCAAAAAAAGGCATTTAAGCTGCATAATCAAGTAGACAAAACTTTTTTGGAAATATACAATACCTTTTTTGGTTGCTTGAGTATTATGTGTCTATTTTTTATTCTATTTTGCTTACATGACACTGTCAATTTCAGTACACTAATGAAACTAAAGTCTAATTTTTTTTTATGTTTGCATGTAAAATTAAATATTGATCCTATGTAATTAAATACATAACATAACTAGTAGCATATTTGCTATGGAAATTTTTGAATGAAGTGTATTCTATGATATTAATGAGTCTTGATAGGATCGACTTTAGATTACTTGAGCCTAAAATGTAGGGCCATAGGCATTCGCCCCGACTTATTGGCTACTCTTTTTATAGTATTTGTCCTTGAACTTTCAGAAAGTATAATATTTTGCATGTATTTTGTCATTTTGTTTTTTAAATAATTTATCACATTTTTTATTTTTGTAGTAGAACTGTTTTTGGTTTATAAGATGGAAAAGTGATAGATTGTTCGTGGAATATTTTGTTAGTGTGAATTTGTTAATGGATTTTGTAATTGAAATTTTTTATGAGGATGATTTTATAATGTGTCCTTGCATCAAATGTGAAAGCCTTGCATTTTACTCTTCTAAGATAGTTAGAGACTATTTATTTTTTAAGTGTTTTGATGAGAGTTACACTATTTGGACTTGGCATGGGGAAACTGAACTTGATGTAACAAAAATTGATATAGGTGACCAAATTAACCAACAAACATGTGTCTTAATAAGGGTGAGGTTGTAGACATGATTCATGGTGTTCACAAGCATTTTGATGATGATCCTAAGGCCTTTAAATCCTTATTAAAAAATGCCAAGAAACCTTTGTGTACCAAGTTCCAAAAAATATACTAGTTTAGGTGCATTGGTTAAGTTATACAACCTAGAGGGGAGATATGGGTGGTTTGATACTGGCTTGTCAGATTTATTAAGTCTCCTTGTTGACATATTATTAGTGAACAATACATTGCCTAGTTCTATATATAAGGCAAAAAAAAAAAAGCCATGTCTACCTTAGGCTTGCAGTATGAAAAAATACATGCTTACCTAGATGATTGAATACTATATATAAAGGAATATGAGAACTTTTTTGAATATCCTACTTGTGAGTATCACGATGGTAAAAAAGAGATTGTTCTAAGGAAAAATGTAAGAAAGGAATTCTCGTAAAAGTTTTATAGTATTTCCTACTCATTCTTAGATTTAAGCAACTATTCTGGCTGACTCAACTTGGCATGCAAATGAAAGAAAAGTTGATGGCAAGCTTCGTCATTCGGCTGACTCACTAACTTGGAAGTTAATGAATGATAAATGGCCTTTGCATCTAAATCTAGAAATCTCATGTCTTGGCTTTTCAATTGATGAAATCAATCCATATAGCTCCTTAAATAATACATACAGTTGTTGGCCAGTTGTCCTTGTAACTTATAATCTTCCTCCGTAATTGTGTATGAAAGGAAAATTCATGATGTCGTCATTATTGATTTTCAGACCACAACAACCAGGGCATGACATTGATGTGTTCATAACACCATTAATCGATTACTTATTGTCTTCATGGGATAGTAGTGTTGAGGCATATGATGCCTATAGAAAAGAATTCTTCTACTTGTGAGCTATCCTACTATAGACAATACATGACGTTCCAGTTTATGGAAATTTGTTTATTATGCTTGTTTAGTTTGTGGGGAAAACATAACTCCTTTCCGATTGTCACATAATAAGAAAAATGGATACATGGGTGATAACTCAGGAAATGAGAGTTATTACATCCTTTCTAGACTTAAATTAAGATCACTTAGAGATCAAATAAGGTGTTTTTATTACATTTTAGTTATATTTTGTATAAACATTCATTTTAATTGAGTCTTAATAAGTTTTACTTAAATCACAGTAATTTGTGCTAAAAAAATTGTAGGTTTTCAGAAAGTCTTGATTCATGAGGGGATGTTGAGGCATTAGACGAGCAAGAGGACGAAAGAAAACAACTGCAAAAGAAGTAAAACACAATCGGAAATAGTACAATATGGTTGCAGATGTTAGAGCAACTCATGCTGTAGTAATCTGAGAGCAATGCAGGAGAAAACTTAGGTGCGGGTCAGCCACAGAATCGCAATTTGCATGTTTCCTAATTTAACGCATGCACTCTCATGGGCTTTTGTTTATCCTAATTTGCAATATAAAAGGGAGGCGTGCACCACATAGAAAGGCGACAAGGGAATTATCGTTAGAATAATTTTCAAAGGAAATAAGAAGAAAATCAGAATTGGAGAGTGATGTTTCGACAACATTGAAGAATCATGCAGAATTATTTAGATTTGTCTTTCACCGTGCTCAACTTATATTTATGTTTATTTTTTTCATTCAGAATATGAACTAAATTTACTTGTAGTTAAGTGACAAATCTATTGGGTTCTTGACTATTCTTATAAGTTGTTATGTCGTTGTTGTAGCATTTTACTATAGTAGTTTGTATGAATATAACCACTATTTCGGTTGACCATCTATTTAATAGTTTTAGTTAAGATAGAGCAGCAAAATGGCATGTCTTAGCGGATATTATTAGAGTATTACTTGATCTTAAATTGAGTTTCCTGAATTAAGTTATCTTGAATCCCATAATGGCAATACTTGAAATTAAGATTTATGACACACTAGACATAGGTGCTCACCTTATAGTGTGGAGAGACTAAAGATCATAATGTCATGTCATAAGTAGATTAGCAACTGGTTATTGTTAATAGATTTAAGGGTATGAGACTTCCAATATGCGATAGCTGAGGGTGTATATTTATTATGCTCAGTGCTGCAGCACTTGCCGTAACAACTAGTGCTAATTTGATGAAAAAACAGTCATCCCCATAAGGAGAGTTTGATCATTCAACTACTATGATTTCAATTGAATTTTAGACACATTTAACATAGTTTATTTTATTACGGTATTGTTTTATTTAATTCTTTCACAATCATTAATTACGATATAAGTTACCTTACAATTGTTAGCTTTGGCCTTAAGTTCACTTGCACTATCGTGATTACTGTAACATTTCGAGTAACATCAATCCCTGTGGAGACGATCTTGAATATTCATCACTTTATTACATGATGTGTATACTTGCACATTGGCATTGGTAGCAATTTTTTATAGCGTCGTTGCCAGGGGTTGATTTTTTATCTTTGAAGTGTGAAGTAAATCTTGATAGCGCCAAATTTGACCTAATTGATTCTATTTATTGGCAGATCGGTACGTGCATATGCAAAGACAAATCTATGGTATTCTAATTCGATCCTGAGATTGAAAGGACTGTCAGGAGACGGCGAAGAGAACAAAAGAATTCAAAAACTGTTTCAAGCATGAATAATTTGCAGGATGCGGGAAATTTGAATCCTCACGGGCCCTTACACCCAATCAACATTCAAGAAGAGCATAATGAACATGCTAACGGGAGACAACCAGGCAATAAAAATATTATTTATATGGTTGATGACAGAGACATAGCTATAAGAGATTACGCTATGTTAACTCCTCAAGTTGTACACCCTGGGATTATCAGACCTAAAGTAGAAGTTGCAAATTTTAAGTTGAAGCTAGTGATGTTTCAAATGTTGCAAACAATTGGTCAATTCAATGGATTGTCAAATGAAGATCATCATTTATATCTTAAATTGTTTTTGGAAGTAAGTGATACTTTTAAGATTGCTTGAACAACACAAGATACCTTAAGGCTGAAGCTTCTTCTTTATTTCTTAAGAGATCGAGCAAGAGTATAGTTAAATTCGTTACCATCTGATTCCATCACTACATGGAATGAATTGGTTAACAAATTCCTAATGAAATATTTCTCGCCGACAAAAAATGCAAAGTTGCGGAATGAGATTACTTTCTTCCATTAATTTGAAGATGAGAGTTTATATGAGACTTGGGAAAGATTCAAAGAATTGCTCAGAAGATGTCTTCATCATAGTATTCCTTGTTGCATTCAATTAGAAACTTTCTACAATTGGTTGAATCCGAGTACAAGGTTAATAGTGAATGCTTCAGCAAATGAAGCCTTGTTATCTAAATCTTATACTGAAGCTTATGAAATTCTGAAGAGAATTGCTAATAATAATTATCAATGGCCTTCAGCCAGGCAACCAGCTGCAAGATGATCAGTAGGGGTACATAACATAGATGCAATTACAGCCTTATCAGCACAAGTAACCTCATTGATTAACATGGTAAAGGCCATGACATCAGCTCCAACAACAGTAAAGCAAGTTACTGAACTTTCTTGTATATACTGTGGTGAAGAACATGACTTTGATAATTGTCCTGGAAATCCAGCTTCAGTAAATTATGTGGGTAATTTCAATCGACAACCTCAGAACAACCCATATTCAAATACTTACAACCCTAGTTGGAAACAATACCCAAATTTCTCATAGAGCAGCTAGAATCGAAATGCTCCAGCATTGAATGGACAAAATAGAAACACACAACCACCTGGTTTTCATCAGCAGAGTCAAGGGCAAAAGCATATCAGTCAGGATCTAATCACTTCCCTAGAAGCACTGATTAAGGAATACATTGCAAAGAATAAAGCAATTGTGCAGAGTCAAGTTGTATCTTTGAGAAACCTAAAAAACCAAATGGGACAACTTGCCACAGAATAAGTAGCAGAACTCAAGGAAGCTTACCTAGCAACACAGAAGACCTTAGGAGAGAGGGCAAAGAACACTGTAAAGTAATTAATTTGAGATATGAAAAGAATATTGATATCCCAGTTGATGTAACCAAAAATGGGATGGAATTCAATTCAGCACAAAAATCACCTCAAAACGGAAGCATGTTAAAACAATCTCCCCATCAAGACACTGGTTTTATATGCCAAGCTACAACAACTGTAGAAGAAATTCAACTAGATCATGCTGAAAAAGAAGTTGCAACACCAGTAGCCATAACTTACACCAAACCAAACAAATAGAGTTTGATATCTCCTGAAGCTACCTAACAGTTTAGACGTCCACCAGTTTTCCCACAAAGGTTTTTGAAGCAAAAACAAGACAAACAGTTCAGCAAATTCCTAGAAGTGCTGAAGCAATTACACATAAATATACCTTTTGTGAAAGCTTTAGAGCAAATGCCAAATTATGTGAAATTTTTAAAAGACATCTTGGCAAGAAAGAGTAGACTGGGAGAATGTGAAACTGTTGCTTTAACACAGGAAAGTAGTCATATGTTTCAAAGTAAGATTCCTACAAAAGTGAAAGATCTAGGAAGTTTTACAATACCCTGCTCTATAGGAACTAGATATGCTAGTAGAGCACTTTGTGACTTGGGAGCTAATATTAATTTGATGCCATTATCTGTATTTAAGCAGCTGGGAGTAGGGGAATGCAGACCAACAACAGTCACACTGCAATTAGCTGACAAATCTTATAAATAACCTGAAGGAAAAATAAAGGATGTACTGGTAAAAGTTGACAAATTCATCTTCCCAGTAGATTTCATTATACTGGACTTTGAAGCCGATAAAGAGGTACCCATCATACTTGGAAGATCTTTTCTAACAACTGGAAAGACTCTGATAGATGTACAGAAAGGAGAGCTCACCATGAGAGTAAATGATCACCAAGTCATATTTAATGTACTAAAGGCTACGAGGCACCCTAATGGAGTAAAAGATTGTAATTTTCTAAGTATAATGATTTTGTTGTAGCAGATAGAATGGACAAATGCTGCAGTAATGAACTCAACAAATTCACTACCTTTGAAGATGTAAAAGAGGAAGATGTTATAATAAATTAGATAGATTGGATGGAAGAAAAGCAATCTGATAGGCACAACAGGTTTATTAAGCATCTGAATCTTTTAGACAGGAAAGTAAAAACAATTTCATCATCTATTGAACACTTTTTAGTCTTGAATTAAAATTGTTACCTTCATATTTGAAGTATGTTTATCTTAGTCAAAACAAAACACTCCCTGTAATCATTTCTTCTACTTTGAATGCAGGTCAAGAGTAAAGTCTAGTAAATTTGCTTGGAAAATATAGAAGAGCAATTAGATAGATTATGGCAAACATCAAGGGTATAAGCCTATCAATTTGCATGCATAAAATCTTGTTAGAAGATTGTTCCAGCAATTTAGTGGAGCACTAGAAAAGGTTGAACCCTATAATGAAAGAAGTTGTAAAGAAAAAAATATCAAATAGTTGGATGTTGGAATCATATATCCAATATCAGACAGTTCATGGGTGAGCTTAGTTCAATGTGTTCCAAAGAAGGGAGGGATAACAGTAGTAGCTAATTAGAGTGATTGACTTATTCCTATAAGGACAATGACTAGATGGAGAGTATGTATGGATTACAGGAAGCTCAATAAAGCCACAAGAAAAGACCATTTCCCACTTCCATTCATAGATCAGATGTTGGACAGACTTGCTGGAAAATAGTACTATTGTTTCTTAGATGGGTATTCAAGCTACAGCCAGATTGCTATAGCTCTAAAGGATCAGGAGAAGACTACATTTACTTGTTCTTATGGAACATTTACTTTCAGAAGAATATCTTTTGGGTTATGCAATACTCCAACAACTTTTCAGAGATGCATGATGTCTATTTTTTTATATGGTAGAGCAAACTTTAGAAGTTTTCATGGATGACTTCTTAGTTTTTGGAGAAACATACAATGATTGTTTACACAACTTGAAAGAAGTTCTAAAAAGATGTAAGATGACCAACTTAGTACTCAATTGGAAAAAATGTCATTTCATGGTATAAGAAAGAATAGTGTTGGGACATAAGGTATCCAATAATGGCATTGCGGTAGACAAAGATAGCGATAATAGATAAACTGCCACCTCAAACTTCAGTAAAAGGTATTAGGAGTTTCTTAGGTCATGTTGAATTTTATAGAAAATTTATTAAGGATTTTCTAATGTAGCTAATCCACTATGCTCATTACTGGAACATGACAAACCTTTTCACTTTGACAAGGATTGCCTTCAAGCATTTAGAGAGTGAAAGAAAGCTCTGATCACTGCTTCAGTGGTTTTATCTCCATACTAGAATTTACCATTTGAACTGATGTATGATGCTAGTGACCATTCTGTGTGAGAAGTATTAGGGTAAAGAAAGGATAAGGTCTTTCTCTCTATATACTATGCAAAGAAAACTCTTACTCAAACTCAGATCAATTACACCACTACAGAGAAAGAGTTGCTAGCTGTAGTATTTACTTTTGACAAATTCAGAGCTTACTTGATGGGTACTAAAGTGACTGTTTACACAGATCATGCAGCCATCAAATACTTAATCTCAAAGAAGGAAGCCAAACCAAGATTAATTAGATGGATCTTATTGCTTCAAGAATTTGATCTGGAAATTAAAGATAGAAAGGGGACTGAGAATTAAGTAGCAGACTACTTATCACGGCTGGAAGCAGACACTAGTACATTGACAAGGAGGGACATCACTGAAACATTTCCTGATGAACAGCTGTTGGCAATACAGTAAGCACAAATGTTATAGTAGTTAGGACCCCCTGGTATGCAGATTTTGCTAACTACTTAGTAAGTGGAATGCTACCACCAGAGCTGAAGTTTCAGAAAAAAAAGAAATTTCTTCAAAATATTAGAAGTTATCAGTGGGATGATCCACATTTATATAATTTATGCTTATATCAAGTAATACAAAAATGTGCATCTGAAGGAGAAATACACCACATACTAGAGTCATGCCATACTGCAGCATATAAAGGACATTTTGGTGGTCATATAACAGCTGCCAAATTTTACAATCAGATTATTACTGGCCTACTATTTTTAAATATGCTTATGAATTTGTTAAATGTTGCGATAGGTGCCAAAGGACAGGGAACAAAACTAAAAGACATGAAATGCCATTGACTAATATTCTAGAAGTGGAAGTTTTTAATATTTGGGGAATATATTTTATAGGACCTTTCCCATCATCCTTTGGAAACTTATATACCTTTGTTGCTGTAGATTATGTCTCTAAGTGGGTAGAAGCTGCAACATTACCAACCAATGATGCTAAAACAGTGGTGGCATTTTTTCAGAAAAATATTTTTTTTAAGTTTGGCACTCCTAGAGTAATTATTAGCGATGAAGGTACCTATTTTTGCAACAAAGTCTTTGTTGCACCTATGGTGAAATATAGAGTCAAACACAATGTAGCAACAACATATCACCCACAATCTAATGGTCAGGCTGAAGTGTCCAACAGAGAAATTAAAAAGATCTTAGAAAAAATGGTGAACCCAACAATGAAAGATTGGTCTTTACAGTTACATGACTCCCTATGGGCCTATAGAATAGCATACAAAACTCCACTCGGCATGTCTCCTTACCAAATTATTTATGGAAAGGCTTGTCATTTGCCACTAGAGCTAGAGCATAAAGCACATTGGGCACTGAAGAAATTAAATTGGGACATTCATACTGCAGCAAAGCAAATGAAGCTTCAACTTTGAGGGGTTGATGAATTATGACTATTTTAATATGAAAATGCAAGAATCTTTAAAGAGAGGACAAAACACTGGCACGAAAAGCATATTCAACACAGGCACTTCAGTCATGGTCAATTAGTGTTGCTCCACAATACAAGACTAAGGTTAAAATTTTATCTTCATGGAGTTGTTGATATTCTAGATGAACAAACAGGTCAGGAACTTAAAGTTAATGGACATATGGTTAAGCATTGCATACACCCAGCGGCTGATTGTTCAAAGGAGGTGTTACTCCTTAAAGAACCCAGCTATTGAGCAATGAAAGAAAGTTGTTGAGTGTTAGAAAGTGCATATTTATAAAGGAAAAATCGTTATTTTATATATCAAGTATTGCTAACAACCGTTACTTTTATGTGTTTAAATTTCTTGTACTTTAATTATGTGTGTTTATTTTAATTAAGTATTTAATGTATTTTAGGGGCATCATAGTCATTTCATAATAAACGAGAGATCAAATGACAAAACGGACATCATTTTTGAACTCAGGACGGTCGAAAACCTTAGGAGGAGTATAAAAGGAAAAATGACACTGTTCACACGTACGGTACTGTTCACATATACGGCACTATTCACATATACGGGTACTGTTGGCGTTACTGTGCAAATAGTGGCTGTTGACTGTACTGTGCAAATAGTGGCGGTTGACTGTACTGTGCAAATAGTAGCGGTTGACTGTACTGTGCAAATAGTGGCTGATGACGTGGCGAAATCCTGAGCGTCCAAACTGTTTTTAATCCGATGGCCATGATTTACTCGATGTAACTATAAAAAGGGGGCCTCCCCCCTAATTTGACACCTCTGAATCCATTTTTAGGGTTCATTTTCTGTAATTCTCTCTCTATCTTGTATTTTCTTCGTATTTTAATAAATTTCCATTTTGCCCCTAGTTCAACTATGAGTGGCTAATTTTCTTTCAAGCTTGGGTTGAAGGTGAAGTCTCAACATGTGTCATGGGCTTGATTTGGTAAATTTATTTTCTCTTCCCCTCTAGTTTTTGTGGATGTTTTGACTTCTCGTCGACAAATAATACTAATCTTGTCTAGTACTGCCCTGGTTTCACCGGCTCCCTAGTATAAGGTTATTATTATTTGGCACGATAAGCGCTTAGCACCATATTTATTAGAGCGTGGTTCATGAGGTGTGGATTTCCCTCTCATGATTTAATTGGTATTAATATGGAATATTTAGCCCATGATGCATGTTGATACGGATCCAGATACCCAAGTACGTCATTTCAATAGATTTACACTTCAATTTATTCCTGCCATTTTATTTCCAATTCCAGAATTTAATCTTGCCATTTTAATTTAATTTTTAACATGATTTAAATCATTTCCACCAAAAATCCAACCACCCATTCACTAAATTAATTCTATATATAATTAAAATCCACCTCCTCGTGGGATCGACACTTGCACCATTAAATCTATACTACAATAGATTCGTGCGCTTGCGAGTTCAATAAAATTTGCACAACAAGTTTTTGGCGCCGTTGCCGGGGAGGTAAGTAATTTTAATTCATAGAATTAATTTTTGTGAATATTTCCATTTAACTTTCTTTTGTATTTTTTTTAAAAAAAAAAGTGAATCTACACTTAGAGGTTAGTATTTCTTTTCTTTTTCTCTACTTTAAATTATGTAATTTAATTTTCAAGTTAATTTTTATTTCTTCTTTGTCATTTTTATTTATCTTATTAATTTATTTTTAGTTAGTTTATTTCACGTATTTGTTCTTGTGTTTTTATAATAAGTTTGTAATAGCGCAACAAGGTTAGTATCGTAATTTCACCTTCTTCTTTATTTGTTTTGCTCTTATTTTTATTTTTATTTTATTTGTTTTGTTTTCCATTTATTCTTGTATTTCTTGTATGCATGGTCGTAGGTCATTATTACCCAATCTTGAACCTATAGACCTTGAATTAGAGAAAACACTTCGCACACACAAAAACATTAAAAACAAAATGGATTTACAAGCACCACAGGAGAGGCCATTTAAGGACTACTTTAGTCCCTTAGCTAATTTGAGCACATCATGCATACGGTACCCAAATGTAGCTGCTAGGAGTTTTGAATTAAAACCTAGTGTGCTAAATTGTCTCCCCACGTTCTATGGCCTAGAAAATGAGGACCCATACAATCATTTGAATGTTTTTCATGCAATTTGTCAAACATTTAAATATGAGAATTTTTCAGATGATGAGGTAAAACTTAGATTATTCTCATTTTCTTTAAAGGATAGAGCTCGTTCATGGCTTAATACATTACCTGCTAATAGTATTGCATCATGGGAACAAATGGTTACAAAATTTTTAAATAAATATTTCCCAGTTCATAAAACAAATGCTATTCGCAGGGAAATCTCGAAGTTTACCCAGAGAGATGACGAGCAGTTTTTCGAAACATGGGAGCGATTCAATGGGCTACTCTTGAAGTGTCCACATCATGGGTACGAGAAATGGCACCAATGTCAATATTTTTTGGAGGGCTTATTACCAAATGTGCAAGAATGGCTAATGGCGACAAGTGGAGGAGAGCTAATGTCAAAAAGTGCATCAGAGATTTGGGAATTCTTCCAGCGACAAGCAGATAATTCCCAACAACGGAGTCGATCACTCAGGAATACTCGAAGGGTTAAAGGAGTAAATGAGGTTCAAATTGGCGAGTCAACGTCCGGAATCAAAGAAGTCAAGGAGATGGTTGAAGGTCTTGCTCGACAAATAGCATCGTTATCGACTGCTAAATCAACAGAGCCACATGACCTTGACTCATATCCAGATCAAGCCAATGCCATAGGAGTAATGAGAAAACCATCAAATTACAACCCATACTCCAATACATATAACTCTGGATGGAGAGACCACCCCAATTTTTCATGGTCGCAAGGATTCCAACAGAATGGACCAACAGCTCCAGCTCCACCAATGCAACCAATTGCTCAAAATCCTCAAGCCTTTCAGCCACCATTCAGACCATTCAATCAGAACCAAAACTACTCTCAACCTAGACCATGGGAGGATGCATTCCAGAATCTTAGGAATGTTACTCACTCCACGATTGAGCAACAGAACCGCACCATTGATGGACTACGCAACGAATTGAGAGCGGGCTTCAACTCACAAGCTCAATCAGTTTCAAGCTTGGAGAAGATGGTAGGACAACTTGCTTCTTCAGTTCAGACCTTGGCAATGACTGTTGAGAAAGGTAAATTTCCAAGTCAACCAGTGCCTAACCCTAAAGGAGTGCATGAAGCAAGTATCAGTTCACCACAGCAGCATGGAGAGGTCAAAGCTGTCATGACCTTACGGAAAGGAAAAGAAGTCGACAATAAAGTGGAAATGCCAGTGACGAAAGACAATCAAATTGTACCTGTGAACGTTGAGGACTCATCACCGGAGGAAAAAGAAGACACCAACCCACGAGAATATGTTCCAAAAGCTCCATTTCCTCAGAGGTTAGCGAAAGGAAAGAAAGGAAAATCTACAGGTGAGATTCTCGAAATTTTCAAACAGGTAAGTGTTAACATCCCATTACTTGATGCTATAAAGCAAGTTCCATCTTATGCCAAGTTTCTTAAAGATCTGTGTACTAAAAAGAGAAATATGCATGTTCAAAAGAAGGCATTTTTAACAGAAAACGTTAGTTCTATACTCCAACATAAAATTCCTTTAAAATGCAAAGATCCAGGTTCCCCCACTATCTCATGTAGCATAGGGAACCACACAATTGAGAATGCTTTGTTGGATTTAGGAGCTAGTGTAAATTTGTTGCCTTATTCTGTTTTCATGAAACTTGGACTGGGAGAATTACACCCAACTCCAGTGGTGTTACAACTTGCAGATCGGTCCACGAAAATACCTCGTGGTATTGTGGAGGACGTGCTTATCCAGGTAGACAAGTTTTATTTTCCTGTTGACTTCATTGTAATTGACACTCAACCAATACAGGATTCAAGAAAGCACATCCCCATTATCCTAGGCCGACCTTTCTTGGCAACTGCGGATGCTCATATTCAATGCAGAACTGGAAATATGCAGTTGTCCTTCGGCAATATGACTATGGAGCTGAACATCTTCAATATTGCCAAACAACCTCACAACACAGATGATGGAATTGTTGATGTGGACTTAATTGAAGCATTAGTTGATAACTCTTTTGTTTCAAACCTTAGTGATGATCCTTTACAAACATGTTTAACACACTTTGGTTTGGATTTTGATATTGACAGATCGGTCGATGAGGTCAACGCCCTACTTGACTCAGCACCATCTATGGACACTAATAAATGGAAGCCCAGAGTTGAACAACTAGCGCCATCAGAGAAGAAACTCATTCCATCATCAGAATCACCACCGAAACTCGAGTTCAAACCATTGCCCAACACTTTGGAATATGCATTTTTGGGGGACGAAAGTACTTTACCGGTAATCATCTCATCATCCCTCAATGATGAACAAAAAGGTAAGTTGTTGGATGTTTTAAAAGAGCACAAAGGAGCATTAGGATGGACCATAGCGGATATAAAAGGTATAAATCCAGTAGACTGCATGCATTACATTTACCTTGATGAAAATGCTAAATCTACTAGGGAAATGCAACGTCGGTTGAATCCTAATATGAAAGAAGTTGTTAGAACAGAAGTCCTTAAGCTATTAGACGCAGGTATCATTTACCCAATTTCTGATAGTTCATGGGTCAGTCCTGTTCAAGTTGTCCCCAAAAAGTCAGGAGTCACTGTAGTTACGAATGCCGATAATGAATTGATACCAACTAGAGTAACTACAAGATGGCGTGTATGCATTGATTATAGAAAGTTGAATTCTGTCACACGTAAAGACCATTTTCCTTTACCATTCATCGATCAAATGCTTGATAGGTTAGCAGGTCACGAATTTTATTGCTTTCTAGATGGCTACTCAGGATATAATCAGATTCCCATAGCACCAAAAGATCAAGAGAAAACCACTTTCACTTGCCCTTTTGGCACTTTTGCATATAGGAGAATGCCATTTGGATTATGTAATGCACCTGCTACATTTCAACGATGCATGTTAAGTATTTTTTCTGATATGGTTGAACGATTCCTTGAGGTCTTTATGGATGACTTTTCTGTCTTTGGTGATTCATTTGATCAATGTTTACGTCATCTAACACTAGTTCTGCAGAGATGTATCGAAAAGAACTTGGTCTTAAATTGGGAGAAGTGCCATTTTATGGTAACACAAGGTATTGTTCTTGGTCACATCATTTCAAGCAAAGGTATTGAGGTTGACAAAGCCAAGGTGGATTTCATTTCCAATCTTCCTCCACCCAAAACAGTCAGAGAAGTAAGATCTTTCCTTGGGCATGCTGGTTTTTATAGACGTTTCATTAAAGATTTTAGCAAAGTTTCTAGACCCTTATGCAATTTACTTGCTAAGGATGCACCTTTTATCTTTAATGATTCATGTCTTGTGGCTTTTGAAAAATTAAAGCAATTGTTGACAACATCACCCATCATTCAGCCCCCAAACTGGAGCTTACCATTTGAGCTCATGTGTGATGCATCTGATTATGCAGTAGGAGCAGTATTAGGACAAAGAGTTGATCGAATTCCCCATGTTATTTATTATGCTAGTATGACATTTAATAATGCACAGTTGAACTATTCAACTACTGAAAAAGAAATGCTAGCAGTAGTGTTTGCATTGGAAAAATTTCGATCTTATCTCATTGGTTGTAAAATAATTGTGTTCACAGATCATGCTGCTCTGAAATATCTTCTCACGAAGAAAGATGCAAAAGCTAGACTAATTCGTTGGGTGTTACTTTTGCAGGAATTTGACTTGGAATTCAAAGATAAGAAAGGCACAGAAAATGTTGTAGCGGACCATCTCTCTCGTCTTCATTTTAACACAATTACAGAGCCACTAACATTGAATGAGTCTTTTCCAGATGAGCAATTAATGAGTGTGGAAGTTTTACCTTGGTATGCTGATATAGTTAATTATCTTGTTACAGGAAAACTTCCAGAGCATTGGACTAAGCAAGACAAGGCCAAATTCTTTGCAGAAATAAAGAATTTCTTTTGGGATGACCCATATTTGTTCAAATATTGTGCAGACCAAATTGTCAGACGATGTGTCCCAGAAAATGAAATTCAGAATATCCTTTCATTCTGCCATGAACAAGCTTGTGGAGGTCATTTCAGTGCTAAGAAAACAGCGACTAAAGTTTTACAATGTGGTTTCTATTGGCCAACTATATTTCGAGACGCTTATACTTTTTGTTCTTCATGTGATAGGTGTCAACGAATGGGGAGCATTACACGAAGGAACATGATGCTACTAAATCCAATTTTAGTGGTTGAGATTTTTGACGTATGGGGTATCGACTTCATGGGACCCTTTCCCTCTTCTTTTGGCCATCAATACATCTTGGTAGCTGTTGATTACGTATCGAAATGGGTAGAAGCGATTCCATGCAGAACTAATGATCACAAAGTGGTGATAGGGTTTTTGAAAAGTAACATTGTTTCACGCTTTGGATTCCCTCGAGCGATAATCAGTGATGGTGGTGCCCACTTTTGCAATAAAGCATTCAAAGCTCTTTTGACAAAGTATTCAATCACTCATAAAGTGGCGACCCCGTATCATCCGCAAACCAGTGGCCAAGTGGAGATATCCAATCGAGAACTAAAGCACATATTAGAAAAGACGGTGAGGCCGGACAGAAAAGATTGGTCATTAAGACTTGATGACGCATTATGGGCATATAGAACGGCTTTCAAGACCCCGATTGGGATGTCACCCTATAGGCTAGTGTATGGAAAAGCTTGCCACCTACCTGTGGAACTCGAGCATCGTGCATATTGGGCTATCAAGAAATTCAATTTTGACATGCATCAAGCCAGCTCAGAAAGAAGATTACAATTGGCAGAACTTGAAGAAATTCGTAATGACGCGTATGAAAATTCCAAAATTTACAAGCAACGAATGAAAGTCTTCCATGATAAGCATATTATGAGAAAATCTTTCACTCCAGGTCAGAAAGTACTTTTATTCAACTCTCGCTTGCACCTATTCCCAGGTAAGTTACGCTCTCGATGGTCTGGTCCATTTATTGTTCATACTGTTTTTCCACATGGGGCAATTGAAATTAAAGACCCAAAGAACGGTGTCACATTTAAAGTTAATGGTCAAAGATTAAAGCCATATCTAGAGTACCAACCACATGGAGAAGACACCGAAATAAATTTGAGTGACCCACCAGATTTGAATTGATTTTTTCTTTTCGGTGGTTTGATTTTTCTTTCTTTATTTCTTTTTATTCTTTTGCTACTTGAATTTATTTTTGCATAAGTGTGTTTATCATTAAGTTTTCTCTTATCATTGTTAATCATGAGTCTCTTACTTAGACTGTTCCTCCTGAACATTCTTAAACCACTTCAACGTGTCAAAACTCATCTCAAAAGACAGATTCACTCCTGTAAAACACATCGCATTTGGGCTCTACAACCACCAGAGTTGGTAGCCTATGTTGAGGGTTTAGAACGCCAACTCAGAGATATTGAGAAAAGTGTTTTTGACATCCAGTTGGAGCTTGAGGTAAATTCAATAAGAGGACGATTTTAATTTTCTTTGTGTGTTTTAATTTTTTTTTTCTGTTTGTGTGCTTTAGTTTTTTTTTTTACCCCGGTGAAATGGCGGATAACGGTACTCCGTGACAATCAAGTCGGTTACTTCAGCTTCCCATAATAACTGATATTCTGAGGTGAAAGAATGGACAGAACCGAGATTCTAGCGAAGCTTCACAAGCGATTCCCTTCACTCCCTCAGAATGCCCTCCTTACGATCTACAAAACTCGGTCCGAACGCATGCGACTGCTCATGAGGAATAACATACCTACTGACATCCGTTGGTTAATTGAAGCAAAAGTACGATTGGCAGGTGAGTTACCTCCAAAATTTATTGCATACATGCCTGGTTGTGGGAAAGGAAACTATGCAAGAAAACGACGAGCTCGAAGAATTTCTGTTGCTTGTCATAAGTGTGCCAGAATGAATTGCAATAAAAACCGATGTTCTTTAGGAATGGTATCTGATAACAGGGAAGATAAAATTCAATTCATTAGGGATGGCTTGAATAAGGAGTCATTGGATGATATCCTTTTGTCTCTTGAAACGCATCCCAGTGGATATGTGCAAGGAGCGATTCTCCAGTTATGGCCATTATTCCAGAAAGAACATGCACGATATAGTCTCGGGAATCTGACTATAAAAGACCCTGTTTGCCAGTTTATAAGAAAATTGGATGGGAAGCCTATCCTCGACCCATAGAGGGCGTTCAAGCCGTTTCTGGACGTAAAACCAGAGGAAGATGTGAGCCACAGTCGCAACTACCTGTAAATATCCTTTTACTTTACTGTTATTTTATTTTATTTCACTGTTGCTTTATCAGTGCATTATTGTCTTTAATAATTTTCTTACTGTTTGCTTTTTGACTATCGAGCCATGTGCTTTACGCGTTTTTGACATTGACCCGCCACCTCATACACAGTTGTGATCCATTGTCACCAAGAATCTTAAATATGACTTTTTGTTAAGCACTCACAAATTGTTTTTGAGAAATATCCCAATGGCAGCTACTCCCAATAGACAATTCAAGAACATTTGTGTGCTTTCTGGATTTACCTATGGCAAACATAAAGAGTTCGTTGATGTAGCCATAGATCTTGGTCGAAACATAGCAGAGAGAAAATTACACTTAGTGTATGGAGGAAGTAACCGAGGGTTATCAAAATTGGTCTCAGAAGCTGCTCTTGTCAGAGGAAGCCAAGTGTTAGGCATCATCCCTAGAGTCCTAAAACCTTTGGGCAGTGTGTCTGACTCCACGACTGGAGAAGAATTAGTCGTCTCAGGTATGCAAGAACGGATAACTGAAATGCTCGATCATGTTGATGCTTTTATTTTCCTGCCAGGAGATCTTGCAACACTAGAGGCACTTATCACACTAGGATCTTGGGCCCAACTGCACATTCACCAGAAACCCATCGGTTTGTTAAATGTCAATAATTTTTATGATGGCTTTATCGCATTTCTTAACCATGCAATAAAAAACTACTTTATTCCTTCTAGTGCGAAAAAACTTTTTATTTGTGCTCACACTGCTAATGAGCTACTTGACATGTTACAAGCTTATAAACCAGAGCCAGACCCCTGGAGCTTTGTGTTGGAGCGTTCAAATGATGATGGTAACAATAGCCGCAGTAAGAAGTACAAATTAGATTTAACTCTTCGCCTGTAAATATTTTCTTCTGTGTTGCACCAACCAGGTGATGTCTTCTAAACTCTATTTCTTTTCTTTAAAACATTGAGGACAATGTTTCGTTCTGGTTGGGGGGAGGGAATAATGGATAATTGTGAAATCTTGGTTAAGTTTTTACTAATTTTTTGTTGTAGAAACTAACTGTTGCTAACTTTTTGTGTTGAAGATGGCTGAATATGGAGTGTAGTGACTCTAGAAACGCATCTTCATTGTTTGAAAAAAAAATAAAAAAAAAATTTCATGTATTTTCTTTTTCTTTGTTATGTTTTGATGTTCATTTTTCTTTTTCTTTTTAATTTCTCCTTTATAAATATACATTTTCCAACAAAAATTTTTTGAGTCAAAGATGGCTGAATATAGAGTGTAGTGCCTCTAGAAACGCATCTTCTTAAAAAAAAAATTCGTTTTCTATCATTTTCTAATTAATTTTTCTGCATCATTTTCACATTTCTGCATGCATATTTTCTTTTTACGTTTAGAATAGGTTGGGGGGTAGGGTGTTGTTTAAAAAAAAAAAAATTTTTTTTGATTTGTTTTAACATTGGATAACATGATGATTTCAAATTTTAGTATTTGTATTATCTTTAGTCTGAAGTGATGTTACACTATGTTTGCTACTCTACATGTTGATGTCGGAGACAAAAATGAGTTGCTTGAAGAAATGAACATGTCATAATAAATACCAAGTGAGTTTTTGAGCCTATTATTTTTCTTGGAGAGTAACCCTTTTGCCCATTCTTTATATAGCTTAGCAGTTTATTATTGTACACGATCTCTAGATTGCTTTTGAGTTAACCCTAAAAAAAAAATTTAAAAAAAAAAGAGTGTGTTGTTACATTTGGAAGCCCATTTAATTAGTAGATATAGAAGATTTTTTAGAGTCCTAAAAGATGATGGAAAGACCCTCTTTGATCCGTTTGAGCCTTTGTAGCCATCCCTTTTATGAATATCCATAGTTAGCCCTTTTGAGCCTTTAAAAAAAAAAAACTTTTCTTTCTCAACTTATTATCTTGACCCACTCCGATTTGGAGTATTACCCAATATCTTACAAGATCCATCACCTTTTTATGTTTGAGAAAACTGTAAATAAATATTTTGTATATTAAAGTTATGCCTAGTTCAAAAAAAAAAAGAGAAACAAAAATTGTCGCTTAAAAAAAAAAACAACAATAATAGGTGAAATCCACCTTGCAACATTCAAAAAAAAAAATTCTATGCATTTTTCTCAAACATACATTTTGTGTTCCTTATTTCCCTTCTTTGTTAGCTATGTCCCTAGCCTATGTTACGTCTTAATAAAAGTCCTTCTTGATTTTAGGAAACTATAATCTGAAGTAGAAGCTAGTTATATGGGCTAAAAAGATGTAGTGATGCATAAAAAAAATAATAATAATAATAAAATGGGTTGACTAGCATTTTTATTTGACTGGAGATCGTATTATTTCTAAGTTAAGGGCATATTTCTTTTTGGTGAGAGCATGTGAGACCACTTCTTATTATTTTCTCTCAATTACCATTCATTGGAGTGACTATTTTTATTTGGGTTTAATTTCTTTGTGAGAGTGTCACTACTTCCAGTGAGATTTTGGGGTTTAACATGTCATTCTTAAAGGTAGCTACAACAAAGTCTACTGGCTGATTCATGTGGATGGTTGATGTGGGTGTGATGTTTCTTTAAACTTGAGATAATACTTATACTTTTATTTGATTGTTATCATTAATCTAATTGAATAAAAAGAGGTTTAAAAAAAATCATTTTTTGAATTTTTGTTTTCGCTTTATTTGCTAGGGACTAGCAATAAGCTGGTTGGGGGGTGTGTTGAGTGTTAGAAAGTGCATATTTATAAAGGAGAAATCGTTATTTTATATATCAAGTATTGCTAACAACCGTTACTTTTATGTGTTTAAAATTCATGTACTTTAATTATGTGTGTTTTATTTTAATTAAGTATTTAATGTATTTTAGGGGCATCATAGTCATTTCACAATAAACGAGAGATCAAATGACAAAACGGACATCATTTTTGAACTCAGGACGGTCGAAAACCTTAGGAGGAGTATAAAAGGAAAAATGACACTGTTCACACGTACGGTACTGTTCACATGTACGGCACTATTCATATATACGGGTACTGTTGGCGTTACTGTGCAAATAGTGGCTGTTGACTGTACTGTGCAAATAGTGGCGGTTGACTGTACTGTGTAAATAGTGGCGGTTGACTGTACTGTGCAAATAGTGGCTGATGACGTGGCGAAATCCTGAGCGTCCAAACTGTTTTTAATCTGATGGCCATGATTTACTCGATGTAACTATAAAAAGGGGGCCTCCCCCCCTAATTTGACACCTCTGAATCCATTTTTAGGGTTCATTTTCTGTAATTCTCTCTCTATCTTGTATTTTCTTCGTATTTTAATAAATTCCCATTTTGCCCCTAGTTCAACTATGAGTGGCTAATTTTCTTTCAAGCTTGGGTTGAAGGTGAAGTCTCAACATGTGTCATGGGCTTGATTTGGTAAATTTATTTTCTCTTCCCCTCTAGTTTTTGTGGATGTTTTGACTTCTCGTCGACAAATAATACTAATCTTGTCTAGTACTGCCCTGGTTTCACCGGCTCCCTAGTATAAGGTTATTATTATTTGGCACGATAAGCCCTTAGCACCATATTTATTAGAGCGTGGTTCATGAGGTGTGGATTTCCCTCTCATGATTTAATTGGTATTAATATGGAATATTTAGCCCATGATGCATGTTGATACGGATCCAGATACCCAAGTACGTCATTTCAATAGATTTACACTTCAATTTATTCCTGCCATTTTATTTCCAATTCCAGAATTTAATCTTGCCATTTTAATTTAATTTTTAACATGATTTAAATCATTTCCACCAAAAATCCAACCACCCATTCACTAAATTAATTCTATATATAATTAAAATCCACCTCCTCGTGGGATCGACACTCGCACAATTAAATCTATACTACAATAGATTCGTGCGCTTGCGAGTTCAATAAAATTTGCACAACAAAAGTCAGGCTAAAGGACTTTAAATCAAGTGCTCCATGAAAGGCAATCCATAGTGGAGACAACCACCTAAAACTAAGTTTGATCTCATTTGGTGTTGTTGATAGCTCTCCCTCTTTACCATTTTATTTGATTTTGTTCTTCCATTCTAGTTATTTAGTTTTATCCTTCATATTATTGCATTATTTACTTTTTCTATCATTTGATTTCTTTATTTTTAATTAGTTTAGAATTAATTTTAGTGTGTGGGAAGTATGTGTAGCAATTGAATTCCGTATTAACAAATGAGGCTGTATGGTGGCAGAGTGCAAAGGTGAGTCGCATGTCAAAGGGCTTTAGTGTAGAGTATGTAACTGTTGTTAGAGTAAGCAAATGGGTGATGCAGCAACTAATTTTACCATTACAGTAAGGTAAAAGATTGAGCCTCTCTCTTACCGTTGGATACAAATCATGACAGATGAAGGCATGAATGTGGATAGAAATTGCGAAAAAATCTCCGAAATTAATGCCTTAATTTTACTGGCCGATGTTTTTAGGATATGCACATTAAAATTCAAAATATTTCCCTCCCTTATTTATCTTTAGTTACCGTATTTATCTTCAATTAAAGTCCACTATAGAAAGGAGTCACTATGCGTAGTATTCTATGGCACTATTCCCCATCTCCTTCGCAAAGTACAACTCTCATAATTCTTAAACTCTTCTTCTCATTTTACTCTCAGGGACATTAGTCTCAATTTATTACTACTACAGCAATGCCAAGGTATACGAAAACAGCCAGCCGCCTTAAAGATCCGTCACGCTTTCAGAGTTACCACGCCGAAGAAAAATATGAAGAATTCATAGAGCCGCTTAAAATTCTAAAAGGAAAAAAAGTTTCAATTTCCAGAACGACTCACTGGAATTGTACAAACAATACACAATGTTGCAGCAAAGCGAGGATGGTTAGAGTTTTACAACCACCCTCGAGATCATATGTTACTAGTAGTCAAAGAATTTTACGCCAATTTGTTAAGCCTAGATCAGCACAACATTTGGGTAAGAAATACACTTATTCCATTATATTCCCGTGTTATAAATGCTTTTTATAATTTATCTGCTAAAATTAATTGTGCGTATGCCAAGTTGCTTGGTAAATTGACCCCGAAAAAATAGAACACCATTTTCACAACTCTTAAAATTGAAGGGGCATCGTGGGCCAACGAGGAATGGTGTGTAGTTAATAGGATAGATTTGAAACCTATTGCTAAAGTGTGGATCAAATTTTTGAAATCTAGGCTTATGCCAACCACTCACACTACTACGGTTTCACAAGAGAAGTTGGTCTTGCTATATGTCATTGTTCGAGGGCTTGTCATAGATGTGGGTAGAATCATCGCAATAGAAATCCGAGACTGTGTAGTTAAGACTCACAAGACTGTTGCCTTGCTATTTTCTTCACTCATCACTAGCATTTGTGTAGTTTTCGGTGTTTGTCTTGATGCAAGAAATGACCATATCAGGAATGATGGTGCCTTTACAGCATGTACTATTGAGAGAGTTGCTAGAGAGAGTGCTGGAACAACAACTGAACTAGCTGTTGTAACAGGAGCAAGACGAGCTATTGGTTTAGAACAGACAATCCAGGCACTCAGCACAAGTATAACTCAATGTGCTGAAGCTCAACAAAGGGAAAACAATCGGTTTTGGAGTTATCTACAGCACTTGGACAACCAATTACACCAATTCACTCCATACATGAAACGCACTCACTGGAACTTCCCTGAGTCATTGCTCTAGCAGTACAATTTTGTCACCAATGCCACATGAGCTCCACCAAAAGCTAGTGAAGAAGCCACTGCCACAGATGACCAGAAGAAGAAGCTACAGCCGAACCACAAGCAGATGTAAAATTAGAAGATGATGATCCATTTGATCAACTTGAGGAAGAAGATGACAAGTCTGAAACTAATAGCTCATCAATTGAGGCAGAGGACAGCTCTAAGAAAGAACGTGAGGAACTTTCCATCCACACTTAGTCCAAGACCAGAAAAAGGCACATTATTCAAGAAGAAGAGGAGAAAGATCCTGAAGAGGAATTGTCCATTCTAGTCCTTGTGGGCAAGGGTAAGGGTAAGAATAAAGTAAAAATAACAACACCTCTAGCCTCTAAAGATGAAATGGAGCAAGTAGATGCAGAGCTGGCTGCTACAGCAACCAAAGTTATGCCCACGCCTGCAGAAGCCAAACAGTTACTTGATATCATTGCTGCCATAACAGCTAAGGGCCAGGCAGCTGATGCATCAACTCTAATTCCTCCACAGCAAACTCTTAGCCAACCTGTTCGTACCAGGCCGCGACAATCCAGCAAAAGAAAAGGCAATACATCGAAAGGCACTACTACAACAACCTCACCACCACCAAAACGGACCAAATTAGTGGCAAGCACGCCAGCTACCCCAGCCACAACTCCTCTTACCAACCCAGTGAAGAAAAAGCCAAAGATATTACCAACTATTTCCCACAGGCTTCCCCAAAGGATAAGCTGCGCAGTGCATCCAAGAAGCGCTGATAGCATCCTATTATGTGCGCAGTCCCCACCACAAGGGAGTATTATTTCCTTGCTTGTTTAATTTTTGTTCTAAAAAAACCAACTTTTCTTTCCTTCTGCTTTTCAGTTTGTGCGGTATTTTCTAAGTTCATCTATATCTTTGTCAATTCGTGTGCCTTTGTTATCTATGCTTGTGAGGACACAGCAATTTTCAAGTATAAGGGGATTATGTTCCAAATGCATGTGTTTATGTTTGTGTTGCGTGAAGCTCTGTTATCTAATATTTTTGTATGGATTTGAAAGCCTAATAAAAATAAATTGAGTGTTATTTAGTATTTATGAGAATGCCAAGTAGAGATAATTGTAGATGGAAGTGAAATTTTGTCCCAGCACTTAGGCTTTGGTTGAATTGTATGAGACTGCTAGGGCAGAGCCCAATGAATAAACAAGATCTTAAGTTTGGGGGAAAAGCAAATTTGATTAACTGTGATATCTATTAAATGAACTCTGTTCTAATGGCTCAAGTTGCTGAGTAACCAGATATGAGTATGTATCCCATATGCAGAATTGTGTTCAAAGGTAACGAGAGTTATGAGCAATGCTGCAGCACACATATAAAAAAATAAAAAATAAAAAAAAAGTCTTCTGCCTAAAGCTTTGAGTAGTCAGGTCTATTCATGAACCCCATGTTCAGCCTTTAGTAAAAGATAACTCTAGAGAAGATTATATTATAGACATTACTGCAGCAACTCTGATCTGGGCATGGTTTGAGTAATTGGGCGTCATCATTACAATTAATTGACATTCACATGAAAGATAAATATTACAGTTAGAAGATTGAATACTCCCCAGTTTATCAATCTTAAAATCATCACAGTTTGAGTATGAGAAATTTATGATATCCCATTTATGAATGAAGAGTTATCACTGTTGAAATTCATGCAGTCCCTTGGTGATGTTATAACATCTCTAGAATTTAATCAAAGGAGCACACACACACTATAGACAGAGAGAAGTTTAAGTCTATAACTAATTTACTATGGTCATTTTGCATGATTGGGATTGTAATCTAAAGGTGGAAGAATCCTTACAAATTTGATAAAAGAGCTAAAGTTGTGTGCATGATTGTTTGCGTGAAGTGTTAGTATGTGTCATTACTTGAGGGTAAGTAATAGTTTAAGTTTAGGGTTGTGATAACTCTAACAAATGAGAGTTATTACATCCTTTCTAGACTTAAACCAAGATCACTTAGAGATCAAATAAGGTGTTTTTATTATATTTTAGTTATATTTTGCATAAACATTCATTTTAGTTGAGTCTTAATAAGGTTTGCTTAAATCAAAGTAATTTGTGCTGAAAACAGATGCATAATTGTAGGTTTTCAGAAAGTCTTGATTCATGAGGGGGTGTTGAGGCATTAGACGAGCAAAAGGACGAAAGAAGAGTAAAACACAATCGGGAATAGTGCAGTGTGGTTGCGGATGTTAGAGCTGTTAATATGAATATGTTAATAATATTGATTTTGATGATAACAAACTTTAAATGATTTTTGATAAAAATATTGGAGTTATTTCTTAATAAATGAAAGTCATAAAAACCTCTCCATTCATACTTATAAAAGATGGATTTTCAAATTGGAAAGAGATTCTTTGCAAAATCTGGTTTAAAATGTATTTCTGGAAATAAACAGTGAACCGATAATTTTGAAACGGTTAATCGATTAAGACCAGAGAGCAACAATTTGCCTAAACTCTTACTGTTAATGAAAAACAAAAAAATGGAAAGGCTACTGAAAACTAACGGCGAACCGTTTATTACAAACGGTTAACTAATAATGTCCAGAGAAGTGACTTCATACAAGTCCTTAACCGTTTACTGAAAACGGTTAACTAATGTTCATTTTGCAGGTTACTGGAAACTAACGGCGAACCGTTTATTACAAACGGTTAACCGATAATATCCAGAAAGTCACTTCATGCAAAGCCTTAGTCATTCACTTAAAACGAATTACTGATATTCATTTTGCAGGTTACTGGAAACTAACGGCGAACCGTTTATTACAAACGGTTAACCGATAACATCCAGAGAGTCACTCCATGCAAATCCTTAACTGTTTACTATAAACGGATAACGGGTGTTCATCTTGCAGGTCTCTGGAAGTTAATGGCGAAAGGGTAACCCTAAATGGCAAACCGTTTATTTGAATTTTGACCTCAACGGTAACTTTGACCAACGCAAATGATTAACTGTTAACGGCTAACGGTGAACTGTTTTGGGGCAGACAATCAGTAATGGCTAGTTTTTCAGCTCCAAATATAAAAAAGCTCATTCAAATTCGAAGAGGACTGATCACAACACAACCATTGAGCTTATATTTGAGTTTACAATCTTCATAAGAGCTTTAAACATATTCTTACTTCATCCATTCACACTTTGAGCATTGATTTGTAATCTTAGATATAGCGTGAGAGAAAAACAGTTTGTAATCTTTCTTTTTGAGTGATTGTAAGTGTTGGGATACATTTGGGTTAAGAGATTGGGGATAATCTCTTGTTGTAAAAGTTATTGACACCTTGGAAGTCAAGTGTAAGTAATTGAAGCCTTGGAGGCTTGCTTAGTGAAATCCTCAAGCCCGGAAAGCTTGAAGGCGTGGACGTAGGTGAGGTTGGCCGAACCACGTAAACATCCTTGAGTTTGATTCTCTCTTCCCTTATCTTTTTAAATTGTGATCAATGTAATTATTATTATTTTAATTTCGTTTTAGATTTGCTTGATAATTCGTTTTTTAATTGAAAAATTTATAAAATCCCAATTAACCCCCCTCTTGGGTTGCCTAGTTAGTATTTCATTTGGTATCAGAGCTTGGTGCTTTTGTTTAGACTTAATCTTCTAGAGCTAAAAATCAATAGCAACTCAAAATGATTCCACATTTAGGGAAGGACAATCCACCACTAGACCACCTTTCTTTGATGGTAATGATTACCCTTATTGGAAAACTAGAATAAGAATTTACTTGCAAGCCTTAGATTATGAGATTTGGGAAATTGTTAATGATGGTCCTTTCATGCCTTTAACTAAAAAAGAAGTTGGAGAAGATATTCCAAAACTTTCACGGGATTAGAATGAACTCGAAAAGAGAAAAGCCTCTCTAAACTCCAAAGCTATAAATGCATTTTTTTATGCACTAGATAAGAAAGAGTTTCATAGAGTGTCTAGTTATGAAAGTGCTAATGAGATTTGGCACAAACTTGAGGTTGTCTATGAAAGCACAAACCAAGTGAAAGAATCTAAAATAAGTAGGTAAACTCGGCAATATGGATTATTTCAAATGGAATAAAATGAAAATGTGTACTCTATGTATACTAGATTCCCGGACATAGTGAACACTCTAAGAGTTCTAAGGAAGACTTTTTCAAATAGCGAAAAAGTCAAAAAAAATCATTAGGTCACTACCTAAAGAATAAAGACCAAAAAGGACTGCCATTGAGGAAGCAAAAGATTTAAATACTTTATCTCTTGATGATTTAATTGGTTCTTTTATTTCATATGAAGAAGATTTGGCAGCAGAAAAAGGGCATGAGGAGAAGAAGAAAAACATTGCTCTCAAAGCTTCAAAACATGAGAGTGATAAGGAGAGTGAACCGAATGATGAAGAGCTAACCATGCTAACAAGAAGGTTCAGAAAATTCTTCAAGAAAACCAGAGAGCGAAGAAATTTCAGAAACTTCAAGAATCATATAGAGAAGAAGGAGGCAATCACATGCTATAAATGCAAGAAGCCTTGCCATATTAGTTCGGAGTGTCCACTTATCAGCAAACTCAAGAAGAAAGCAATGGTTGCAACTTGGGGTGATAGCGAGGAAGATTCAAGTGATGAGGAAGGATCGCAAGAAGTTTCAAACCAAGAACTTATGGCAATAGGAGATGATGATGATCTCAATGAAGTAAGTGATCCTACCTATGATGAATTATATGATGCTTTTAAAGATTTGCATAATGAGTTGATGAAGATTGGTAAAAAGAATGCTTGCCTTAAAAAAGAAATGGCAAAGCTTAAAAATAAAAATGAATCTCTAAATGCAAAAATTGTATGCCTAGAAGTAGGGAACAAGACTTTGCATGATGAAATTGCATTATCAAATGAGAAGCCTAGCATCGTACATGAGCACTTAGAATCACACATAGATGAGTTGAAAAATGAAAATGAAATGCTCAAGAAAAAGAGCAATGAGTTAAAAAAGATTGTCTTGAAATTTGAAAATAGGCAAAAGATGTTGGATAATTTGCTAAACTCACAAAAATGTGTATTTGACAAAAGTGGCATTGGTTATAAACCAAATATGAAACAAAAATTCTACAAAGCTATTTTATGAGGAATACATCTATTAACAATAAAATTATATGTCATTATTGTAATCAAGATGGTCATATGAAAAATAGATGTGCAGTTAAGAGAAATGCATATTATGGTATGAAATGTGTTTGGCTTCCAAAAGGAATCATTGCTAAATCTCAATGATCCAAAAAGGTTTGGGTACCTAAAACTTGAGATTTTCTCTATAGGGGTTGAAGAAAAAAAAGAATAAGTTGTACTTGGACAGTGGTTGTTCAAGACACATGACAGGGAATTATTTTTGGTTCTCAAGCTTCACCAAAATTGAAAATGGTGGAGACGTGTCTTTTGGAGACAATTCAAAAAGAAAAATTCTTGGAATTGGAAATGTTGGTAAAGTATCCTCAACTCTAATTGAGAATATATGTTTGGTTGAGAACTTAAAACACAACTTAATTAGCATTAGTCAATTATGTGACAAAGGTTATAAATTTATTTTTGATAAATTTAATTGTGTTATCAAGAACTCATGTGATGGTAAAATCTTATTTGTGGGTAATAGATGTGGTAATGTTTATGTCATTGACATAGAATGTGCATCTACTCTTGATAAATGTTTTTTCGCATTACATGATGATAGTTGGCTATGGCATTGAAGATTAGGACATCCAAGCATAAATTTGATTTCAAAAATCATGAGAAATGATTTAGTTAAAGGTCTCCCAAAAATCAGTTTTCAGAAAGATAAAATTTGTGAAGCATACCAATTTGGAAAACAAATCAAGACTTCCTTCAAAAACAAGAATCATATCTCTACTTCAAAACCACTTCAATTACTTCATATTGATTTGTTTGGGCCTTCTAGATATGCTAGTTTAAGTGGCAAATATTATGCATATGTAATTGTGGATGATTATTCTAGATACACATGGGTATTGTTCTTAGCTAATAAGGGATGATGCCATTGATGCATTTCGAATTTTCCATAAAAAGGTTCAAAATGAAAAAGGTTACTCTATTACTTGAAATTTTTTGTAATGACTTTGGCATTGAACATCAATTTTCATCACCTAGGACTACATAATAAAATGGAGTAGTAGAGAGAAAGAATAGGTCTATTCAAGAAATGGCTAGGACCATGTTGAATGAAAATTCTTTGCCTAAGTATTTTTAGGCCGAAGCCGTCAACACCGCTTGTTATGTTTTAAACCGGATGTTGATTAGACCTAATCTTAATAAAACTCCATATGAGCTTTGAAAAGATAGAAAACCCAATATTGGTTATTTTAAAGTTTTTGGATGCAAATGCTTTGTTTTGAACACAAAAGATAATCTTGGTAAATTTGATCCAAAATCTGATGTTAGTATTTTTCTTGGTTATTCAAATTCAAGCAAAGCTTATAGAGTTTATAATAAAAGAACATTAGTTGTGGAAGAATCTATGCATGTTACTTTTGATGAGTCTAACCCCTCATCCACGAAGAAAACAATTGTTGATGATAATGCAGAAGAAGAAAAATAAGAAGAAACATCAAATGATGACCAAGAAGATGCACCACATGGAATTGAAGAGGAACATCATGAAGAGTCAAATGTGGAGCAAAATGAAGGTAGTTCTCAAACACTTCCCAAGGAGTGGAGGTATGTTTCCTCTCACCTTAAGGATGTAATTTTAGGAGATCCCTCACGAGATGTTACTACTAGATCATCTCTTAGGAACACATATGAGCATTCTGCATTTATTTCTCAAATTGAACCAAAATCCTTTGAGAATGCGGAAAATGATGAATCTTGGATTATGGCAATGCAAGAGGAGTTGAATTAATTTAAGAGAAACAATGTGTGGGAGTTAATCCCTTATCTAGAACATCAATCCATTATAGGCACTAAATGGGTATTTAGAAATAAAATGGATGAATCCAGTGTGGTTGTAAGAAACAAAGTTAGATTAGTAGCTCAAGGTTACAGCTAAGAAGAAAGAATTGATTTTGATGAAACTTTTGCACATGTAGCAAGGCTAGAATCCATTAGGATGTTGTTAGAATATGCATGTCAGCAGGATTTTATTTTATATCAAATGGATGTCAAAATTTCTTTCTTAAATGGATATATTATGGAGGAAGTTTATGTGAAACAACCTCCTGGTTTTGAAAATGAAAAATTTCCTAATCATGTGTATAAGTTATCCAAGGTTTTGTATGGTTTAAAACAAGCACCTAGAGCTTGGTATGATAGGCTTAAAAATTTCTTATTGGATAACAATTTTTCGATAGGAAAAGCGGACACAACTCTTTTTGTTAAGCATAAAAACCAAGACATGCTTATTGTTCAAATTTATGTTGATGATATTATTTTTTGTTCTACTAATGAGTTGTTGTGTAAAGAATTTTCATCATGCATGAGCCAAGAGTTTGAGATGAGTATGATGGGAGAGTTGAAGTACTTCCTTGGACTTCAAATCAAACAAAACGAGGGAGGAATTTTCATAAACCAAGCCAAGTACGTGAGAGATCTACTCAAAAGGTTTGGCTATGAAATTGGAACGGCAAAAAGAACTACTATGAGTACTACCATCAAGCTTGACAAAGATGAAAATGGCAAAAAAATGGATATCAAAATGTATTGAGGTATGATCGGATCTTTACTTTATTTAACTGCAAGTAGACCCGCTATCATGTTTAGTATATGTTTGTGTGCAAGATTTCAATCTTGTCCCAAGGAATCCCATTTACTTGCTGTTAAAAGAATTTTTCATTATTTGATTGGAACCATAGATGTTGGTCTTTGGTATCCTAGGGGAACTCATATAGATTTAACTTGTTATTCGGATGCGGATTTTACCGGTCATAAAGTGGATAGGAAAAGCACTAGTGGAACTTGCTATATTTTAGAACACTCACTTGTTTTATGGTTTAGTAAAAAACAAAATTATGTTGCTCTTTTAACTACTGAGGCTGAATATATAGCCGCCGGAAGTTATTATGTACAAGCACTTTGGATGAAACAAACACTTAGAGATTATGGGATTAATCTTGAACAAATTCCTATTAAGTGTGATAATACTAGTGCTATAATCAAACATATAGAAATTAGACATCATTTCTTGAGAGATCATGTTCAAAAGGGAGATATTGCATTAGAGTTTATTTCTACGGAAAAAAAAATTTGTCGATATTTTCACTAAACCTCTTTGCGAAGAACAATTTTTAAAAATTCGGCATGAACTTGGGATGATGAAATTTTCACATTAATGTCTCTATTCATGCTATTGAGTGTGCTAAATTGACTGACTTATAATTGTGATCTAATGATTATGAAATGCTTGAGCTTGATTGTCAAATGATGATTTTGCCTTGTTATTTCTTGATTGTATGAATAAATTGATTGAAAACATGTTCATGAATCACGCATTAAAATGGCTCATAAAATATTTTCAGATCAATCAAATGATTTGGGAATTTATTATTTGCTGGCCAAATATTAAATCAAATGTGCGAAAATTTAGATAAAATAAACGGATAACCGTTTCCAATAAACGGTGAACCGTTTTGCTCCAGAAACTAAAATTTTGTGTCTGTCCATTTACCCTTTCACCGTTTTCTTCAAACGGTGAACCGTTTGTTAACAGAGAGTCCTCTATCAGTTACTCCTTAACCGTTAAGTGATTAAGCATTCACCGTTACTCTTTATTTAGCCTTTGGGAGTTACTCTTTAATCGTTTAAATAAACAGTTAACCGTTTTTGGTGAACCGTTACCCAATCTTAGTCTCTGGACGTTACCCTTTAACGTTTTAAATAAACGGTTAACCTCTTAAATAAATGGTTAACCGTTATCGTATTTTTAAAACTGTTCAAAGCCTTTCTCTTCTCCCTCTCCAGCTTACCCTTTCACTATTATCACCATTCTTGCGCAGCCAAAGCTCTCTCCTTCCTTAAATCTTTATTTTTCTTGCTTTTCATGCCAAATCAAACCATCAAAATCATTTCTTATCATCTTCAGAACAATTTCACTAATTAAAAATTTCGAATCAAGCTCCAAATCGAAAAATCCCAAATTCAAACCCTAACTGCCGTAAGTTGGGATTCTTCATTTTTTATCCGTTTGCCCCCTTTTTCAACCCAATTGAGCATCACACTTACATCCCTTACTCATTTCTCATCAAATCACCGATTCATTTCCCTCTCTCTCGCTTTGTTCACTCCACCGTGCTTCTCCATGGCTGAATCTTCTTGGAGAAATGTCCGGCGAAAATATGTGCCTTCAAGGAATCTCATACAACCACGGGAAGTCACTGAATTTACAAGAATTCACTTCCCCACTCCTCCCTTTGTGAAGCGGTTCGAGGATCGCTTCAATGGGTGAAAGGTACTTGACTCCTCTTTTGTTTACATTAATGATTTTCGACACTTAGTTATATGTGGTAGAAGTGTTCGGGATATGCTTAAGCCTTGGGAGTCTGCTATTAACTTTGATGAGCGAGTCTATCCTAACTTGGTGCGAGTCTTTTACTCAAACATGGATATTTCCCATAGTAGTCAAAATAGGATAGTTACTCAAGTTAGTGGTGTGCAAATTGAATTTGATGATGGGGAACTAGCTGAGTTACTTGGTATCTTAAGTGAGGGGCATGACATATACACCTCTAGAAAAATCATTTTCTTTGACCACTTTAATCATAATGATGGTGTGCGTCATATCTGTCATCGTCGAGACCTAACTGATGAGATTTATTTGCTTCCATTTCGGTCTCAACTTTTATCTCTTCAAGTTTGTATTCTTCATTCGATTCTACAGCACATAATGACACCTAGGAAGGGTCACTCAGATGAGGTCACGAGGTTGGACGTGAGTATACTAGATAGTCTACTCTCAGACCATCCCATAAACCTCGGGTATATTATTGTGAAGCACATGTTGAGCACTCCTGCGATTAATCACCGCTTACTCCCTTATGGCGGTATTACTAAGATACTGTGACACTTTGAAATGCCTCTTCGTGATACTGGACATATGAAGACTAAATAGATTGGTCCTGAGACGATGACTAGTATTGGTTTTTCTTGGAGGAATGGAAAGTGGATTAAAACTAGCAACTCCAAAAACCGGGATACCTTGATAGCTCTGGTGGACGATTGGATGCTTAATGATGTCTATCATCCCGATCAGCTCCCTGACTTTAGATTAGGAGCTAATCCTCCTCCTCCACGTCACCGATTTGTCCCTCGACCTCCAGCTGACTCTGACTTTGAGGAGCATGCGACGGATGTTGACATTCCCTCCTCCTCTCAGCCGCCTCCTGCACCTGAGCCATCAGCTGTTCCTGAGTCATCAATTGTGCCTGAGCAGTGTTGTGCAAATTTTATTGAACTCGCAAGCGCACGAATCTATTGTAGTATAGATTTAATGGTGCGAGTGTCGATCCCACGAGGAGGTGGATTTTAATTCTATATATAAAATTAATTTTGTGAATTGGTGGTTGGATTTTTGGTGGAAATGATTTAAATTATGTTAAAAATTAAATTAAAATGGCAAGATTAAATTCTGGAATTGGAAATAAAATGGCAGGAATAAATTGAAGTGTAAATCTATTGAAATGACTTACTTGGGTATCTGATCCGTATCAACATGCATCATGGGCTAAATATTTCATATTAATGCCAATTAGATCATGAGAGGGGAATCCACACCTCATGAACCACGCTCTAATAAATATGGTGCTAAGGGCTTATCGTGCCAAATAATAATAATCTTATACTAGGGTGCCGGTGAAACCAGGGCAGTACTAGACAAGATTAGTATTATTTGTCGACGAGAAGTCAAAACATCCACAAAAACTAGAGGGGAAGAGAAAATAAATTTACCAAATTAAGCCCATGACACATGTTGAGACTTCACCTTCAACCCAAGCTTGAGAGAAAATTAGCCACTCATAGTTGAACTAGGGGCAAAATGGGAATTTATTAAAATACATAGAAAGTACAAGATAGAGAGAGAATTACAGAAAATGAACCCTAAAAATGGATTCAGAGGTGTCAAATTAGGGGGGGAGGCCCCCTTTTTATAGTTACATCGAGTAAATCATGTCCATCGGATTAAAAACAGTTTGGACGCTCAGGATTTCGCCACGTCATCAGCCACTATTTGCACAGTACAGTCAACCGCCACTATTTACACAGTACAGTCAACAGCCACTATTTGTACAGTACAGTCAACCGCCACTATTTACACAGTAACGCCAACAGTACCCGTATATGTGAATAGTACCGTACATGTGAACAGTGTCATTTTTCCTTTTATACTCCTCCTAAGGTTTTCGACCGTCCTGAGCTCAAAAATGATGTCCGTTTTGCCATTTGATCTCTCGTTTATTATGAAATGACTATGATGCCCCTAAAATACATTAAATACTTAATTAAAATAAAACACACATAATTAAAGTACAAGAAATTTAAACACATAAAAGTAACGGTTGTTAGCAATACTTGATATATAAAATAACGATTTCTCCTTTATAAATATGCACTTTCTAACACTCAACAAGCAGCTATCTATTGTTCCTGAGTAGCCAACTGCCTCGATGCCGCCTCCAGCTTCAGTTCAGCTACCCGTTTTAGACGGTATGCAGCAGCTGATTCTTGATCGGTTAGACACTCTTTCTCATGACCACCGACAGCTGCGTTCTAACTTTGAGACCTTCCAGCGGCAGAGCATTGATCATCAGCGTGAGATTATCCATGCACAGCGCATCATTCTCGGCTACTTTTGAAACGGTTAATCGATTAAGACCAAAGAGCAACAATTTGCCTAAGCTCTAATCGTTAATGAAAAATGGAAAAATGGAAAGGCTACTGGAAACTAACGTCGAACTGTTTATTACAAACAGTTAACCGATAATGTCCAGAGAAATAACTTCATAGAAGTCCTTAACCGTTTATTGAAAACGGGTAATTGATGTTCATTTTGTAGGTTATTGGAAACTAACGGCGAATCATTTATTACAAACGGTTAATTAATAACATCCAGAAAGTCACTTCATGCAAAGCCTTAACCATTTACTTAAAACGGATTACTGATATTTATTTTGCAGGTTACTGGAAACTAACGGCGAACTGTTTATTACAAACGATTAACCGATAACATCCAGAGAGTCACTCCATGTAAATCCTTAACCATTTACTATAAACGGATAAAGGGTGTTCATCTTACAGGTCTCTGGAAGTTAATGGCAAAAGGGTAACCCTAAACGGCAAACCGTCTATTTGAATTTTGGCCTCAACTGTAACTTTGACCAGCGCAAACGGTTAACCATTAACGGTTAACGGTGAACCATTTTCGGACAGACAGTCAGTAACAGCTAGTTTTTCAGCTCCAAATATAAATAAGCTCATTCAAATTCGAAGAGGACTGATCACAACATAACCATTGAGCTTATACTCGAGTTTACAATCTTCATAAGAGCTTTAAACATATTCTTACTTCATCCATTTACACTTTGAGCATTGATTTGTAATCTTAGATATAGTATGAGAGAAAAACAATTTGTAATCTTTCTTTTTGAGTGATTGTAAGTGTTGGGATACACTTCGGTTAAGAGATTGGGGATAATCTCCTGTTGTAAAGGTTATTGACACCTTGGAAGTCAAGTGTAAGCAATTGAAGCATTGGAAGCTTGCTTAGTGAAATCGAAAAGCTTGGAGGCATGGATGTAGGCGAGGTTGGCCAAACTACGTAAACATCCTCATGTTTGACTCTCTCTTCTCTGATCTTTTTAAATTATGATCGATTTAATTATTATTATTTTAATTTCGTTTTAGATTTGCTTGATAATTCGTTTTTTAGTTAAATAATTTATAAAATCCCAATTCACCCCTCATCTTGGGTTGCCTAGTTAGTATTTCAAGAGCAACTAGTGCTATAGCAATCTGGGAGCAATACGGGAGAAAACTTAGGCACAGGTTAGCCACAGAATCGCAATCTGCATGCTTCCTAATTTAACGCATGCACACTCATGGGCTTTTGTTCACCCTAATTTGCAATATAAAAGGGAGGCATGCTCCACATAGAAAGGCAGCAAGGGAATTATTATTAGAATAATTTTCAAAGGAAAAAAGAAGAAGATCAGAATTGGAGAGTGATTTTTCGGTAACATTGAAGAATCATGCATAATTATTTGGATTTGTCTTTCACCGTGCTCAACTTATATTTATCTTCTTCCTTTAATTGTTTGATGTATCCCTTGATCAATATATTTATGTTTATTTTTCTCATTCAAAATATGAACTAAATTTACTTGTAGTTGAGTGACAAATAATCCATTGGGTTCTTGACTATTCTTATAAGTTGTTATGTCGTTGCTGTAGCATTTTACTCTAGTAGTTCGTATGAATATAACCGTTATTTTGGTTGACCACCTATTTAATAGTTTTAGTTAAGATAGAGCAGCAAAAGAGCATGTCTTAGCGGGTATTATTAGAGTATTACTTGATCTTAAGTTGAGTTTTCTAAATTAAGTTATCTTGAATCTCATAAGGGCAATACTTGAAGTTAAGATTTGTGACACACTAGACATAGGTACTCACCTTATAAGGTGGAGAGACTAAAGATCATAATGCCATGCCATAAGTAGATTAGCAACTGGTCATTGTTAATAGATTTAAGGGTATGAGACTTCCTATATGTGATAGCTGACGATGCAGATTTGTTCTGCCTAGTGCTGCAATACTTGCCGTAACAACTAGTGCTAATTTGATTAAAAAAACAGTCATCCCCATAAGCAGAGTTTGATCATTCAACTATTATGATCTCAATTGAATCTTAGACACATTTAACATAGTTTATTTCATTGCGGTATTGTTTTATTTAATTCTTTCACAATCATTAATTACGATAGAAATTACCTTATAATTGTTAGCTTCGGCCTTAAGTTGATTTGCACTATCATGATTGCTATAGCATTTCGTGTAACATCAATCCTTGTAGAGACGATCTTGAATACTCATCACTTTATTAGTTGTTGTGTATACTTGCACATTGGCATTGGTAGCGATTGCTTATAAAAATAACCAACAATGGGTTATAGGCATTTTCCTCTTTAGAAACATGAATTTCGATTTCAAAAAACCCTTCAATAATGAGATGGAAGAACGAGACCCACCTAAACTATTGATAGGCCATGATGTGTGCGAATAAGTTAACGGTATCAAGAACAAATAGTAAAAAAGAAAAAGCAAGAAGTAAAAAAGTGTTGATGATAGCAATACAAGTACTAGTTTAGGTGCATTGGTTAAGTTATATAACCTAGAGGGAAGATATGCGTGGTTTGATACTAGCTTGTCAGATTTATTAAGTCTCTTATTGACATATTATCAGTGAACAATACATTGCCTGGGACTACATATGAGGCAAAGAAAAAAACCCATCTCTTCCTTAGGCTTGCAGTATGAAAAATACATGCTTACCTAAATGATTGCATAATATATACAAAGGAATATGAGAGCTTTTTTGAATATCCTACTTGTGGAGTATCAAGATGGTGAAAAAGAGATTTTTCTAAGGAAAAATATAAGAAATGGCTTCTCGTAAAAGTTTTATAGTATTTACTACTCATTCCTAGATTTAAGCAACTGTTCCGACTGACTCAACTTGGCATGCAAATGAAAGAGAAGTTGATGGCAAGATTCGTCATCCAGCTGACTCACCAACTTGGAAGTTAGTGAATGATAAATGGCCTTCGCATATAAATCTAGAAATCTCATGTCTTGGCCTTTCAATTGACAAAATCAATCCATATAGCTCCATAAATAATACATACAGTTGTTGGCCAGTTGTCCTTGTAACTTATAATCTTCTTCCGTAATTATGTATGAAAAGAAAATTCATGATGTCGTCATTGTTGATTTTCAAACCACAACAACCAGGGCATGACATTGATGTGTTCATAGCACCATTAACCGATTACTTGTTGTCTTTATGGGATGGTAGTGTTGAGGCATATGATGCCTAAGGAAAAGAATTCTTCTACTTGTGAGCTATCCTACTATAGACAATAAATGACGCTCCGATTTATGGAAATTTGTTTATTATGCTTGTTCAGTTTGTGGGGAAAACATAACTCCTTGTAGATTGTCACATAGTAAGAAAAATGCATACATGGGTCATAGGCATTTTTCTCTTTAGAAACATGAATTTCGATTTCAAAAAACCCTTCAATAATGAGATGAAAGAACGAGACCTACCTAAACTATTGATAGGCCATGATGTGTACTAATAAGTTAACAGTATTAAGAACAAATAGTAAAAAAGAAAAAGAAAGTAAAAAAGTTAAAAATTATTGATGATAGCAATACAAGTAACTGTTTGAAGAAAAAGTCAATATTCCTTGATTTAAAGTATTAGATATACTTGCTTGTTCGACATTAATTAAATGCTATGCACATTGGAAAAAATGTGTGTGAAAGCATTTATTGCACATTGTTGAATATTCTTTGAAAAATGTTGGTTATTTTAAGTCAATGTGAAAGTGTACACAACAAGTAATAAAGTGATGAGTTTTCAAGATCGTCTCCACACGGACTGATGCTACTAGAATGCTACAACAATCACGATGGTGCAAACTTTCTTATCTCTTAACTTAATAAAATAAATAAAGTTGATTGACTAATAAGATTAACAACTTAACAAAGTAAACGCAGTGATGAAATTAAATTGCACAATTTGCACAAAAAGAATTCAATAGGAATAGGGTAGTTGAATGATCAAACTTTCTTAATGGGATGATTGTTTTATTCAAGCTAACACCAGTTGCTACAGCACTGGGTAGAGTCACTTTGCATCCTCAGCTATTGCATGTTGAACATCCCATACCTTTATACAACCTAACAATGACTAATTGTTATGTCACATAAAATACGACATTACAAACATATATTCTCTCTACCCTACAAGGTGAATCCTTATATTTAGTTCATCATAAATCTTAAATCAAGTGTGACCCTTTTGGGACTCAAGTTAAACTCAATCCAGGAAACTCGACTTAGGATCAATTATTACTTTAATATTTTCCACTAAGCCATGCCCTTTTGTGGCTCTCTCTTAACTTGAATCACTAAATGGGAGGTCAAGTGAAATAATGATTATAATAACAGTTATTAAAGCAAAATACTACAGTAGATGTGCAACAACTCAAAAGAACAGTCAAGAACCCATCTAGATTATTTGTCACTCAACTAAAATCAAATTTAGTTCATAACTTGTGAAACAAAAACGAAAAACAAAATCTCAGCCATGGAATACATCGTTTCAATTAAAGAATAAATAAGGAGACAAGTAAAGAATGATAAAATTTGAATCCAAATAGTTCTGCAGGTTTTTTCTTCAATGGTGTAGACTTGTTCTCTCTTGAATTCTGTTTCTTCCTTATTTTTTTCTCGATTTTTTTATGTTGATTCACATCCACGCTTCTATATGATGTGTGCTCCTTTTATATTTAAACATTAGGGTAAACGAAAGTCTAAGTCTCGCATCTTCCATATTAAGAAACTACATATCACAAGATTCTGCAAAATCTTTTCTGTCGTTGTTCCAAGATTGCTACAGCAACGCTTGCTACATCAATGGCTACAACAACTACATTGTTCCAGATTTGTTTCTATTCTTTTGTGGTCAAATTCTTTCCCATCTTTCGCAATCCTATTGCATTAGCATTCCTTCCTTGAAATTTGAGCTTTCAAACACCTATAATTATGCATATGATTTAAGCACACAATTTATTCTAAAAACAAAATTTATGAAGAATAAATTAAGATGAATGATTATGTAAAATATAACAAAAATGCAATAAAAACACATCATTTATTCCTAAATAGTATTGATTTAAGTCTAAAAGTGCCATGATAACTCTCTTTTTACAAAGTTATCAAAAAATAAAGGAATGCCTTAAATCAAGAATGGATTTTGGACCATTCAAAGTTACAGACAACTTGGCATCTGATTTCTTTGACAAAAAAAAAAAGGTTCTATGAATGTTTGAGAAACATTAAGGTTCCTCATGGTTATTCTTTTAATATGAAAAATCTAGTGTCTTTAAAGAAATGCAAGCTACAGGGTCTCAAATCACATGATTGTCATGTGCTTATACAACAACTTCTTACTGTTGCATTTCGAACAATATTATCTAACGATGTACATATTGCAATATTTCGATTTTTCTTTTTCTTTAATTTCACATGTGCTATGATGGTTGATGTAAGTAAGTTGGATGAAATGGAAAAGGACATAGTGATGATGACATTATGTTTTTTAGAAAAATGTTTTTCATTTTCTTTTTTCAACATAGTGGTTCATTTAACAGTTCATCTTGTCCATGAGGTAATAAGTCGGATCCCTAAAAAATAAGGGTGGTGTAAAAGTTAATGAGCTTGGCTTCACTTTGATGGACCTCTATCAAATAGGCCATAAGTCGAATCCCTTCATTTTGGTTTCACAAGCCAAACAAGTGTTTTATGCTACTAATCCAGTTGATAAGAAATGGTCAATTGTTTGTTTCATACCTTTTAGAAGTATTCCCAATTTTGAAAATGATGTGAATGTGCATAGTATGAAGGAGCATATTCCTTTCACCAAAGAAATACCAAGAATAACCAGAATTGATGCATATAATGATGACAATCAAGTAGATTATGCACTTGAGGGGTGGTGAAGCCATTGAGATTGAACAGTGAAAAGATTAACATTTGAGGATATTAGTAGAATTTAATTGCCTATGGTTAGAGTTAAAAGGTGTTATAAGTTGAATTGTAATTATTATTTTACTTGTAATTAATCTGCGTTTTACATTCTATTTTTTTTCACTTGTTAGTTGATACTTTGATTTTTTCTTGGCTTTTTTAATTACCAAGCCAATGTTAAAATTTTCCATTTATTTTCAGGTATAAAAAAATGGATTTCGGGAAATAATAAATACAAAAACCATTGCTTTCTTTCCAACACTCTGGATAGATGGAAGGGGCCTGTCGCTCAGAGGATTAGAGCACATGGCTACGAACCACAGTGTCGGGGGTTCGAATCCCTCCTCGCCCACAACCGGCCCAAAAGGGAAGGGCCCTTCCCTCTAGGGGTAGGAAAATCATGATCGGGATAGCGGACCCAAAGCTATGGAACTTAGGTGATGACCCCATCAGTAATGAAGAGAAGCAAGGTTACTCCAATGACAATGATCAAGCGCCAAAGGAAGATAATGATTTTGAGGATTTACTTCCTTTTCCTCCTTGTTTTGAGAATAATGAGGATGCAAAACCTATAAATGAAAATGATCAATTTTCAAAAGATTTATCATTACAAAAAGATTTTACTCTTAATCTAATAATAAAAATTTGAGTGAAAATGGGAAAATTCTCATGAGATACAATAGATACGATGTTCTTGTTGGACTAAAGGCCACATGCATTGTCCACTTTTCCTTAGAGTGTTGGCACCTGTTTATGTTCCAATCATCTACAAGGATTGGAGATTAGTGCTGGATAAATATAAAGAAGCATTGTGGCCATTTGTTCAAGCATAAAATCTTTTTTTTTTGGGGTTAACTTCTCAATATGATAACCTTGTTTATCTACTTTCTTTTATATAATAAACCTTGTGAAAATGTTATTATTCAAAGGCGATTTCTCATTCATAATGAAGTAAGAAGCAAGTTTTACAATCCATTCGAAAGTCATTTAGGAATCTTAAGTACACTTGGACTAATGGGTACATTTTTCCAAATAAGAGTGATTGTAAAAAGTTAAGGAAACCTCCTTTGCGATACATAAGACAAAATTATTGGGACCTGTTCGTCAAAGATTATATTAATGATAAGTTTGCAGTGCATAAATTAGATCTTATTCAATATTCTCACAGGAAATTTTCGTTGAATGTTATATAATACTAAGGAAATGCTGTATAATATTAAGGATTGAGTATAAATTTGCATTAATATTAGTTTGTGATTTACAATAGAATATAAGGAGAAACAAAAAAAAAATTGTGTTAGTAACAAGTATAACGATTGTTTGAGCCAGCGAGGATATTTTGGACCATTGGAAGAAATTGTAAGTATTTTTTGAAATATTCTGATTGCTTGCATTTTATTATTACAGTTGGTTATTAAATATATATGTTTGTTTGCATTCTTTTGCTTGTATTTTTTTGCGGATATTTTCATTATGTATAGCTTGAGGGGGTTTATAATTTACTGCCAGACTTTAATATTTTAGAATGTTGAAACTAGTCTTAGTGAAGATCAAATTGATAGGAGTGTAACTTGGATCAGAGGTAGGAGAAATAAGAATGGGGGCTATCATTACGATGTTTTACTTATCGGTGATAGCCTTGTAAGTGTTACTTTTTATATGGTATTGCAAAAATTATGTTTCTTGTATCAATAGTTGATAAAAAGTGTGAATAATACTTAAATGAAGGTTGGATGGAACGCAAATAAAATGTCTTCAAGTTGAGATGGAAGAAATGATTTGCTGGCAAAAACTTCGAGGAAGACACCAAAAAAATGGTCATATACAAGGGACTGGAAAGTTTGTAACCCCATTTCTTTACTTTGACACTTCACATAGTTGTGATCCGATGGAAAAGGATAGATTAAAGTTAGAGGATTGGTTGGTAAAGCACAATGCAAAAATTGAAGGGTTGCGGAAGGAAATTAGAAAGAAACCTAGGCACTCTGACATCAACAGCTCTAATACACCAATGAAGGGTGATTACATGCATGATGGAGATCTCGAGACAAATGTTGAAGCCACCGTAGTTTATGAACAAAAGATACTGCACAAACTTTTTTGTTCTACATTATGATAAAGATAAAAGATAATTACCCTAAATTTCTTATTTTTAAATCATGGAAATGGCCTTATAGATTTCAAAACATGAATTAAAGTCAATAACAACATCTCCAAGAAAGAATGGTGGGAATCTAGAGAAGAGAAGTGATAGCCCCAACAAGAAAAAGCATAAAACAGCAAGGAATATATTTTGAAGACTTTGGAAAACTCCCTGAGACTTCAAAGAAAATAAAAAGCAGCCTCAATAAAAAAAAGACCCAAAATAGCAAACAACAAGCTCGGAGATTTTGGCAAACTCCTTGAAACTCTAAAGAAGAGAAAGGGCAACCCCAACAAGAAAAGTCCCAAAACAGCAAACACCATCCTGTGAGATTTTGACAAACTCATTGAAACTCCAAAGAAGAGAAAAGGAAGCCCCCAACAAGAAAAGTCCAGAGACAGCAAAGGCCAAAAAAAAAAAAAAGCAATGGACAAACCTGATATAGCACTAGTCCAAAAGACCAAACTTGAAGATTGTGGTGATGCTGACCAATGGTTCCAAGAAGAAAGACAGGGCAAGCAACTGCTCAACACCAAACAAAATGCCATAATGAATCCAAGATTCAAATTCTTTTTAGGCTTATGTAACATGAAGTTGCCTTCCAGTGGAATTACCTTCCTTACCCACTTGATAATGAAGTATTTAAACGTGAATGTCTAACTCAAATCAGGAGGGATTATTGTTATACATTGGCTACCATGGAATGGTTAGGTCTTAGCCACATGCATATCTATATGGCGTAAGTAATTTCTTTTTTCGTTTCTTTAATTATAAAATCTATTAAAACTTTATATAAATATTTAATTCTTGTTTTTTCTTGAATATTAATTGCTTATATGACAATATTCCAGTGACTGGATAAGATGGGAAACCTTTTGGCTTCGTGAATCTGATGCGGTCCCAATCAAAACAATTTATTAATGACGAAATACGTTTCTGTTTCTGGTGAGAACAACCAGAAAGTTTAAGAACTTTCTTTTTCTTCCTTATTCACTAGCTGCTGGCTTATTTATAATAACAAATCACAATACGAAGTAGTAGTTGAATCAAACTAAACAACCACAACAGAAAGTTATCACAAACTACAATATGAAATAGTAATTGAATCAAACTAAAAACCCTTGATAAGGTCATCCTAAAATCCTGGTTCCCGTACTCATCTTGATAACTTCCACACGTGAAACTGTACATGCATGTGTCATGCATGGCTTGTATGGGAGTCAGCTTATGCTCTCACGTAATATACTTACGGTTTGGCTTTGGGATTCTTCCAGACCTTCTTGGCCTATCAATACTCCCCCCGCCAATTGGATCCTTGTCCTCAAGGTCCAGATAAGGAAACTGATTACGCAGCAGTGATGAGTCTTCCCATGTAGCATCTTCTTTGGGCAATTGCTTCCACTTCACCAAGCTCTCCTTGATGAATTTACTGCCTTGCTTAATCCAGCGTGTATCGAGGATAGTCTCTGGTTCAACGGAAGCCACACCTTCATCAGTAAGAGGTGGAAGCTCTAAGGTAACTTGAGGAGGACCCCCAACATATTTCTTCAAGAGAGAGACATGAAAAACAGGGTGTATCTTGGCGCCTGCTGGTAGGTGTAATTGGTAAGCAACGTTGCCGATCTTCTTCTCGATTTGATAAGGGCCATAGAACTTGCTGGCAAGTTTTTGATGAACACGTTTGAAGGCAGTTTGTTGGCGATAAGGATGAAGTCGGAGAAGGACCATCTCACCTACTTGAAACTCCACATTTCGCCTCTTCTTGTCTGCTGTTTGTTTCATCCTATTGGCTGCCACGTCCAAATTCTTCTTTAAGTGCTGGAGCAATTCATCCCGCTGTAAGAGGTTTTGATCAACTTCGTTAACCCGAGACAGCCCATCAAAATAAAGCGGAATGGAGGGAGGAAGCCGACCATACAAGGCTTGGAAAGGTGTCATCCCCGTTGAACTGTGGTAGGTGGTATTATACCATAATTCTGCCCAAGGTAAATAACTATACCATTTTCGTGGCCACTGATGGACGAAACAGCGGAGGTATTGTTCAACACAGCGGTTCACAACTTCGGTTTGTCCGTCGGTCTGTGGGCGGTAAGCGGAGCTCAGTTTCAACTTGGTTCCTGACATAGTGAAGAACTCTTGCCAGAATTTGCTGATAAATATGGGGTCGCGGTCACTAATGATTGATTTCGGCATGCCATGGAGTTTGACGATGTGCTCTACAAATTGTTCAGCTACAATCTTTGCAGAAAATGGATGAGATAAGGCAACAAAATGAGCATACTTACTTAGTCGGTCTACGACCACCAAAAGACTATCCTTGCCGTGGGAGGAGGGAAGACCTTCAATAAAATCTAGACTAATATCATCCCACACGTGACAGGGAATGGGGAGTGGCTGAAGTAATCCTGCTGGGGCCAGAGTTTCAGTTTTTGTTCTTTGGCAAACTTCACATTGCGTAATGTAGTTTTGGACAGACCGGTACATGGATGGCCAATAAAATTGTTGAGCTAACCTTTTGAATGTCCTCAATACACCAGAATGCCCTGCCATTTTGTTGTCATGAAATTCTTGTAGCAGCTGGTTACGGATAGCTTGCGGAACAATTACTCGTGTTTTGTAGAAGCAGAGACCGTTACGCAATGAGTATGGACCAATGGGATCTATAGTGGATTGGCGGCTCACTTGCTGCATATATGGATCATCTTGTGCTGCCTTTCTCATGTCATCCCAAAGAGTAACCTGTGGAACAAACAAAAGATTAAGGAGAGGGCTGTCAGGGCGGCGAGAGAGGGCATCAGCTGCTGAATTTTCACGTCCTGGCCGGTAAAGAATTTCGTAGTCATAGCCTAAAAGCTTTGCTACCCATTTTTGTTGCTCAGGAGTGGCCACACGTTGATCCAAAAAATATTTGAGACTCCGATGATCGGTCCGAATGAAGAATTTCCTGCCCAAAAGATATGGCCGCCAGGTTCGAATTGCTTCTACAATTGCTAGCATTTCCTTGGCGTAGATGGACCATGCTTGTTTACTCATTCCCAAGGCGCGACTCATAAATGCAATTGGCTGACCCTGCTGAGTAAGTACAGCACCGATTCCATCACCTGAAGCATCAATTTCAATAATAAAAGAGTCATTAAAATTTGGCATGGCTAAAGTTGGGGTAGTTGTCATGGCTTGCTTGAGCAGCTTGAATGCACCCGCTGCTTCTTCAGTCCACCGGAAGCTTCCCTTTTTAAGGAGATTTGTAAGGGGGCGAGCCAAAAGTCCATAGTTTCGAACAAATTTCCGGTAATAACCTGTCAAGCCTAAAAAGCCACGCAATTCAGTAATATTAGCTGTTTGGGGCCAATCTACCATGGCCTCAATTTTTTTGTCATCTACCTTTACCCCTTGATGTGTCACAATATGGCCCAAATACTCTAGTTCTTGTTTACCAAAGTCACACTTGCTTGCTTTGATGAAAAACTGATGTTGTCTCAGGATGTCTAATGTGGTTCTGACATGTTCTATATGTAATTCCCAGGTAGGACTATAAACAAGAATATCATCAAAAAATACTAGTATGAATTTGCGGAGATGAGGATGGAATATCGAATTCATAATGGCTTGGAAGGTGGAGGGGGCATTGCATAGACCAAAAGGCATAACTAGATACTCAAAGTGGCCATTATGGGTTCTAAAGGCAGTTTTTGGAATATCAGAAGCATGTACTCGTACCTGGTGATATCCACCTCTCAAGTCTAGTTTGGTGAAATAGGCTGCTCCATACAACTCATCTAGCATATCATCCACTGTGGGGATAGGAAATCGATCTTTGATAGTGGCTGCATTTAGTGCCCGATAATCTGTGCAAAATCGCCAAGTACCATCTTTCTTCTTCACCAACAAAACGGGCGATGAGAATGGACTGGTGCTGGGTCGAATGATTCCCATGTTGAGCATCTCGTGGACCTGTTTTTCGATCTCTGCTTTTTGAAAATATGCATATCTATAGGGCCGAACATTAATGGGTTGAGTACCTTCTTTGAGGGGAATGTGATGGTCGATATCTCTCAAGGGTGGTAGTATGGTTGGTTCATTGAACACATCTGCATAGTCCTTCAATGTCTGCTGCATATTAGGATTGATGCCTGTCCAGGTGGACATCTCGGTAGTGTTCAGGTAGATAGCAAACATCATTTGGCCTTGGCGCATCTCTTTCGCAACCGACGTCAATGATGTAGCTCGAATGGTTTGGCTAATTCCTTGTAGTCTTCGTGCTTGATTATCCCAATGGAAGTCCATGGTTAATTGTTTCCAATTGCAAACTACAGAACCTAGCATCTCTAGCCATTGGATGCCTAACACCATATCAAGTCCTACTAGGGGTAGAGAATAGAGGGTGAGTGAAAAAGTAATGCCTTGTAAATTTACTTGTACCTCTTCAAAACGACCTTGGCAGGTTAGTCGTTCCCCATTTGCTACGCGGAAGGCAAATGATTTCGTTGGTACCACTGGAAGTCGAAGCAATCTGGCTATTCTCTCACTCAGGAAATTATGAGTAGATCCACTGTCAATCAACACCATCACGTGTTGTGACCCAATGGTAGCTGCTAATCGCATGGTTTGAGGGAATGTCCAGCCTGTTAATGCATGTAGTGAGATTTCTGGTTCGACTTGATCTTCTGGAGTTTCTGTCATCTGCAACTCTTCGTTCTCCATTGCATATTCTTTGGTTTGGTTGCTGCTTGGGCACTCAAGGAGGAGTAGTTGAGGTCCTTGACACTTGTGTCCAGGGGTGAATTTTTCGTTGCAGTTGAAACACAACCCTCGTGTTCTCCGTTTCTGCATTTCATCCCAACTCAACCTCTTGGGTGTGGTTGTTGGGTTAGAACGATTCATTGTGGTGCTAGTGGTAGGTACACAGTTCAGAAGTGGGGGGCGCGTGAACCTCTTTGTTCTGGCAATCTGCTCATCCCTCATTCTTGCTAAGCTGATGGCTTCCTTCAATGTTTTGGGCTTGAACATTCGAATCCCATCGGCAATTTCGGGTTTCAATCCTCCCATGAAAGTGCCAACGAGAGCCTTCTGTGTCCATCTGTGAACTCGATTGCCAAGCCTCTCAAACTCTTTTTGGTAATCACGAAGGGATCCAACCTGTCGAACTCTAGACAAAGCTTCATCAAAATCTTCACACTCTGTTGGTCCGAAACGAGCCCATAATTCCTCTTCAAAGAACTCCCAAGTCACTGAGCGACCTTCCTCCTGGTACGTCCGACGCATCCATTGCCACAACTGATTGGCTTCTCCTTCAAGGTGGAAAGATGCTAGAGTTACCTTCTGATTATCTGTTATGCCTTGAAATTCAAAGAATTGAGATACTCTACTAAGCCATTCGGTGGGATCTTCTCCAGAGTATTTTGGAAACTCCAATCTTGCCATCTTGGAAGAGAAAATCTGTCTGCCACTGTCATTCTCCTCTCGATGTGAACGAAAAGATCCTTCTCGCCCATGGTTGTTGTTGCTAGAGGTTCCTCTGGTCGAAAGAAAAGCTTCTGAAAGTTTATTGATGGTTTCCTCCAAATGGTGCAGCTTATCAGTTACGCCTATCTCCAGTTGATGCATTCCATCTTGAACTTCACCGAGTCCAGCCTCCAAAGCCTCAATCCTCTCTTTGTTGGATGCCATTATAACCTGCTCTGATACCACTTGATGCGGTCCCAATCAAAACAATTTATTAATGACGAAACACGTTTCTGTTTCTAGTGAGAACAACCAGAAAGTTTAAGAACTTTCTTTTTCTTCCTTATTCACTAGCTGCTGGCTTATTTATAATAACAAATCACAATACGAAGTAGTAGTTGAATCAAACTAAACAACCACAACAGAAAGTTATCACAAACTACAATATGAAATAGTAATTGAATCAAACTAAAAACCCTTGATAAGGTCATCCTAAAATCCTGGTTCCCGTACTCATCTTGATAACTTCCACACGTGAAACTGTACATGCATGTGTCATGCATGGCTTGTATGGGAGTCAGCTTATGCTCTCACGTAATATACTTACGGTTTGGCTTTGGGATTCTTCCAGACCTTCTTGGCCTATCAGAATCCCAATCATGTTAGCCCCAACAAAGTTGAAAATGCACTTAAAATGCGTATAACGAGGACACAAGCAATTTCTTATTGTTTGGCCAAAAGCTCACCCTTCTCCATTGAAATTTATTCTTTGCAATCCTGGGTAGTTTCATATCATTAATAAATAAGTTGTTAATTTTTCATTTCTTCTTACTTTGTTATTCTTGTTGTGATCAATATGGCGGCAAAGATTGAATATTTCATGGATCCGTAAGGAAAAAAATCTAGCGGAAGACAATAACGAGTTGGTAATAAAGTAAGTACATCATCGTTAAATCATTACATAATGTTAAGTCCGTTATAAACATTTTAGTAGTTCTAACCGTAAGTTTTAAACTCCTAATGGGATTAACATGTTCACAGCAATGAGAAGTAAAAAAAGGTGCACCCTGAACTAAAATCGATATTGGTAACACAATTTTTTTCCTATCATTTTAATTAACTACTTGTTATAGCTTTTTAAGTACTTAGATTGAGTTTTATTACTATAGGTTCCAAAACAACTTAGTTCATATGAGTGTGGGTATTAATTATGTCATGTAATATATGAGTGATATTATTGTTGATCCTAGTTTATTGCTCAACAATGTAAGTGATATATTTTATGTCTATTTTTTGTTAATATTTTACGTCCACCATATTTGTTGTTAAATCATTTAGCCATTATTAGTTTAACAACAAACCAGTTTACACTCAGGTAGAAATGTCTGAATGTTCATATAAGGAGAGGAGTTGTTTATTACATACTTCGGTTAGTTTGGGTATGTTTTGAGTTTTTATGTCCATTTACTTGGCTATATTAGCTTGATTTCAAAGTCAATTTTGATATGTCAATATAATGTATAATTGTTTTGAGTTGAGCTAATAATTATGTTGGATTAGACTGATTTTTTTTTTGGTGCTTCGCTGATGGAATGATGTCTTTATTGAAATTTTGAATGTAATGCCAGTATGAGACTACATTTAGTTTAATTAAACATTGCATCTAGTTTATTTATCAAAAATTTGAATCTAGTGGCATTTGGTTTGGTTTATTTGATGTTCTCCAACATTTCACTTGCATTTAATTTTGTTGCATATGTTCCTTGCATTTGATGGCAATATGAGACTGTGTTTGGTTTTGTGACATTTGATGGTAGTTTGTTCTGTTGTTAGTGTTGATTCAAGATTGTTCTTGTTGTGCTGATGTTAATTCCAGGTGCTTGATTCAGCTGATGTTATTGGTTTATTGAGATGGTTGATTCAAGCAGTGTTGGTGGTTTAAGGTGGTGTTGCTGGTTGATTCAAATGATTGATTCAAGATTGTTCATTTAAGAATTGTAATTGTTATGTTGGAAAACAAATTAAGAACCGATGAAATATTCATTTAACTATGATTGTTGTAGTTATTTTATATTCATAACTGAACTATAATCTATGAAACTTGTGGATGGATTTGAGAATTATTATATACGAATTATTATTATTATTATTATTAATCAAGATTTTCCTATTTATAAAATAATTTAAAGAATATATTTCAATTCCTGTCAAAAAATAATATATAAAAAATTGGCGCCAATTTCATTAATTCCCACAAAATAATTAAAATACATTTTATTTACTACCAAATCTTAAAGAAATTTCAATTATTCCTTTCAAATTTAATAAAAATAATTTTAAGGAATTAATATTTAATTAAATAATTTTGCTATTATAATTAAATATGTAATGTTTATATGACAGACAACAATCATGAATAGAAAATGTTTATGATAGATAATAGTCATGCATCAAAAAATTTCATCAAATTAATAATGACAAAATCGTGATGGAAAATAGGTCATGCCTAACATGACATATGAAAATAGTCATGGCATTTTCTTGACACTGAAATTAATGACAGTCACTTAACCACCATGTTATAGGGGGTAATAACCGTTATAAAAGACCTTTTTTTTCCTAGTAGTGAAATTAAACCATAGAAGTATATAATATGAAGAAAATGCATCAAAATCACATAAAGTATAAAGTAAATTGAATTTTTACAATATCTTGTAGTTGGATGAATATCTAGAAACAGAAAAAAGTCTAAACATTATTGTTGTAGACGTGTGAGTGCTTTTGAGTTTTTTTTATTTAATTTTTTTTGTTTTGTTCCATTGGAGGTGAAAATCATTTGAGAAAGAAAATGAAAGTCGAAAGAGTGGCGGTCTTATACATCCTTTTTTTAGGGTATTTTAGTCAATACACGCCCTAATAGACATAAGTAGGTGATTTTAAAGTATGGGGTCTAAATAGATAAATACTTGTTTTTTTGGGATACACTTACTTGAAACCCTGTAGGTTTTTGCCTTTGAAAAGATGATTTCAAAACAATCCTTGTTTTCTTTGAATTTATGAGCCCCATCTAAGTTTCGAACTTATAAAAATGGCCTACCTAGTTTTGGAACATTTCAAACTTGCCCCGGTCAAAATGCTCAATTCCTTCCGATTTGATTAGTTATTCTGATTATATAAACATGAATTACCCCCACCTGACAACTTACTCCTAAATGCAATAAAATTTATTAAAAAGGTAATAATTAAATGCATTAAACTAAAAGAAATGGCTTTGTTTTAACTTAAATATTGAAAAAAAAACTATGTAATTAATTGTATGCGAAATTGTCAATTTGTTCCTATTAAAATCAATATATATTACTTACTTCCTTATTGTTTTCATAAAAATCAATAACCCACTTACCTCCTTTTAAAGAAATTATTGACTATTATTAAAAAATAAACGGTAATATTAATCTCAATAGGAAAGAAACTGACCAATCTCTTTAATTCCATTAATAATAAAACTATCATACATTATTTTTTCAACCTCTATATCAAGAACTTGTTAGTTTTATATATTTGATTTAAGCCATTAGCATAACACAATTTACATTCAAGTTATATGATGATTGCCCCAAAAGAAAAGTGATACTTTATTTAGAATTATACTTAAGCAAATTTAAAAACATTGACCGTTAAGTGAAAGTGAATTGATATTTACATAAACATCGAAATTGAAGGGATTAGGGAATGTATAAATTTCTTTAGCTGCTCTGCAATGGATCCATCAGATAATATTATGCACTTACGGCTTAATCGGAACAAGACAATTAACTGTTGACTTAAAAATTGGGCACTTTCAAAATTTCTTAATACAGAGAAATTCTTCTAAAAACCACCTAAGCAATTCATCGAGTGGGAGTCCACATGCCACATGTTAGAAATAAGCACTCAGCCTTGTTAAAGGAAAGGAAAATGATATTTGCCCCAAGTCAAATCCCAAGTCAGACCCCGAAACTGGTCTAAACGACGTCGTTTCGTTCATTTCTTTTTCATGTTTTGATTCTCTGTAAAATGGCACCGTTGGGCTTAGAAAAAAAGGCAAAAGCAACGAGAACCCAACGCTTTGTCTTCCTCTTCATTTTACCCCTCTGCAAAAAACCCTTCTGTCTCTCATTCACAAACCTCTTTCTTTGTTTTACCCGAGCTTCTCTTCCCGTCTTGGCGCAACATTCTTGAAATCCCATTCCTCTTTCTTGGCGATCTCCACCCTTATGTCTTCACCAACCTCGTTCGATCATTTGTTGATGAAGAAAGCAAAGAAGAAGAAGAAGATGATGATGACGAATTTTTTGAGAATAGGGTGTGACAAGTGTTCATGGCATGGAGGAATGTGTCCAAGAATTTGATGTTTCAGATTGAGCAAATTGAATGTGGGTTGAGGCTGATGGTGCCCGCGTTGATTGGTAGAATCAAGAAGGTGCAAAGTGGTTTTGTGGGGAGGATAGCAGAGGATTGGGTGGCTTTCAAGGGATAGAGTAATGAGGGACTCAAAGGGGTTATTGGGGAGGAAATGAAAGAGGAAATAGATGATATTGTGAGTGTGTTTGCGGATGCTAATAGGTTGAGAAAGAGTGTGATTGCTGAAATTGTTGGTACAATGTTCATTCAAGCAGCTTTGTTTCTTGAAGCTTTGCCCATTTTCTTGTTGGCTTAAGGTACCGGGAAGTACTTAAAAAATAAATAAAAAATTTATGCAGTGCTCATACAGAGATGAAAAGCATAGCAAACGGCGTCATTTGATGATGATAAAAAACCAAAAAAAAAAATCACAAAACGGCATCATTTGCATTAGTTTCGAGGTTTGACCCAGGGCCTAACCCGGGTAAATAGCAGAACTCGGAAGGAAAATATCCAAATCAAAGCCACCAAAAAATGTATTCAACTAACAATGTCAAACATATCATCCTTTATATATAATCTGATGCTGATTAAGCAAAGTTTTAACTCATTCGAACATTACAAATTAAACATAAACCCCAGAAGCAAGAAGCAAGAATAAGGACCCAAAACCCTGCAAGAGAAAGACCGTAAATAATAGTTAGCAACTGAACAAAATTCACAATAATTGATTAGCAACAAGCAACGGAACTGAGCCAATACCAAGAAGACAGATGCTACTGCTCCTGTTATAAGCTCCTTTCCAAGACTGCGATTTTGCCTAGAAGATGTTGCTTCGTAGCTGCAAAAGATACATAGCACAATCAGCAACCAAAAGCACGTATAGAAGATGAACCACGACAAACCTCAGATGCTTTGAATCTTAAAACTAATGGATGAGGCTTATCAAGTCTCTAGATTTCCATCATAAGGAAAATACACAATCACTAAGAAAGAAAGCAATATGTGTGCATAACCAGGACTTTTCAGGAGAAAAAGAATGAAACTTGAAAATGAAAAGATCAGAATTTCAGCTGGATTATTTATTATAGTTAAATCCAAGGTAAAATCAATCCACAAGTTTTGATTACATTGAAAACTTTACATCCTCGGACTTCTCAGCCCTATGGCTATGATCACCTTAAAAGTGGCGAGAAAAACAAGGGCAGATAACAAAAGCTCAGAAGCCAAATGATCTAACAACTTTAAACTGAGTAGATAACCAGATCATATTTGGCATATTTGCATAGGGAGAAAAAATAATAAAACAAATGATCTAATATCTCAAATAGTTAAATGAACTTAGGGCAAAGACTACATACTCTTAAAAAGAGGAATTACAATAACAATGGCTCACAAGAGAAATATAAGTTGAAGCACCACACAGTAAAACTTCACAAGGAAACAGAGAGTTTTAGAGTTGACAAAGCATGTGTAGCAGTATTAAATGCTATAAATCTTCTATAAGAGTAATTACGTGAACAACAAAAGTTATAAACACACATATATAAATTGGCACTTGAAGCTTAACTAGTCATAAGAGGACAATTCGAACAAGTAAATGGCATCTCAGAAGAAGTAATCTATCCCCATGAATACATCCTAATCACTAAGAAAATTATATGAACCAGGGAAAATGTGATAACTGATGACACTGAAGTGTGTCAACAAGTAATTCAATGATAATAGATTCAACATCGATTAAGAACAACATGAGGAAGCGACTTAGGCTAATATAGTATATCAGAAAGGAATTATTATATACTAATGATTCTGACTGAAGTTCCTACAAAATAGGCTAATATAGCTATATCAGAAAGGAATTATTATATATTAATGATTCTGACTGAAGTTCCTACAAAATAACGTGAATGCAGGCCAACACATGTGCAGTCCCTGATCCCCAATTCCCATACTATATATATATAAATAAAAAATAAAAAGAAGAATTAAACCAGGTGACCACTTACACAAGATCATCAAACAACATCACCACAATCCCATTACACTCACTGCTTAAACTCAGTTCAGTTGTCCCAGGTAATGGACCGTTTTTTATTTGCAAAATTAAGAACTTACATCCCTGATCTGATGGCAAACCTTATGTTATGAGTCTTACGACTATGCCTACAAAATTTTTCCAATGTCCTACTTCATTACAGAGTGTGAATTTGATAAGCACCCAAACAGAAATCTCAATTCAAAATAACATAAATTCATAATAATTAATTCCTAATTTTTCTTCTAACACAAAGATTAGCTTCAAATTCAATCACTAAATTACCAGTCAAACTAGATCTACACAGCATCTAAATCATGATGACCCCTTTTCATTATTTCTTTTTTTTTTCAAATATTCAATTGAGAATTTTGGGAATTCAGAAAGCAACCAACAAAAAACAAAATAATAATGCAAGAAAAATGGAGGGAGATCTGACAGAGAGGTTACATAAAGAAAGAAGCAGTGACGAAGAGACCAATGGCGAGCATGAAAACGGATAGGGTCGGGTACCACGCATTCGGCACTGGACTTGTAATCGGCTTTGGAGCCTTCAAATTTTTTAAAAAAAAAATCGAATTAAACAGAAATGACATCATCAGAACATTTTATTTTTCAAGTAAAATTAATCATTTTTTTAATTTAGAAATACTTTCAACTGTCAATTGAGAGGGCTTACCATCTGAGACGTTTGGTTAGCGATATGGATCCCCCGCTTCGGCTTCTTTCCTTTACTCTCTGCTTTCGACTTGACTCTTGACCTGAGTTAATGCAGAGGCAGAACCGAGAGATTTTGTAATTCTAAGGAGTTTTATGCCATTGCACGTTTGTATTTGGTGGTCCGACAACACAGTTAAGCTCGTGCTCTCTCATCTGGTAGCCGTTGATGTTGTGCGTTAAATTTTATTTAGAGAAGTTGCCAATTTTCCATTTAAATTAATATATATCACTATTTTCATTATAGTCAATAATCTCTCTACCTGCATAATTTTATAGTATTATTTTTATTTTTAAATACATTTTTATTCATGTTTATTAGAAATTAAATCATATGAAGTGAAAATTAAAATAAATTAAGTATTAAAAATAAGAAATACATGTTTTAATGTGAAAAAATTAATAATAAGATTTTTTCTTGTGATTTTTGTTATTTCTTGTATTTATTATAAGAAAATAACAAAAAATACTAGAAAACTTATTATTAATTTTTTATTCACATCAAAATATATATTTTTTATTTTAATTTCTATTCATATGATTTATTTAATTTATAATAAATCTGAATAAAAGTATATTTAAAAATTATACTATCAAATTATGGTTTTATGGGGGCTCTTGGCTATTATAAAAAACAATAGTAGAATAGGTGGTATATATTAATTTCAGTAAGAGAAATTCACAATTATTTATTTATTTACATACATTTAAGCGTTTGCATATGTAGCATTCTTTTTTTTTTCATTTGATAAGCCATTTTTTATTTTTTTGCTTTTGCTTTCTTTTAAAAAAAAAAAAACCAATGACCTAGTTAATTATATGCATTGCATTCAAAAAAGAAAAAAGAAAAATAAATGATACAATAAGAAATAATTAAAATAACCATAAGTATCATTTTATGCTAGTTGCTTATTATTGTATTTGTGTTGTGTCACCTTAGAGTTGTGTTAAATTTGAGCTACCACAAATCTAATATGTTTTCTTATGGTGTCAAGATTTCGTGCAATAACCTGATTATTTTTTTTTTTCTTATCGCAATATGACGGTGTCATCCATTTAACAAAATTTTATAATTTTTTTATAAAAAAATCAAAATTTTATCATTATTTATTCCATTTTTTTTTCAAAAAATTTGTAATATTACTGGCTTAAACTCTAATCAATTTTAAAAAAATAGAAACAGATAAATTTTCTAATCATAAGATACCAGGTTCAGTTTCTCCACCGAAGAAAATGGCCATAATTACCTGAAAATTCACTGCTCTAAAATGTAATGTACAGACTAATATTATGACACACCACACTGTACATCTCAGTAACAAAAGAATTTCCTTCTCTCTCTCTCTCTCAATACATGGCGGATTGGCCGTGACTCAAATCATCACTGTTATTGTTTCCACAACTCAGCCAATTGAACTGTCTTTTGAGACCAGCCCTTGTCATCAATTTCATATTTATTAACGTTAATCCAGTTTCCACCTTGGACTCAGGCATGAACAAGTCTGCAGTTCCATCCAACTTGCTCGCTGTCCAGTTCCGTGCTGCAGCACCTAATTACTGCTGCCGGTTAATTTGATAATAAATGTTCCGAGGAAGGAAAATCAATCTACACAAAAGGGTATTTTAAGCATTCAATATGAGCCTGGCCATAAGCTGAACACAGCACCATGCTCACTATCACTTCCCCCCACCAGTCTTCTCATTCGTTGCCAGAACTGTCTGCCCCTACCTGTTCTCAAAGGACCTGAGCTTGAGTATCTCCTAAACGACTCAGATTCCTCCTTTCCAGATCTTGCTGATGAGCTGAATAAATACGATACTGACAGTCTCCTCCCTGTATCAAGTCCCAGATCATAGTTCGGAACTGAATAATGTCTTTGCAAAGGATCCAGCAATTGTCCCGAGCCAGTACTGACCTTTGAGTCTAAATCAATGGACATATCACCTTGGCTAGAACTTGCCGAACCCACTTCTTTTGCTTCATCACACTCATTACACACTAATTTTAAGGCCTGCACAACTTCACCCATGAAAGGACGGTGTTGTACCTCGGGTTGCACACACATTGAAGCAATAGCTGCTACTTTAGCTACACTATCAAAAGGGACATCACTCCCTAGAGATGGATCTACAATTCTTTCCAACCCTTCTCTGCTTGTGAGGAGTGGACGAGCCCAAGCAACCAGATTCTCTTGACCGGGAGGCTGAGTCATATCCACAGGTTTTCTACCAGACAGGAGCTCAAGAATGACTACACCATAGCTGTAAACGTCACTTTTTACAAGAAGATGCCCAGTCATTGCATACTCAGGAGCGACATACCTGGATTAAATTATTTGTTAAGAATTCACATTTTAAAATAATCAAAGCATTAACAGAACCCCCAGGAAAAAACACAAAAAATAGCAGTTGGAACCAACTTCAGCATCAGCTTTTATTTTAACTATATTATGGTTTCAATTTTTTTTCACTGTTTAGTGTGGTTGGAGATTTTATTATTGCTTTCGGGTTTTAGTTTGTAAGTTGGGGACAAAGCTCAAGAAGAGAAGCTGATTTACGAAACAAGAAAAAAATTAAATAGCTCTGAATTCATCCTCTCCTAAAGCCACTCTTCTACAAAATTGAACCATGGAAGTTCAATAACTTTGCACAAAAGTGCACACAAGCTATTCTAAAAGGCATGTTACACTAATTCATCTGATGCAGCTACATTAAAATTACTCTCTCAATTAAGCAGAATATTTTTTTTTTTTTTCCTCTCCTTATAAAACCAAAAATTTTAATACATGACTTGGCTATTTCAACAATCCACTGTGTTCAATAATCTAGGAAATAACCTTGAATTGATTAAACCTCTTCTCCACAATGGTATTACCTACAAGCATGCAACTTAACGACTAAACTCAGTAACAAAAAGATAAAGATTGACTAAGTTGTTTTTTCTTTCTTAAATAATAATTTTAGGCTGTACGTTAAATTACTTATTTATCAAGTCTAGGAGAGCATATGAATACTTTTAGGGGTAAAACAATGTTTTCAATCAAGTGTAAGCACCCAGGGGAGAAAAGTATCTGTATTGGTCAAGACAGTCAACAGGAAAAGTTTACGGGATTGGCTAATGGCTGCAGGCCAAAATGACTATTTTCAAAACCACAGGACACGATTTGAAGCAACTCAAAACCGTCGTTGACACATACTATGGTGGCAGTTGAAGACGGCCACTTTTATTCATCAGGTGATGCTATAAGATGGCTGCGAAAATAGCAAAAGTCTGTGTGGGGTCGTAAATTTCACCAATGTTAATTCACCATTTTGATAAAGTGGTGATGTGACAATGAGCAAGAACTTCCTCATTTTTTTCCCTGTTTCTTTCAAAAGCCATTTACTGCAAAAAAAAAAAAAGTTCTAGGTATTTTAAGATGAGTCCCCCAAATCCTTGACATAGCAATTTCCACAATGCTGATTTAGCTTATGGCCAGTCACTAAAGGTGCCAGCAAGAGCTGGAGTCTACTCTAAAGAATTATAATTCCTTCTGACAAGCAATGAATGCATGACAAACCTTTCAAGATTGATTTATTTTCATACCGTCACCCATGCAATTTTCCATATTGCAATGGCCAGGGTGATAAGATGAGTTGAATATTAAGGAGAAGGTCTCATACCCAAATGTACCCATGACACGTGTCGATATGTGTCTGCTTTCCTCATCCATGGCAGATCGAGCCAAACCAAAATCCGATACTTTTGGAGTGAAATCATGTTCCAACAAGATGTTGCTGGACTTGAAGTCCCTGTGTATGACACGAGGGCTTGAATCCTCATGAAGATAAGCTAAAGCACGAGCGGCACCAAGAGCTATCTTTAGCCGGGCATCCCAGCCAAGAGGAGCGGATTCCTTGTCTACTCCTGATTAAAGAAAACTAACGTCAACAAGAGCATTTAACAGGGAATCAACCATTCATTTATCCTAAAACAACTACCATGTAAATGAGATTCAACGCTGCCATTTGGAATGAGTTCATAAACCAAGCAGCGGGCCTGCTCTTCAATACATATGCCAATCAACTTCACCAAATTTCTATGATGCAGGCGGCTTAGCATTTCAACTTCAGCCAAGAACTCCCGGCCTCCTTGCTGATCGACTCTCTTTAAAACTTTCACAGCCACTTTAGTTCCATCATCAAGAACACCACCATAAACAAGCCCAAAACCACCTTCCCCAAGTATTCTTGAAGCATCAAAATTACCAGTGGCTTTCTCTATTTCACTAGCACTAAAGGTCTTAGCAGACCCTGTATAAGTTGCAATGCTAGATCCAAATGACAAGGAAGCCGAATCAAGACCACTGCCAACCATTGACCCAGCAGCACCTGAAAATTTAAGTGCTTTTATATCAACAGAAGGAAGTCAAAAATAGAAGCAATGCTCGTGGATGGACAAGATCAGAACAATTTTACAGTTAAGACTATGATAATAGAACAAGATCAGAACAATTATACATTAATGCATATGAAATATATTGATCATGTTAGCACAAAAGACTGATAACTAGTTTATTATCTTCCATATATGCCAACCATGCTTTATTAGATGAGAACATCTAGCCAGATTCATTATATGGAGCAGTTTATGGTGAAAGATTAATGTTAAATATTTGGAATCATCTTGAGAAATCAACTTATGGAAGACCCAGTCAATACCAGCTGAAACAATTGCACCTGGCTGTAAAAATAATAGCTACCTGATGGTTTTACATGAGATGTTTGCAAAGATTGTGGCACTTCTTCTGCTTGACAAGCATGACTTTTATATTTGAACAACAAAACCCAAGCAGCTGCTGAACATAAGACAACAGCTACAAAGGCTGACAGAACAACAATAGCAATCATGCCACCACTAAGCCCATATTTCTGCCGCCTCTTTGGCACATCGACCCCTTCAGGCTTTGTTGCCCTTCCATTATTTCCAGAATATGGCCCATCATCAATTATACCAATACTTGAAGATGCTGAAGGCGGAGAAGGAGGTAAACCTATAGATGCGGTATTTCTATGTAAATACACTGGTTTGATTCATAAAAATAATTTTGAAAGGAGATAACCAAGAAAGTGAATATTATTATACCAGGATAGCGCACATATAATACTTCATAATCACCGAAGTATGAAGATTTTATAACAACTTGTTTATGCCAAAATCTTTGATAAGTTAAAAATGCTGTGGTATTATCAAACTTTTCTCCAAGGGGTACCAAGTCTGTAAGGACAACTGTCTTATCAGGTTGTTCTGCAGCATTGGCTCCAATAATTCTTACTTGACTCTGTTTCATAAAAACCCCAGCAGCAATTTCCCCTGCTAGCTCTGAGACCAAAGGAAAGAAAGTATACAGTGCAACACTAAGGCGTAGTCCAACTTGCATGGGCCAGACACAGCCACATGGTGAGCCAGGTGGAGTATTTGTATATGGCTCTGTGCAAATAGTTGTCGAACAATCTACAAAAATAATCAACCATTGTATTATACCTTACTAAGTCAAAGAATATTATAGGACAATGAAAAAGAACACTCTAGGAACCCAAGAGATAAAGAGAACCTAGTGTCGCATACCTGCATTAGGAGGGGGAGGTGGAAATGCTCGTATGGGTTCACTCGGAGAACTTTTAGGCGGTAAAAGAGGCACTTCGAAATGCAAACATATCCCAAGGTAAGCCATTAAGTAGGCAACAAATGAAATAAGAAAATTTTGATGTAAAATGTAACTGTACAATAAAATTAAAAAGGAGAGTGATGCGAGCTTTCTCACATTCAGTCTGGCCAGATGCACTCATTGGAGATGGTGAAGGAGAAGTTGGCAAATGACTCACTGGTGTTGGAAGGGGAGAATGGGATGGGGAAACTGAAAGCCACAGAGAGTGATAACGTTAAGAGTTAAAATGCCATTCATTTCACTGCCAAAGCTCCAGTCTGAATGAGTATTAGTGGCATTAACCATTCTGGTACCTGAATTAAGGGGTGGAGGGGCATAGTGTCTTTTACTGCTGGTAGGAATAAATGATGGAGGAACGGCTGGACCTATATAAAAAATAAAAAGGAAAATAGGATATTCATCAAAGAGCATAATAACTCATAATCATATATCAGCTTGGAACATGCCTCAGGTATAAACTTTAGACCTTGATGTATGGAGGTGGTGGGAGAAATAAAATATGATGGAGCAGGAGAGCTGGCAATTTTGTTCCTTACATCACGATGCTTAGGAAATGAGGCCAAAGGTGAGGACACAGGAGTATCATTCCCATTATTTTGAGGAGGTTTAGGAGAAGGAAACGGTGAAAGAGGAGAATGATTGGAGTGCCTCATGTACTTGTGTGTAGAAGGTACTATAGCAGAAAAAGAACCTTTTAAGTATATCAAGAGAATCTCTGCTGTCTTCATTATAATACTTTATGTCGGTTATTTGGCTGAATTCGTCAGAGTTATGAAGTATACCTTTTGATGGGGAATGGTTCACAGGTGGTGGTATTGGTATGTCATATGAAGGTTCGGCTACAGGTTTTCCAACCCTTTTCCCATCAACACTTAAGGGCGGGGTTGATGGAGGTACATCAGGATCTGCAATTTCATACATAGAGCAACCATAAGAAAATTCATCAGTGTATAGAGCTTCTATGAATATGGAAATGACACCACTGATATTTAACTACTGATTACAAAGTATTTACAAGAACATATTGGATACACACAAGATACTCGTAAATGCATATTTTCCAAAAGATGAGGAAAGAATAAAAAAAGGGGGGAGAGAGAGCGGGAGAGAGAGAGCGAGAGAGAGAGAACAAAGCAGTACAAATCATGTTCTTTTTCATTCGACAGTTGTACCACCAAACAAGCAGTTGTAATTAATAACAGTGTATAGTGCCACCTATGTTGCTCAACTACCATGTTAATCATTACATTTACAGTCATCTGTGACATGTTATCGAATCTTCAGAGTGAAGATACAGAGAGGACACTTTTCAAACCAAGCTGTGATTCCTCAAGGCAAAGCAGTTTAGAAAGACAGATGGGAAGGAAAATGGTTGTGTAGAGTTAAGCACTTCATTAAACCATCAAAAACCCCTTCATTTGAAACTTAAGTGTCTATCCTCAACCAAGACATGAAGATGTCGAATCCTCTCAGAGATTCTCCTCTCACAACTGGGTGGACGGCTGGTGGGGGTTGTGGCAGTTTCCTAGTTGGTGATGAAGATGGTACTTCATTGAAAGAAGAAGATAAAACCAGTTCCGCTTTAAACGGTCTCCTTGGAAGAAGCTTCAAAGAAAAGTATAAATATATTAAGGCATACCGGGTGATGCAGTAGGTGTCCCTCCCGGAATGATTGGGCGGGCCACTGGGGACTTCTGTCTTGAGTTCCCCGGTGGAAATGGACCTATGTGATGTTTCAGAAACAGATGAAAATGGAAGCCAGGTCAAAAGGATATCTACTAGAAATTTCATGATAATGTAACCATATAATATCATTAAACCTGGAGTAATTGGCTCGGTGATGGGTGCCTCTGTATTTGATGCATTTCTTTTCTGAGCAACTGGTGGCAAAGGTCCTGGCATGCTTGGGTGAATGGCAGGTGAATGTCGGTGAAAATTCCCCCGACGAGTTGCAGCTGATGTCGACAATAAATAAGAAAAATCTGATCTTAGAAAAAGTAAAGTTCAAACTTGCTAAAGGGCACAACAAAACACTAACCAGTCCTATACCTGGAGCATCGGGAAGTGAGATCGGACTCTGGCTGACAGGTGCCTTCCCTGGAGGAGCACTTGGTAGCACGGGAACAAACAAAGGTGGAGGAGCTGTATTAGATGGATGTGATGCATGTGTAAGAGCTGCATTAGACGGATCTGATGTGTGCGAAGGAGCTGTATTAGATGGATGTGATGCATGTGGAGGAGCTGTTTTTGATGGATGTGAATGTGATGCCGGCGGAAGAGCTGTATTCGACGGATGTGCTGCGGGCGGAAGAGCTGTATTGGACGGATGTGATGCAGGCGGAGGAGCTGTATTGGACGGATGTGATGCGGGCGGAGGAGCTGTATTAGATGGATGTGATGCGGGCGGAGGAGCTGTTTTAGACGGATGTGATGCGGGCAGACGAGCTGTATTAGACAGATGTGATGCAGGCGGAGGAGCTGTTTTAGACGGATGTGATGCGGGCAGACGAGCTGTATTAGACGGATGTGATGCGGGCGGAGGAGCTGTTTTAGACGGATGTGATGCAGGCGGAGGAGCTGTATTAGACGGATGTGATGCAGGCGGAGGAGCTGTTTTAGAAGGATGTGATGCAGGCGGAGGAGATGTTTTATATGGATGTGATGCAGGCGGAGGAGCTGTATTAGACAGATGTGATGCCGGTGGAGGAGCTGTTTTAGATGGATGTGATGCAGGTGGAAGAGCTGTATTAAACGGATGTGATGCGGGCCAAGGAGCTGTTTTAGACGGAAGAGCTGTATTCGACGGATGTGATGCAGGCGGGGGAGCTGTTCTAGATGGATGTGATGCAGGCGGACGAGCTGCATTAGATGGAGGTGATGCAGGCGGAAAAGCTTTGCTGGACAGAGGTGATGCCAGTGGAGTAGTTGGGATCAAAGATGGTGCAGGGAGCACATTGACCAGTGGAGGAGCTGTAATAGGTGGAGGTGACACCACTGGGGTGGTCGGGATCAAAGATGGTGGAGGGGCCATATTGACGGGTGGAGGAGCTGTAATAGATGGAGGTGACGCCACTGGGTTAGTTGGGATCAAAGATGGTGGCGGGGCCATATCAAATGGTGCTGATACAGCTGGTGTACTCGGTGAAAAGGATGGTATATTTACGGGTGGAGGAGCAGAATGTGTTGGCAATTCTATGGGCAATGGTGCGCGTCCTCCTAGAAGATGGGGCTTTAGGGTGAATGTTACTGGTAGTCTTGGACGTAGAAAGTGTCCTCCTATAATTGCTGGAGATGGTGGGATTCCATACCCTGAACAAAGTAAATGTTTTAGCATAAAAACTATAAAAGCTGTTAATAATTGAGACTTATTAATTTTTACTATCTAAACAATCCACTAAAATATTTACTTAGGGGTTCTCCGCATGCATCATAAAACCAAGACACATAAGCTTAATCATTTGATGAAAGCATTCATTATATGTTTCACCAGAAAGAAATAATTTTTGGTTAATGATTGTACTCACTATTCGCATGAGAGAATTTGGAACCATCAGAAATCTTTGTCCGGTTCTTAGTTATTACAAAGGAAAAAACTTAGAAACTAGCCTGCGCACATGATTTGACGAAGATCAGATACAAAACCACTTATCAAAGGCGCCTAAACCCGAAACCTTCTTAATCACCTAATGAGAATGCATGAGGCACCCATAAACATACTATAAGCAGTATGTACATAATAAAAAGCTTTTTTTTTCCAGAAAAAGCCTTAGCAGAAATCATTCCCGAATGCAGCCTAAGCCAAGCTATGGCTATGGGCAGGATAGATCATGCTAAATAAAATTACTATTTGAACACTAAGTGATACAAATAAAATAGATCAGTAAAACATTGGCTGTAGGTACACTCAGAAAAAGTTGTATACCAATTTACAACCACAATCCTCCGGTCTTAAATCTGAATCCAGGCAAATTCTGCAATCTGATTTTATCAGACAATGACATTTGCAGATAATGGAAATGCCAGAGTTCAAATCACTCACATTAATTCTTAATTGTCCACCTCTACTCATTGGATCAGTGAAACTAAGAATTTGATCACAATACTGCCACTGAACAAACATGTTCAGCTTCTCCACATTTCTGCTCTTATAAATAACACAGGCGAATTCACATCAACCCAGATCATGCAATCACTGATATAACACAAAAATGATGAATCTTTCCAAAAAAAAAAATCAAATAGTTTTACTAACTGGGTATAATCAAATAATCATTTAACAAATGAAGTACGAAAAAAGATAAACTTACCTGCAGATCCTTGAACAGTGAAAGCAAAACCAATGACACATAGCTTAACCAGGTGAAGAATCACTGGCATAACCAACCCCATCACTATCCCATAAAACCAAATCTCAAAACCAACCCCTCAATGGCGATAAACAAGTAATAAAAATTTTAAAAAGAATAAAGAAAATGGAATTGAAAATGGAATGCTAAATTAAGACACTGGTTGATAGCTTGAAGGGAAGAAACAATAACAGAGATGTCACATTAACAAATACCTACAAAAAGTAAAAGAAAAGCAATGACAAGGCAGTTTAAGGCCAAACCCAGAAGGAAAAATTAAAAATAAAAACAAAATAATATTTAAGTTTGGGGAGAAGAACCAGAGCTATTTTTAATGATTATTGTTTAATGCTCTCCCCAGAACTTAAACTCTCAACCTTGCACCCCGAAAAAAGAGAGAGAGAGAGAGAGAGAGTATTATTATTTTCATGGATGCTGTAAAAACTCAAAACTGAAAATACGAGTGTTATTGATATTGAAAACACAACCAAAACTGACACGAAGACAATAACATAGCTTAAGACTTAAGTGTTACTGTAAAACACAAGACAAGTGCATTAACCACGTAATTAACAGACTCTCAGAGTCAGAGAGAGATTCTTTTGGTTAATTTAGATTTATTGGGAAATTATTGGACCCAACTAATAGTACGTGGGGGGTTAAAAAAAATTTATTGAGTTTTTAATTATAATTATTTTAATTTTACTATTTAGTTGGGTTGCTTGTGCATGACGGTTTTTTTTTTTAATATTTCTTGCAGATTTTCAGTTGATTCTGTATTTCTGTTGGCCAATTTGAGATTAGTGATCGTTTGTGAGAGAGAGAGAGAGAGAGACAGAGTGTGTGTGTGTGTCTGTGAGATGTGGCCATGTGTCCGGATTAAATAATTTGACAATTGACACATCACTATTGGTCCTTTATTTCAATGATAATTAGCTTTTTGAAAAAAAAAAAAAAAGCGATGGATTTTTTAGCCTATATATTTTTAGTATATTCTAAAATGTGGTCCAACATCGGTATCAGACATTGATGGACGGTGATTAGAGATTTGGGTCTTTTTGGAGTTTTAGGTCATTTCATCATCAAATAGCTTTATATTTTACAATTGAAGGGTTTTTGTAAGAAAGGAAAATTATTCGGGGTAATTTTATTTATGGGTCCATTTGTGTATCTTACGATTGAAAAAATATGTATTAAAAAAGAAAACTAATTGATGAGGATTTAGCTCGTATATTTTCTTTAATAACAAAAATTAAGATCAATATTCCATTCCATTTGGAATTGGTTTATTATTAAAAAATTTGCTTTTCTAGAATTTGTTGGACCCTAAAAATGAGTGTGTGTGTGTGTGTGAGAATTTAATAGACTGTCAAATAATGTATGAGATTTTGATAGATTGTCAAATAATCATTAAGTTAAGAATTTACCCTATAATTTTGTTGATAATCAATCATTTAGTTAAGAATCTACCCTATAATTTTGTTGATAATCATTTATATGAGGGTTGTATGTGTATCGATTCCAAAATAATAGCCCTAACAACCGTAATCCTACATATGAATGATGCATTAATATGTTAATTAATGTACTAAAGTTTTGAATTTGAAACAAATTTCTGATCCATTGATTTTATACAATCAAATAATAAAAACTTAATGTCAAAAAGTAGAATTTAGTGATTTCTATTTCGAGCTACTGGATTTGCATAAGATGAATGTATTAGAACTTGTGTCAAAATTTAAAGTTAAAATATACTCACCCGTGCATTAATATATTTTTAAAAAAAATAACTTCGAAGAGAAACGGACTCCCCTTCAGGGTTCAAATTCACGCACCCAAGCATTTCGAGGGCATATGTGCCACTGGACAATTACTGCTTGAGAAACAATTTTTTTTTTTTTTGTTTTACTGCTAGAGAAACAACGTTAAACACAAACATATTTAAAATTTTTGTTTCTTTTCGGAAATGTTCAGAACTTTTCTTTTGTTTTTGTCCTTGAAAAATAAATATTTGATCTTTTCAGAAATAATTAAAATAATTCTATGATTTTGTACCTTGCATTATCATATGAAATTTGGGTGGAGATAAATCCACTCCATTATTTGTGTAAACCTATCCCATTTTAAAAAAACATTTACAATAAATGCATGTTATTTTTAATATATACAAATGAACAAAAATATTTGTATAATTATAATTAATCAAGTAAATCATTCTTTTTTTCTACTTTTTTTTTACTATTAAGGTTACTTTAATATAAGTTTTATTTTATTATTTTATCTTTATGACATAAAATGACTAATTACCCAAAGAAACATGTGTTCTTGTATCTAACACTTTGGGTATTCAATTTTGTGAGGTAGATTAACTTTTTAAATGAAATCTAATAATTTTCAATATTTTGCATGTAAATGACATAAATTTGACATCTTAATAACTTACATGAATATTGGCTCATAAAAGTATTACGTTAGTTTAATTAAAGGTTAATAATCATAATAATAAGTAGAATTGACTGTTTTGAAACAATAAATTTTGTATAAAATGAAAAAAAAAGTTGAAGTTAAAGAAAAGTTTTGGTACGTTTACCTTTTGAAGATAAAATAGTGAATTTAAAAAATAACAAAAAAATCTAAGTCACAAAAAATAAAATAAGAATTTAAGAAAGATTAATTGATTAATTCTTTAGAATTCTTCTTTATTTGAATTTTTTTTAAATGTGATTTTTTTTACAATTGGGGTGAATTTAGAGAATTTATGAGATGGAAATATTACCTCCCGAAATTTTTGGAGTGAATGCTCATTTACTACCTATATTTTAATTTATATGTCTATTTAGCCCCTATATTTTGTAAAAGTACCTAAAAACACTCCTACACTTAAAAACATTACATTCTTACCTTACTTTTTCTTTCATTTTATAAGTATACCCTTTCACTAATATTCTTGACAATTATTAATTTATCTATAAAAAAATAATTAACAAACTAACTGATAAATATCAATGTGAAAAAACTAATATTTTGTGTTCATGTGCAACAATCTTACTAATAATTATTTTATAAAAATTTAATTTACCAAATTAATCCTAAAAGTAAAATGAAAGAAAAAAATAAGGATAGAAATATATTTAATAACAGGGGCATCTTCATATATTTTTTTCAAATACACGTATCAAACGAGTAATTAACTCAAAATGTAAGGATTAAATAAGTATCTACTCCAAACTTTTTGTCAAACAACAACAGGTATTGAAAATCTTATTAACAAATAAAACATAATAGCTATATTATAATCTACACGCTTATGTATTTATATAAGAGGAATTTTGAGTCTAAATACAAAAAGGAATTGGTCTGAGTGGCATTGGCATAATTATTGAAGCATACTCTTGTCAATGGAAAAAAAAAAATCGAAAGCGAAATGCATCATGGGATTAGGATAGTTTGATATCAACAATCTGTTGGATTGTACGAAATATAATTAAAGTGGTTAGGTAATTGAGTTTTGAGGGAGCCACCAATAAGAAAATCGTGGGCTCTTTGTTTATTTTCTTGTGGGGAAAGCTCCAAATCACCTAACCAAAAAGGGAAAAAAAAAAAAAAGGAAATGTACCAAATAAATAAATTACTAGTAATAAATTTGCCAAAGAAAGCGTAAGATTAGGTAGTTGTCTAAATATAATTTTATAAGGCTGCCCAAATGAACAGTCACACGGCCAGCTAATGATGATGAATTGAAAAATAATGCTATGCGGCATGTGATTACAGGGAAAGACTTAGACAGCTTGATTATGAAAAATCATCAACGTTAACTTTGTTTAATGTGTGAGTGATGATGAGAAGATTGAATGTTTTTAGTCAGTGCTAAGATGCTTTGTCACATTCTCACAATTTGTATATATTTTTAATAATTACAGAAGCCAGAAGTTGCCTAAGACGAAGTTGTCCGGCTTGGCGTATTAGTCTTCACAACCCAAGTGCATGAATAAATGTCTGAATAATCTTTTTTTTTTAGCTAAATTTTCCATTAACCATTATTTAATTGATGTGACAAGCCACTACACGTCCAAAACCAAAAACCCAGAAAATATCTCATGTGGCCCAGCAAAAACCGAAAGAATTATTAATTATGTAGCAAAATTCGTTTGTCTCACTAACTATAGACAGCCCCACAGATACAACAAAAATTTTTAATTTGATTCATGGCTTTTTTTCCCCCTGGATTCATAGTTAATCACAAAGAAAGGGCCACAATTGCTGTAACACTTGTGACGCCTAAATGTTTGCTTCCTATTCACAATTAAGCTTATTCATTTACTTCTCTTAGGGTGGATACATATGTGGGCATGCAGCTCAAGAATCTTTCTCAGATTTTGGGGGTGGGGGTCCATGCTTTCAATTTCAAGATCCAAAGACCCATGTGATATCTGATGCATGCAATCAAACTCCCTCAGTGAACAGTATCTGGTTCACAAGCTTTGATTGATGAGGCCTTGTTACTTTGCCTTTCTGTTAAGGCTGAAAAGAAGAAAGAGAGGCCTTTGGATTGTATGATTATTCATTCCCCACGTGAGCAAGGAGGCCTTCAAAATAGCATTTACCTAACTTGACTCTCAAGGAAACGTCAATGATCTTGAGGCTTCCTAACTACACTTTGATGGGACCCCAACGAAGTTGAAACTCCTATGATCAAAGTCCAGTGACTCGACTTCAGTGATCGGTGGTGGTAACACCCACTTTAATGCTGTGGGACGAGCTAAATTAAGTCATAAAACCTACCCTCCTTAACCAGTCGCATGAAAACTTGTGATTAGTGAAGTTCACCACCGTGGTGTGTCCATCAAAATCACAGATGACGAACTTGCTGGGTAATTACTATCAAAGAAGGTTCATGCGTGCTCATTCACATGTCATGCCTTATTGTGTCTACCGTGTATTTCTTATTATGCCGTATCTAAAAAAAAAAGAACGATAATTTATTTTTGTTTTTTAAGAGGTCATGTCTTATTTTTTTCAAATTTATTGGTAGAGATGACAAAATTTTCTATGTGTTTGGGGTCCCATGGAGTCCCACTCCAAATAAAAAAAATTTTGAATAATTTTTAGGGAATGTGATAGAGAGTAGGAGAAAAATAATCCTCAAATTATTAACTGGATGAGTTTGGTTTTGCACTCCCCGCCCCACCCCCACCCCAATCCTAATTAAATAAATATATTTTTAATTCTTATTTAATAATTTTTATTTTATCAACTATAATGTCAATTAATAATTTTTTTAATTTTTATGTAATATAAACAGGATATGAATAAAATAAAATTCTGTAATATTTTTTAACTCTAAAATATTATTATGTTTTCTTTTTTCTTTTAAGGCGCTGCTCTCTTTAAATATTTTTCACTTTTAATATCATTTTAAAATATTGTTTCAAACTTTTAGAGATTTTGTAAAAATAATTTTAATACTTTATAAGATTTTGTTTTAAGTTTCTAATTTTTTATGACCTAATATTCCATTCCCTAATAAATTTAGTGGGCTGGAGATGGGAAATACCCACGTGAGGAATGATTTCCTCATCTCCACTTCATTCCTGATTTACCTATTTTATAGTAGGTAATCCTCAAATTTTTTTAATGGGGTGGAGAATGAGATAGGTTTCCCCACCCCTACCCCATCGCATTGCTATCCCTACTACTCCCACCTCATCGCATTGTGATCCCTTCTACCTATTGGTTCCATGTACTTTCATGAAATATTAGGTCATAAAAAAATCTTAATTGTTAATAGTAAAAGAATATAATATTAGTTATTAAGTTAGACTCTACGGTATTATCATAGTCCATAATGAAATTAATACATATTTATAAAATTATGATATCAATTATTAATTTAATAAATTATAAATATAAATTAATTAATTTTTTAAGAATTAAATGAAAATAAAAAACTTGTATTAAATAAAATATATTAAAAGATTCAATTTCAAATTATTTGTAAAATTATAAAATTTTAATTTCACTTTTATTAAAAAATGAAATATGCTTCTTACAAGCATTTTCATGTGTCGTGTTTTATCGCAGCTCTAGCCGTGCCATCCTTTTAAGTATGGGCGGGCATCAGATTGGATTCAAATTTGAAGGCAAATCCAATTAGATGAAATTTGTGCGATTTGATCGGATTTGGTTCGAATCAATCCGAATCATCCGATCGGATTTGCATTGTAAACTAAAAAAAACTTAAAATTAAAAAATAATTTAAATGACTAAATGTTTTTGGATGATAATATTTATTTTGGTTTATTTTATTGTTGGATGATATAATGATAATATTTAATTTATGATTTTGTGTTGTTTATTTATTTGGCGTAATGTTTGATTGTTTATTTTGTGTTGTTTGTTTGGAGACTTGGAGTAATGTTTATTTTGTGTTATTCATTTGGACTTTGGAGAGCTGGAGCAATGTTTATTTTGTGTTGCTTATTTGAAGGCTTGGACTTAAAGTAATGTTTATACACCTAGCTTGTAAGAGGATTACTAATTAAATTAAATGGGAGTGTGTGCACAAAATGAATGCGTATGAGAATATAAATGGGCCGTTGCTTATAGATTATTAGATTTGATTATTTAAATGTTTTCTTTTTAATGGTTTATTTTTTTTATTTTTGTGAATGAAAATTTTGTATCAACTTGTTTTCTTAGTATAGGTTAATGCCATATTGTCAAGGAAATAATACATTGTCATTTATCTTGTTTTGGTTTTTTTAAAATGGTTAGTAAGTTTTCATTATTTATATGTTTCATAAATTTTTTGTGAGAATTGTTAAAAATGTCCAAATCCAATTTCAATCCGAATTAATCCGAATCCAAAACGAATCCAAAATATAATTCAAAATCTAAATTCAACCGATCCAATCCGAATTCGAGTAATTCAAAATTTTTATCCAATCCGAATCCAATTTGAATTCGGATGAATTTTTTTTCAATCCGAATTATTTGAAATCGGATTGAATTCATCTAAATCCGATCCGAATTCGAAATTGCCCACCCTTACTTTTAAAGCCTATGTGCTTAAAATTCTAAGTCTAACCCAATCCAGCCCATGTGAATGTCATGTTGTGCTCTACAAACACACGTCGTTCCCATGCCATGCCGCACACAACCTAACCCATGTGAATGTCTTGTTGTGCTCTAGAAACATGTGCCGTTCCCATGCCGTGCCGCGCACAGTCCAGCCCATTAACCATCTCTAATCTAAAACAAATATATCTATTTTGAGAGCCCAAACAACCATCACTGTATGTGACTTGAAGAATAATTGCGTCCAACAAAGCGATTGTGATTTTAATATAAATCAAGACATCTCCGTACACAAAAAATGTTGCGGTAGATAAAGGTTGCCACTATTAATTTCCTACTTTTCTTCCTTTTATTATGCTCAATCGCCGCATAGCCGACGCCTTAAATCTAAATTCAAAACACTTGATTACAGTAAATTGGGCTTTTAACAATACAAAAAAGGAAGAAAGAAGAAGCTGCTCGTATCAATTTGCCTTCTTCTCACATATGTGAAGGTTGACGCGGTGACTAGGATTTACGGGGAACAGGTTTGTGCGGGGCACAATGGAGACTAGAGAAACTAGCACCTGTAATCTAAAAGAAGATTTTCTTTCATCTATAGGATTATGAGGTACGCTCGCCAATCACGACTGTAATGACAAATCAATGTCAAATATGGAGTTAAGCAGGTAATCTGTAATTGAAAAGAATACATTAAGGGCAGCAGTCGTAGTCACCTCCTGGTTTAAGCACCAATAAAAAGATCTGCTAGGTCATTACAGATTAGAGGACGAGGCTCTCGGTCTTCTTTTTTTTTTTTTTTTTAATGGTAAAAATCATTGATTAGGATCGAAAGGTTCAAACCGTTTCTTAAAATCTTCTACCATCTTCGTTTCCTCTTCTTTACCAAGCATACAATTTCTCCAGTCAGCTTTATCAGCAATGTTCAGCAAGCCTGCCAAAACCTGCATAACATTCCGTTACATCAGTTTTTAACGTGGCAACTCCATCCCTGAATCCATGTTCCTTTGAAAATGGAAAACAGATATCCTTAACTTAAAAAAACAAAAAATTAAAATATGTAAATTCCTACGACTTCCATGAACATTAAAAATCTTGTGCACCAGAACATTAACAATAACTGGTCTGTGTATTTAAGAAATTGAAAATCATGATTTGAAAAGTCAAACAGGGAGGCATACTAATAAAAATCAAAGTCAATTTGAAATTAATCACTTTAATCTAGCATCAAAGGAAAATTATACTGCATAACATAGCTCCCTACTACTCCAGTGTAAGACCAAGGAGTCCAACATATAATTGATCAGTGGCTTTCTATCAACTTAGAATGAAAAGAAATTCAAAGGAAAAATCATTGTCAAGCATTAGCTCCTTGTCCTTCACATGAAATAATACCAGATTTACACCAAATAAAACAACACACGTGCAGCTATTCCACAGACAACAGGATAATATAGATGATCCTTGTGTAAAACATAGATGACACCCCATTTCTGTAAGATTTAAAAGGGCAATCAACCAGAAAATAGAAAAGGAAAAATGTATGGCTATCTCAGAGATGCTTATATATGCTTATGTATTAATGTTACAGATTTACCTAGATGAGAAGGATAGGTGGGTACTGGAGAAAACTCATGGCTTAAAAACCATAAATAGGTGAGCAGATAATAAAATGAAACCACATTTAAGAATATAACATTGAAACTATCAGCCACATTCCATTGGAAACCACACATATTACTTAACTCACTTCCCTTGACATGTGTCCAGGTAGAAAATCAGCAAAATCTCAAACCCTGTAGTTCAATTTGCATATCTTACCTCGCGTCCAAATTGAGCTGGAAATCTTTCGTTCTCCTCAATTAAATGTGACAGTGCTGTACCTCCTGGGAGCTCCACGTAAAAGAAACTACAGTTCCTGTCAAACTGTGCCCTCAATGATCTTCTACCATCAGAACTTTTACTCGCTGCCAAAAAAAAAAAAAAAAGAACAGAGATGCATGTAGAAGTTAAGGATACATCATGTACTGCTTAATATAATTGAAACAAGCCGAACAATTCCTAATTGGTCAACGTCACGTTACATAACACTCCCAAGAAAGAAAGAAAAGTAGCTGAAAATTCTTTGAGCTTGTAATACATTTCAAGCTTCCATAACTTCTCAAGTCTGATTATCAGTTATGGACAGGCAATATGTAACACAAAATTCATGAAAATGGAAAACTTGAAGCATCCAGGTCATAATCCACAATAAAGTTAACATTAAAAATATGGAATACATACTAAAAAATAACAAAATGAAACTCACATTTTGTGGCCAAAAATTTAAAACCCAACTTTTCTGCAGCCAAGTTAAATATATCTTGAACAGCAGCTGCCTTGGATGTTGGAATAGGAACAGCCTGCACAGAGGAAATAGACAATAAATGAAGTAAGAAAATAACTGCTAAGATCCCATAGACATGCTGTAAATTTGGCAAGTATTTTCTCCACAATTAATTGGCAAGTAAATTAAAAAAAAGTCAAACACTTACTATTTTGTTGGATAAGTAGAAAATACACTTATGAGTTTGTCATGTGCACTAACTCCACTAACTTATATTAATTATTACAAAGGGCAACAAGATTTGAATTTTTTCCAAAAGCACAGAAATGAAAAAGTGCACAAGTGAATGTTATGTCCTCTGGAGACGTTATATAATGAACAAAAAATGGGAATAGAAAGATGCATCATTGACATAAAACATTATCTTCATATAGAAATAACAACTAATATGGTAAAATCAGCATGCATTTATAAGCAACTCATCCATTCACAAATTTAGACATCTGGTTGTCACACTTGTCGCATTTTCATTTAAATACCTGAAGATTAGCATGAGTACCGCGTTTGGAAAGCCATTCAAAGAAAACAGCTTCTTTCCCCTGGTTTTTATAATACATCATGAGGCTGTTCTGGATCCTACCAAGCTCCTTTTCACATTCGGGGGAAGTAGAAATGGTGTTGGGTACGTGCTCAACAGGTATTACCAATACATGGTCTTCAACAAGTGGACCTTTGGGCAGCGCACAGTAGTAATATTCTCCTACACTAACAATCAGATGTGACTCGACACTGGGGCTTGACAAACAAAACCAGCATTCTTTTGATCTGCAATCAATCACAGGGTATGACATTGACTCATCATTACAACATTCTATAAACAACATTGAGTTACAAACTCAGAGCATTGAGAAAATGAATGCAAACAATCTACCTATTAACAAAGCAAAAGAATGAAAATGACATAAAACAGTGTAAAACAGAATGCAACGACCTAACAATTCCATATAAAGAGTAACTTCAGGGAAGCACCAACCTGTTGGCACTTGCATTTTCAGATCGATGTGTCCTCTGAGAGTCATCATTTTGTAGGCTGTGTTTATAGCTGCATTCTGGACCCCTTTCACATTTTCCTTTGATAATAAAATCAAGACAAACACCTCTCAAACATTGCTCTCTCGCATCAGTATCATGTCGAAAGTTGCATTTTTCCCCACGTGGGCAAGACCCAGAGCATATAAATTTAAAACACATCTTATCACCATCACCACCTCCATGTTTCTGTCGCTTTTGAGAGACATCGTATCTCCAATATTGTGAATCAGAAACACTATCACTTGGCCTCTTTGCAGCTTCTTTTGAATGAGACCCTTGATCCAGAAAAGTGTACGGAGATGAGGTAGTATTAGGTGTCTTCATGCTTATATCAGCTGCAGACATGGTAGCTGCTGGTGTAGGAGAAAGTGCATGAATAAATTTCTGTGAAGATGGTACAGAATCCATGAGTTATTAGAAGAAAAAAAGCTTATCGAAAGGTAGAAGCAAGTAGTGACTGCTCATTAGCATCAGCTGAAGCATATATCAACCTTCTAAGGAGAAAAAAAAAATGATCCTAAAACATCTCATTTCCAAAGAACTTTGCAGAGTTCAGCACAAGTGTGATCCCAATCACTAAAATATCTGATTCCTGAAATCTATTCAATAATTATTTTGCAGGTAAATATAACTATCTAAAAAGCACTTCTCTTATCGCAGAATACTGCAATACGAGGACAAGACACTGGGATACAAGCAGCTATAGCTAGCTGAAGCAGTTGAGGGATTCTCAATTTAATCACCCGGCCATTCCTTGACTACAAAAGGAAAATTGTTAAGGACAACTGCTTATCCATGATTTTTGTTGAGTGAAAGAACAAGTGGGTGTTTGACCAAGTCCACTCATGTCTGACACTCTGTGTGAGTCTTCAATAAGAATAGGCCTTAACTGCTAATATAAGTTAAAACAGGTTGAGTTCGATATGCAATGGTTAGCACATATGTTTAATATCACAGATGAATACATACATACATATATATATATATAGGGCACCCTGCCTCATGTCTACAGTTTTTTACTTTGATACCGTGTCTCTGCATCCAGACTTGATACTCGTCAAAATCTAAAATTTCAGTGAGATAGTAATCAAACCTGTTTTTCTTTGTTTCCAACGGGGGCAAGACCCAAGAAGCGAGTCACATGCACAGCATCAACATTAGAGTAAGGCTCACGAGCATAGAATACACCCTTAGAACCTGCAATGTGATAGCTTTGCAGAGGACATTATTAATTAGAAAGATAAACCATCATTTATGTAGGATAGTAAAACTAAAGTTATAGTCGGCAGTGGAGATGCCAGAAAGCAATAAAAGAGTATTGAAATATGCAATAAGACCGCATCTCAATTAACAGAAGCTGCTTTCCATCAGCCCAACTGTACACAGCGTAGATCTTGATCACATATGGACATAAATGATAAAGAAACTGATCCACTTTAGAATCAAAATTGTTGGGTGATTTCCTACAATCTTCCGCTAGCTCCAAAACAGTCTTTCAATATTAATACACAAATGGACTGGATATACATAATTCCTGACATTAGGATAACAAACCAGATACTAAAATTATATAGCAAGTGTCAAGAAACCATGACATCTTTCGAGGGTGAGGTAAGAGAGGTATGAAATGTGTTAGAGCAACAGGGATGTTTCCATCCCAAGAAGCATCTCATTTTGAACACCAATTGAGAATTTACACATTCTCATTTTATAAAAGCCTGAGAACCTCAACAATTTAACATGGGGTACAGGTGCTCCATTACAAAAATGAGAGAGGCAAAATATTATCCGAGATTTGAACCTTTTCAGTCTGTTTCATGATACAGAAAAAGCGTCAACAATCAGGATCAGAATGGTAAACATTAGGATAAAGATATGGACATAAATGATAAAGAAACTGATCCACTTTAGAATCAAAATTGTTGGGTGATTTCCTACAATCTTCCGCTAGCTCCAAAACAGTCTTTCAATATTAATACACAAATGGACTGGATATACATAATTCCTGACATTAGGATAACAAACCAGATACTAAAATTATATAGCAAGTGTCAAGAAACCATGACATCTTTCGAGGGTGAGGTAAGAGAGGTATGAAATGTGTTAGAGCAACAGGGATGTTTCCATCCCAAGAAGCATCTCATTTTGAACACCAATTGAGAATTTACACATTCTCATTTTATAAAAGCCTGAGAACCTCAACAATTTAACATGGGGTACAGGTGCTCCATTACAAAAATGAGAGAGGCAAAATATTATCCGAGATTTGAACCTTTTCAGTCTGTTTCATGATACAGAAAAAGCGTCAACAATCAGGATCAGAATGGTAAACTAGTGGACTATCGCTATATTCATTCATGCACATAGATTGATAAGTAGTAGTCTCCAAACATCACGTACCGTGGTTTGATCTCTGCCACCAACTCTGATACTGTACCATCAGTATTCGATGAATCTGAGATTCCCACTAACATATCAGATGCAGCTGCTCTGTTTGTGACCCCAATTGGCCATTCATTAGTGAAAATTGATTAAGCAAAATCAAGCAACCAGACCATGGAACTAGTAGAGGAAGAAAGTAGTATCAAAAAGAAAAAGCTACTGGAAAAGGTGCACACAACATATAGGAAAGCAAGGATATGTTAAGAACAAGTCAAAAATTCCAGGTTCCTCTGCTAATGCTCGCAATGCGTCGACATCATCTTGACTATATGTACCAAACTGCTGACCTTCAGATGATTGCCTTCCAGATAAGTATGCCACAGCTAAGCCTAGACATGAGTGCAGTTGATCAGCTATGATGAGAATATGATAATTACCAAACTCAATATTAGTGCAACTAACAGTAGGGGTCTACCAAAGCCATTAACATCTATAGAGGAATCGTACATGCCTCTATATTTGTTCTCAGAACAGAAGTGCTATAAACTGAGCCTGGCAGATCTTTTGGCACTGTTTAACAAGCATTCAAGTAGACAAAGGCACGATAGAATGAAAATGCTATTATTTTTGTTCTTAGTATTTGTTTGAAACCGAAACAATTGTATTTCTTTAAATTATTAAATAAAAAAGGACCAGCAAGAGTGTCTTTCAGATAACCATTTGATTGATCTGCTTTAGAGAAGCACTATAAATGCATTTTCAAGAAATATTTGGGAAACACTTTTCCACGAAGTGCTTCTAGGTCAGGGTGCAATTGTAGGAAGACTCTATTTGGTATAGTTTTTCAAATAGAGATTATTCAAGTAGAGCTTTTATAAAACTTTTACCAAAAATATTACAGTTGTTTGGTTGTTGATGAGAATTTTATAAAAATTATAAAATTATTTTAATAGACAAAGTTTTTAAAATTATATTATGAAAAGAATGAAATAAAATTGTAAAATAAATAAATAGTATTTGAAGCTCAAAAATTAAGTTTTTACTGATAAAGGTGAAATAACTTATTTAATCTGTATAAACTCTACTCAAATGCAACCAAACAATATTAAAAATTTTAAAAAGAGCTTATGAGATTAACTAACTACTTTTGATCATAAGGCATACTGCGCAAAGTATTTTTCAACAGAGAAATGCATTTGAAGGATATAAGAATAAGGGCTCGGCTAGCTACTCATAATCCATCACATTCTCATTAAACAAGGGGAAAAAGAAAGTCGAAGAGCATTACCGTGGAGGGTGAACTTGCCGCTGCCTTTCAACCAGAACAAATTATCGGTGACTTTGAAGCCGTCCATCTTGAAACCCTGATTGGCGGAGTTCTTGGAAGCAGCAAGTAAGACCTTGGCGGCGCCGACGCCGTAGTCGCCGATGAAGTAGGTCGGGATTGGAATCTCAGAGCGGCCTTCCACATAGTTCATGAACTCATCCAGCACCTCCGACGAGTCTGGAAAAAACTGGCCCACGCAGAAAACCGCGTCAAATGGACCTGCTGATTTGTTAACCTGGAATTTGTCAAATCAAATTACTATTTGCGTTATGTATAATTTGAATTTTCAGAAAGATAAACAAAGTCAAAGCAGACCGATTGAACTCGCTTAAAGAGCTGATTGAGGCGCCCTAAAACGTCGCCGCAGAGCAGAATTCTAGGAGGAGACATGCGTGCTACTGCCTGTGCGAGAAGCGGGTTTGCTTGGTCAGTTTTGAGTGCTCTCTCTTTGGGCGGGGTCTCCGAACTCTCTGAAGCTTAAACTGGTCATATGGGCCAGTGACATTTGGTCCAGGATAATTCTAAAAGCCTCTTTAAAATAACACTAAGGACACCTCTCCTAAATATTGTTTCGACCCACTGGAGGAGAGCTACAGCTACTTATAATATAAACCCTTCATTTGTCCAATAGCCTTTTGACTTCTTTCCCTGGAATAAAACGAACAACATTCACCATTTGCCCTCGCCTTGCTATGAGTTAACAGATTTTAATATTTAAAAATCTTTCTAAATTTATTATATTAAAAAAATTTATTTGATAGTTATATAATTTACAAAATCTTATATTTTTTGTTAATGTTATTTGTTTATTATAGATGTTTTAAAAGTTAATTTTTATTTATTATCAGTTAATTGATGTAGTAATATTCAAAAAGAGTTTTTTGATTATTTATCAAAACCAAGGAGTCTATGTGTACAAATAAGCAAACCGTAAAAGTATGGAAAATTTACATAACTAGCCTAAAAATTTTCAGATTTTTTGAAATTGGCAACTATTTTTTTTTATTCTAGTTAGCCAAAAACAAGTTTTTTTTTTTTTTCTAAATTGTCCTTATCACTATCTCACAACTCTCTCTCTCTCTCAAATTGGTAACCCACTAACTCTCGCTCTTAACATTGTAACCCACAAGGGCAACATCTAAGATCTGACATCGGAAACACTACAACAACGTCATGCAACAACTCATCGACTTATTTTTGGCAACATGTCTACTCTCGGCGTCAACAATGCATCTATTTTTTGTTAGTGTTATTTTTTTTATAATTTAGATTAGTTAATCCTTTAATTATTAGAGTTTTCTTATGAAATTGAATTGATTTTTACAATCAATTTCATGCTATTGATTAATATTAGATTTGTATTGGGGAGTCTTATAAATAATTTCTGGTTAAAATAATTAAATTTATTGTTGTATATAATGTATAGGACAAAATATGTGTGAAATCGATTATATTATGGAGCCGGCTAAGTTACGTTAAACATAACTTATGCCAAACACAACAACAAAATAACGGATTCTATTACTGTACATTATTACTGTGTCTGGCGTAAGTTACGTTTAACGTAACTTAGCCAATAACTAGAGCCTTTATGTTATTGTTACTATATGAGCAAGGTTGGCTAGATGAGTAATTTTTTTTATGTTGATTTGATCTTGGTTGGTTTGCGAATGATGATAGTGGTAGTTTGAGATAGGTGGTAGGCTTCCCTTTTTTGTGTGGATTAGTGTGCCTATCACACCAAACAATGCAGCAACGATGCTTGGTGTGATGGGTGCACTTATCACGACTATATTTTGTACAACATGTACTTGTTGCACCCAAACACAATATTTTTATTTTTCATTTTTATTATAATTTCATTAATGAATAAAATTTGGATTTAGTCGATTGACTGTGGTAGTTTTGTGATAGATTGGTGTGCACCCATTCGGTGCGAAGGACATCATGTATTCCTTTGTTTAGATGCCTATCGCATCTATGGGCTTTGATTTAGTGCGACAAGTACTTATTGCACAAACTTATGAGCAACAGTATTTGTGCAACCAGTATCTATTACACATTTTTTGAGTTTTCATCTCACTCTTCATTTTTATTTGAAATTTTGTTGTCTTGAATGAATTTTTTTTTGATATACTAAAAATCAAACTAGTTTTTTATGAACCCATATTATTAGAAAAATGACATTTAGAACACATCTCACATTATTTCATGAATTTGGTAGTTTGTTGAGAGTGATGAGTTTGGAGATTTATTAAGTGATACTTGTTTGGTAATTTATTAAGAGTATTGGGGGTAAATTATATTCCAAAAAATTATAATTAGTTAATTATGAAAAGAAAGAGGTTAAGAGTGGTAAAGTTTGAATAATTTAAAAATTTTCAGGTTATTTATGTAAATTTTCCTAAAAAGTAAGTCTAAATTTTTTCCACAACTTTCTCAGAGTGAAATCATTTCAACATTTCAACATTTGTAATCAACAACCACTAAAGGTTGAAATCTCCCTTCGTTCACATGATGACAAGTTTCCTATAAAAATGAAGTCTTTGTTAGCTCCCTAAAATTAATTAATTAATTCATCCATTGTGTTCCCACTATTCAGGTAAGACAAAAGGCAAGTAGCTGGCCGCGTGGAAACGACTGAAAACAGTCAACCATGTGATTAAAGTAAGTCTAAATTTTTTCCACAACTTTTTCAGAGTGAAATCATTTCAACATTTGTAATCAACAACTACTAAAGGTTGAAATCTCCCTTCGTTCACATGATGAGAAGTTTCCGATAAAATGAAGTCTTTGTTGGCTCCCTAAAATTGAGTAATTAATTAATCAATTGTGTTCACACTAT